>VZTY01004310.1:59701-80854 GCA_013400935.1 Turnix velox
CAATGGAGTAAAATTAATTTTCATGCACTGGTAAAACACCATGGGGGAAAGAATGAATTTATACTTAGAGAATTTGTTAATTCTAGTGTAGAAAGAAAGTAAGTCCAATTCAAAAGCTTCATCTGCTCTATCACTTAAAATCATCACCTGAACACTAAAAAAATATAGTCATATGAAAATTAGAAATCAGTTTTTTATTCTTTTAAGTACAAAAAGGAAAAAACTGCCTTTAACAACCTTTCCCACCAACAAATACATGTTTTTTTAATGTGCTGCTACACCAAGATTTTATTTAGCTTCTATGAGCTTCCATGTTACTTAATATGGGCTTTATACCATCTTTTACATCGATTTTAAAAAGGAAATGAAGAAAGATGGCCCCAGAACCTGTTGGCTAGGTCAAAAACCTAATGCAAAGCACGTTAAGAACTGCCTATGCATGCTCAATTTTATGACAATACACATCTACATGTGTTTATATTTATGCAGGGCAAGGATGCGACATAGCTTAGCACAAATACTTGCGATTGAGATTTGATTGTTCTTTTGGAACAAAGCTTATTGCCTGTGCTTTGAAGGCAAATAGAATAGTCAAACATCTATCTTGCCCACACCTCTACATAAGAATGAAAAAAAAAAATAATGAAAATGACACTTGTAATTCCTCAAGTGTTGTACTCACACACCACTGCATAATTTAATTCTTTGAGGAAGTATAAAGAATTTTTTTAAAAGCCTTACTTTATCTACTTACCTTTTAAAGTTCTAGCTAATAACTCAAAACGTTGCATTTAAGAAGTACATATGACTGAAATACTTCATGAGAATTTCTGACATAGAATTGCTGGAGAAACAAACAAAAACCCCAACTACTAGTCATCAATACTACAAGTCCTTCATACAGAATAAAAAACTGCACATTCCTGAAACTATTTGAGTTTCAGAAAAATTTTTAATGTGAGACTTTTCTCAAAAAGCTAGACTCCAAATTACATTCAGTTAAAAAAAAATCCCCGAGCTCTATCCACCATGCATAAATTGCAACTGATCACTATCTTCATACTCAGATATGAAGTTATACTACTACACTGGAACAGAGGCATGGCAGAGACATCACTTACATAAAAATCCAGTAGACGTAGAGCTTTGAGAACTCAAAATGCTCAACAGTGCTAATTGTATATTAAGTGCCAGATCCTGGTAAGCCTTCAAATTAAGCTTAAACTCACCCAGACCATGACAACCTCCTTCAGCTAAGGGGGAGGAACAGTAACAGGAGCAATACAGTCTGTGGAATGGTGCTGGAAACAGAAAAAGGTCAGGAAGAGGAAAATTCGGGGGGGTTTTCTGTATATTGCTAGAAAAACTGTATGAATGGCTTCAAGTGATGGGAAGCTGGAAAGCACCAGTAAGGAAGACAGCCACCACATCCAGCCAAGAAGAGAATCAAAATGTAGAACTCTCCTTCCCAAATTCTCCATGCTTCCATGAACAACAGACTATGAGAACTTCGTGTCTTCAGCAGCAGCATTTAGAGGATAAAAATTAGTCCCTCCTGCTTTTCACTTCCATCAAGCAGTTTCATAGAATGACAGAATCATTTTGGTTCAAACAGACCTTTACGATCATCATATGCAAGTGTTAACCCAGCACTACCAAGTTACCACTAAATCATGTGTTGTAGCACTACATCTAAATATCTTTTAAAGACCTCGAGCAGTGGCAATTCATCCTCTTCCCTGGGCAGCCTGTAACAATGCTCATTAACCCTTTCAATGAATAAATTTCTCCTAAAATTCTCCTAAATTTCACCAATCTAAACCTCCCTGAGTGCAACCTAAGGCCATTTCCTCTTGTTCTATCGCCTGTTACTCAGGACAAATGAACCAATCCCACACTAATCATCACCTCTAGGCTTAAATTAGCTTTGTTTGGTCTGACTTTCCTCATTTATCATTGTAGTATTCAAATCGTTGGATTTGACCTTCTGGAGAAATAGTTACAGTAGTTGAAAATCTGGTATTAGTGAATGAACTGCTAAAAGTGCAGTGTCTGGCACAGATAAAGGCCAGAAAGGGCAAAGCCTCAGAGGTATGCAGGACTAAGTGTTTTACTAATATGCTTTTGACACACAAGAAAGGAGATTAATCAGTTCTGACTATGATGGAGCAAATACAGATAGTTAGACTTCCAGCCACTACTACCATACCATCTACATAATACCTATTCCTTGGTGTTTCTTATTTACTCCTTAGCCCAGGAAAGCTGGGATGAAAGTCATTCCTGACATAAACCCAGAAACAGTTTCATTGACATCTTAAGGCCAAAACAGGAAACAAACCTTCCCAAAAAATCACTTACTGCTCCTATGATGGCAAAAGGGACTTGATATTTAAAACCAGCTGTGAAGCAATAAAAGTGACACAAACTTTCCTTATGAAGAAATCTGCATTGCTTTGTTTGACTTAACAAATCTGTGTTAACTTATTTAACAAAGTCAAATTTTCTAGCAATGACACACAGCAAGCAGATACGCACAACAGTTTCATGCAGATAAAAACCAAACAAAATACACATTTTTTTTATTTTGTCACTTAGTCCCCCCCGCTAGCACAAACAGCAAAGCAAATCAAAATTCTCCCTGTGCACACAGTCCTTTGTCCTCAAAGGGCTGTCTATTCATATTCACATCTAGAAATGAAGCAATATTTCAAAAGTCGTATTCACTCAAGATCAAACATCTGATTTTCTGTGTGTGGCAGCTGCATCTCAAATTGGTTTACAGATGGCTCTCTGCTTTCTCTATGATCAGAATGGAACTTAGTATGTTAACAGTTCTAAAATAACGCATGTGAAATAAAAAGGAAATTGATACTGAACATTCATTCCATGCAGTGATATGCAAGGACATCTTAGCTCCTTACCAGAATCATAGCAATGGCTCCTCTACTATCCATGAAGTTAGCTTTTTTTCAATTTTACTTACATGAAACAGAAATTAAAATTTCTTAATATTGAAATTATCAGGAATTAAAAACAAACACTGGAACTACTGTCGCTGTCAAATGAACATAAGAAAATGCCAGGTTTTCATAAATTGTTTCTCATGGTGTGCTCCACTTAAGTATATCATTGTATCACAAACAAGTTATTTACTAGCATTTGAGTATTGCTTGTCATTTTGAGTATGAAATTTTATATCATCGAGAAGAAAAACATCAAATCCTAAATGTATATGCATTTTCACTTTACCTGTACTGAAGAAAAAGAACGGAGAACAGCAGGAAAGCAGGTATTCAGAAAAAGGAAGCCATGAAACATAAAACATTATACAACAAAGGACCAAATAAAGAAACTCTTCCTTGATTAGAAATACGGGAAACAGATTGTGCCCATCTTGCTTAGGGCCAAGAGCCTCACTGTGTGGAATTTAGCCAGGCTCCGCCACACGGCACACTAAGGAGTTTTACTGTGTTAAAAAGTAAACCAGATGGGATATTTGCTTCCAACATGATAATTCTGATGGAATGCGTTGAAAGTACTCTAAGAGAAACTTCTCAGCTTCATCTGCTATTTTATTGTGCACAATGAAGGCAAGCACAATAAAACATAGACTATGAAAAAACCCTATGAAAATTAAAAACATTAATAGATTTTAGAATTTATCTGCCGCTGAAAAGTCACATCAGGCTAAAGCTACATCTCTTGCAGTAACAGAGTTAGTATCAATAAAATACCTTAAAATTATGAAAAGTGAATAAGTCAAAATACTCATCTAGAAGGTCAGCCTTTAGCCTCATACAGCTTGAGGGAAAAATATGTACCATGTCAAAAGACTTATACCCAGGGTCTGGTAAACCGTAACAGACACAGCCTTATTGCTCAGGAACATTAAGAAAATGTCTCATGTTCTTTAGAGACTTCGGATTTTCTACATGATCTACAAAAGATAAAGAATGAAGTACAGTTCTTGTTCTTGACATCTTCTTGTAAATCTGACTAAGAATTTTTGAAGTCTTGTGTTCTTATTGTGCTAGATTAAAAATTTTTCTCTTTTTTTTTCCTATTATTTGAAATCAAAATCTTAGACTGCAGATCCTGAAAACTTCCCCAGCTATAAAAAGCATTTTCAGCATAGAATAAAAACACTTGATCACAACAACAAATTTATTCTTACAGAAAGAAAAAAAGTAATAAAGTCTGTTTTGCAAACAAAGCAGCTTCGATACAGACTGAGCCCATTTCTTCTGCAAAAGAGGGTCAGTTATACAGAGACAAGCTTGTGCATCAGTTATCCCCATTCAGTTTGTCAAGCGGCAGTATACACCAACAAAAAAATTTACCATTAAAATGGCCAATATACTCTTTTTCATCTTGCTCTCTTCGACTAAAAACTGCTCTAGCTCCCTTTTACTCTCCAGGAACTCATCTATACCAGATTTAGATGTTCCAAACAGTCTTTGACTTTGGCCCTCCATGTTTCTTCAATCAGCTGGAGAGCACACTGGCATGAAATTGATATGATTGGATAAAGGTAAATCAATTTTTTTTTAAATCTTTAGTTTCAGTAATCTGATTATGACGCTTTTAGTAATATCGTAATTACTCTGAAGTTATGAACATATGTTTCCATTCAGAGTATTCCACAGAGAACAAAGTGTCAAAAAAGGAAGAAATACAAACAAATATACTAAAATATTTCAGTTCATCAAAAAAATTAAAAGTGAAAGAACCACCATATGCCAGAGATGTAATATGATGTCAAATATGAACTACTTTCGTTTCCATCATCAGCAATCCCTTTATTTAACATCAATGAATAGAAGAGAGAATATCTTCCATGACCTCAAAGCATATTACAGAAAGTTACAGGATTGGTATATTTAAAAAGAAATAACACAGAGAAAATAACTAACATGGAAAGCAACTGAACATTGGTCCTTGAATTTTCAAGTAAAAAATTTAATCAGTGCTAATCTTTCCACTGAAAAAGGTGTCTCAGAGAAATAGCTCACACAGTTGTCTTGAAAAGCCCAGATATTTCAGTTTTTTGTGACTCTGTGGACGTTAAATAAATATCCTTAGCTCTATACACTGAAACTTATTAAACTGGATATATTTGATCTGACACAAGACAGTTCTATTGTCTACATGTACTGGAAAAAAAAGGAATCAATTAACTAAGAGAGGAAATTCACCACTAAAAAAAGCATTTAGAAACGTTAAACAAAAGGTATAGAAAACAGCAGCACGAACAGTAGGAAAATACTCGGGGGAAGGGAAGGGAGAAAAGGAAGACTCGGAGGAAGCGGGAAGGGAAGGGAGAAAAGGAAGTACTGGAACCATGTAATCATGTAGAAAAGCTTTACGCTTTCAACAAAAATAACATTCACATTGCCCATCTTAACAGCAATGAACAAAACCAAGCATATCTTGCTTCTGCAAAAACGACTTTGCTTTTTTGTTTGTGGATTATATATATCACAAGCAATTTACAAATAGAAATTAATCTACTTCAGTGCCCATCTATGTCACCGTAAGCAAGCTCAGTATGTAAGCCTATTGTTTTATGTAGCACATCAGAAAAATTTCAGACATTTGTAGCTACATAAGTTTTCACAGAAACTAAAGCTAACAAGGATGTCTGAGTTTTGTGATAATGCATGTATTGTTTATACTACCTGCACAAGTTAACAGAGCACAATCAACACCTTTTGATGGCAACCACCCTCTAAAATGCTGTGCTTTCATTTCCTACATATTAATGTATTACAATTTTGCTGTCTTTTGAACAGTCATGGAGTATCTCCATTCATCTTTACCAGCTTCTGAAGCTCTTTAACAATAAATCAAGTCAACTTCAAAGTGCTTTTCTTTCGCATACTCTCACTAGGATTGTACCCACTCTCAACAGTGGGTTTAGGCTTAGACCTTGGAGGCAAAGACAAGCTGTTACCTCAAATTATAATAGAATGTCAAAAGAATCTCCAAAAGCATGGAATAAAACACAGCACATGAAAATATTTCTGTTGTTTCCCTTTAAAAAGATCTATGCTACAGGGGAAAATAATACACAACAAAACAGCTTTAGACACACAGAAAATAAACAGACAATTTCATTGGTTAGATTGCCAAAATCAGGGTTGAAAAGGCACTCCATGGGAGCATTCATTTGATAATAAGCTTCCTTTCATCATTTCCATTTAGTTCAAGTCAGCTGAATAATGAAAGTCATCAGCATTCCTTAACAATCCTAGTGAGAATAAAGCTCAAAGGTTAAAAACTGTATGCAAGATTCAGACAACTTATTTAGGAGATGCTTAATGGGCAACAGCCCATCATTCTTTTTAGATATGTATGTGTTGCCATCACGTTTTCCCCCTTCCAGAGATAAACAAAGAATAAACAGCACACAAAATCATGGTTTCAGAGGTTATCAGAAGGATAAAAGCTTCAAATCTTCTCAGAGTAACTTTCCTCCACTCAAATTGTTTGCATGAAGTAAGAACCTTTGCAGACAGCCTCAGAATGTTCCAAAGTTTAAGAGAGAACTTTTGCAGCACAAATTTAATTGGAGGAAAACAGTAAATGTGGTTAACTTCTCTGAAGAATTGCTGAAGATTTTGTGGCTTACCCACAATAGGCATGAAGTCGTTGTTACAAGACATCACTGAAACATCCTACACAAACCTACTGTGTACATAATGCATCGTAATTGTGACCAATTGTTTACCACAATCTTTTGGCTGAATTAATAAGAATTCATTAGTCAGACTGCCTTCTTCAGAAAAGATTAATATTTACCAGCATTAATACCAACTACCAGGGTACAAATTTCTCAAGGGCAAGAGAGATGATTCTGCCCCTTTGAGCTCTCATGAGACCACACCTGGGGAAAAGCCTCTAGTGCCCTTCAGCAAGTGGGACTGGTTTTTGAAAATCGAGATCACTTATGTATGTGACTCTGGAGTCAAATGAATAGTGATGTTAGCTCCATGAACAAGTGGCTGGGCAGTAACACGGAATGGGAGGCAGCACAATGATATCCTCTAGGTGGCAATCAGCTTCGCTACACAACACCGTTTGCATGTGACTCAGCAATTTAAAAGATCAAGCAATAAAACAGAATTAAGGGATAACCCTTCAGTTGCACCCATGTAACCTTCACGTTACCACACCGTGAACCAACTCAGGGAAGGAACCCCGATAAAAAAGGGATTATTCCTTCTGGATTCTTCCTTGACTTTACAGGATGCCTGAACAAATGACTGCTCTACTGCAACTGAAAGATCAGTTTGCTGGTCTAAGGGCAGAAATGAGCAGCATACAACAAAAGACGTTGCAATATCTGGAGGCAACACTGTTGTACCCTAATTTTTAATACAAAAAAGAAGCCTCATGCTAATCTATGTTTTGACAGTATTATCATCTGTCTCCTGGGATGTGCCTACAGTACTTAGTATGTCTGTGGTGGTTTACTGTTGTGTATTTATAAAATTCACAGGTACTGTGGTGCTACAAAAACTTTCCAAATTCTTGTAACAACTCCTTATGAAACAAGTACAATTATACATTGAATCTTCAACTTACTGTTTAGGGGCTTTTTAATCTCTAACACACTGTACAGAAGAACTTGATGGAGATGTTAATCAGTGACATAGGTTGTTAAGCAATGTGTTTTTTCTGTGTTTGAAAAATTATTTAGTAGTCTAATCTTAAAAATGTTGTGAGTTTCATGAGGAAAATATGTTGGGAACCAACTACATGCTAAATTTGCACTGGATTTATTTTGCCTTCTAATTAAAAATTTTAAAAGTATTCTTAATCCTGACATCCAAAATGAAAAAATAAACCAAAACAATAAAATTGGGAAATTACTAAAGTTACAGGACTGCTAGCCTCTCATGGTAAGAATAAAATATCAAATAACATGTTAGCCTTGTCTCTTCTTCCAACTTTTAACAAAAGAGCTTGCTAACTTCATTAGTACCTGCTTGACATAAACACTGAAACAGTACATTTGATTAATTTTCATTTCTTTTATAAATATAGAGCAGCATTATTGTGACAAGGTACCAACATAAAAGCTGTATGCTGGTAAAAAAACTTCTAAAAGGCTTACTAGCTTCTATGACAGCACGTGAACAGCACATGAAGACACATTCTCCATTACAATCTTTAACTTCTTTTCCACAGACTAATGGTGCATCAAATGACAGCTGTAAATTTTTGTGCTACTGTAAAATATATCTTAACTAATTAAGTACACAACCCTCTAAGAAGTTTTTGTCCAGTCCTTGTCAATCTACAAAGACTATCTTAGATCACCTCAAAATAATACCAGTGTTTGACACTTCCTGATGCTAACAGTGTGGAAGAAAGGCAATCAGTAAATTGGAAATGCTAGGTCAACTGAGGTCTTTCAGAGTTCTCAAAATATAAGCTCTCAGCTTGATTAAAACCTCATATTTAGGGGACCACCTTTATTTTATCCTTTAAACTAAACAAATACTATACTACTCCAACAAGCAGACCATGAGCTGTATAATAGTAAATAATCTCTAGTAATTTTCTGTAATTGCTAATTTAAAAAATGTTGAAGATTAATCAATTAATAACTAATTAGTTAAGACAGTCAAATGGTAATTTCATACATAAAATCCTCATTACAAACTATTTTACCAATTCCTTTAGTTCGTGGTTTGCAAGAACAACCACTCTGTTCTAAACATAACTCAACATGAGCCAACAATACGGGACAACGTAGAACTGCTAAAGCTAGTCTAGAGTAGTACCATGAAGATGATGAGAAGGCTGCAGCACCTCTCCTATGAAGACAGGCGGAGAAAATCATGGTTGTTCAGGCTGGACCAGAGAAGGTCCCAGAGTGACCTTAAAGCAGCCTTCTAATACCTCAAGGGAAATAATACCCAATACCTACATGAAAGATGGGAAAAGACTCTCATCAGGGAATATAAAGATAGGAGGAAGAGTAACAGTTTTAAACTTACACTGATGCATAAGAAAAAATTGTTTGAATTGCAAGAAACCCTAGTAAGTAATGTTCCACTAGGAAGAGACCACTTGCAGAAATATTTACACAGACTGAAAATATTACCTAAATGGAAACTTTCAAGACTTTTGTAAAGCTGAAAGAAAAAGAACATTACCCAAATCCCTATAGTCATATGCTGTTAAGCAAAAAAAACAACCCAAAACGACTAACTGAAAGATCCATGAGGTTATTGTAGATTTGAGTTCTTTAAAAACAATAAATATACTGACAACAGCATGATTTACAATTTTATCTGGTCTTACATAGGCAGCACCTATGACATCTACATGGTAGATGATGCAGAAGCCCAAGGAAGGTGAAGAATTGTTGAAATACAAGTGCATCTACTGCATTTTATATCTTTAACTCACAAAGGGATAAAGCAAAAGAAGAAAAAATGTGTAATGAGAGGCAGGGATTAAAAAAGGTATCCTGCAATTAGTGTGACTCTCGAGTAACTGAAGAAAACCTACTCCTTGAACAACCAATTCACTCATCTTCGCCAGCATAACATGGCTTCAGAGGCCAACTCAAGAACCAAATGGCCAAAGTGCCAAAATTAGGGTTAAACTGCTTCTTTTTTAGGTCATTTCCACAAGAAACACAACAGACCAATAAGATATATACAAAGAAATTCACATATCACACAAGCGTCACCTGACAGCATTTACAAATTTTTAATTACCTCAAAAAAAGCCCTTGGCATGCCCCTGCTGGGCGACTGCCTACCAGAGAACTAAAGGAGAGCATTGACCTCCCAGGACTTTGACCCCTGAGTGCTGCCCACAGACGGGCCGGGACGAGGATAGTGGGCACCTGCCGCTACCCGCCACGCCGCGCCCCACCGAGGCAGCACCGAAGGCGACATCGGAGGATAATTCAAAGGAGGCCAGAAAGAACCAAACGAGCCCACGCCACACTCAGGACGCCTATGCCAGCGACGGAGGCAACAACAGAAGGCCGAGCAGGAAAAGGCGGATCTGCATCCGGGTTCTCTCCCTCTACTAGAACAGTCACTCACCTATCATGGCGGCGGAGAGAGTAGGAGGAAGAGCGAGTGAGACGAAGAACGGGAAGGAAGCGCGCACGCACCCACACCGATGGCAGCCGAGTCTTTCGTACCGGGGGGCTGTCCGGCACAAGCGGCGGGGCCCAGTCAGAGGCAGACTGCGCATGCGCCTCGGTGGAAGGGCGGTGCAGGGTCCTTTGGGAAATGTAGTTCTTGCTGCTTCACACTGCCCGGCTCTCCTCGCGTGACTCCCTCACTGTACTCCTTCTCTCCCCGTGTTAAGTATTTCCCGTTAATTTCTGTGCTTCTCGAGTTTCAGTGGACTGGTTTGTGGGCTGCGCTTGTGAGGGTATTGGGTTGGGAGGGAAAAGGGGCCTTTTGGTGGGTAACCTCATTGAGTAATATGTTACTTTATAGAGTTTCTTTGCTCTACTCTGGCTGCTGTTCCTCACAGTAGGAGACTTCCCATTTACTGCGGCTGTGTTTTACAGTAAAAAGTAAGCCCTGTGGATTCATTTCCATCTGCAGTTCTACCTTCATCCCCGACCCACGTGACCCACACCTAACAGGCATTAGATTGTTGACGCGTCGCCTAGAGACGAGCGCGAGGCTCGGGACGCGTGCTAGCGCCAGCCGGTGCCCGCCTCCGCCCGTAACGGACCCCGCGGCACGGGGCTGAGGGGGTGAGGCGGAGAGAGCGCCTGGTGGGGGACAAGAAAAGGTGAGGAAGGATGGGGGACAGAAGAGCGGGACATGTGGGGAGGAGAAAGGGGCTGGAGGGCGACTAAGGGAAGGCGAGGGGAGAGAGGGAGAAGGGAGAGAAGGCGAGAGAAAGGGATGTGAGGAAGTGTCGCTGGTTGGGAGGGGAACAGAGACAGACTTATTGTCTTTTCTGACTTACTGGAGGCGAAGCACTGATGTTTCTTTGGCTTTTTTCCAGTCCATCTTGTGCTTGTTGTCTGTCGCAGATGCTCGTGGGGAGATGGAAGTGGAGAAAGAAGGCACAAGTCACTCTAAATCCATAGGTGACAGGTTTCCTCAGCAACTGGAACCTCTGGGGCACGTAAAGAAAACCAAGCAGCAGGTCTGCGATGGATTCACTGTTAAAGCCATGATGAAAAACTCCGTGGTATGTTTGCTGCTAGTGTAGAGGTGATGTTAGTTATTTTACTGTCATGTATCCAGGAGGCATAGGGATTAAAGCATGTCAGTAAGGTCTGTGAATAGCTAAAACTTCATTTGAATTTTGCTGAAATTACCTTCAACTGGTTGCTGCAATTATGTCCAGGCTTTACAAAAGTAGTATTATAAACATAAGATCTGTGCTGGTGGAAATGGTGATGATTTCCCTCCAAGTATATTATTTTGCTATCACAAATACAGTTTTTATGCATTTTATACTGGAATTGCAACTTCTGTGTGAAAGGCTTACTACCCTTTATTTAGCAAAATGTTGACAAATGATACTGTGGTATTATTTTAAAGTGGTTTATATACTGGCACAATGTTGTATATACTTGATAGAAATACCACACAGGATGGAAAAGATCTGGAAAATATATTATTTTTTTAAAAACTTGAAAAATAATAAAAAGCTTCCACACAGTACAGATGAATGTTAAACTTGAAACAAGCATTAGTTTTCCAACTCCTGAACTTCATTTTTCTTTATTTAGACACAGTTCAAAGGCATTACTGAAGTCTTGTGTTTTCAAGGATTTTGTTTAGTTATTCTCCTGACAACAGTTATGGAATACTCAAACTGTCTTCCTGGGGCAGTATCTCTGAACTTATTATCAGGAAGAGGATACTCAAAAAGCTCAAATTAGTCTACCTTTATACAAATTTCAAATGGAGTAGAAAATGTGTACTTAAGAACTTTTTCCTCTTTAGTAAAACTGAACAATGTTTCTCCTCAGTGGGTAAAAATGCAAGGTGAAAACGACAAAGAAACACTTTTTTTTAAAGATTGTTTGATTTGTTTGTTTTTTAACTCTTGACATGTGTGAAATTGGCTGTAACACTGGTGAATTTTAAGGGTTAGTTTTTAAAAAGACATTTCCTCTGTTTAGGACAAAATTCAAGTTATAGATATTTGTATAGATTTGTTTATACCTTGGCAGGTAGAAGATGCTTGGTTTTGTTTAGAATTTGGTTTCAGTTGAGTTTGAAAAATATATTTAATTTTTAAAAATGAGCTTTGATTTTGAATGTAGCTAGCTATGAGTTGAAACACGAATCACGTTTTCTGCTAAATATTTATGAAGTTTTAACTTTCATGGCTCCTGTTCTAACTTCCTAAACATTAGCAGAATGGTAAATCATGTAGTACTGTCATTAAGCAACAGGAAACCATTACATCTGTTACCATTTGAACTAATCATTGAATAATAGAAATGATAGGTTTTTGGCATGGACCTCTGGAGATTTTCTAACTCAAGTTCCCATTTGGAGTGTTCCTGTCACTAGTACTAAGTCAGATCAATCCTTAGCTAATCTTTGACACCCTCAAACATTAGAGGTTCCCTCACCCCTCCAGATTGTCTGTTTGATTACTACTCTGCCCACCTGCCCTCTTGGCATCAGGCTAGATATAAGAAAGAAATTCTTTACAGTGAGGGTAGTGAAACACTGGAACAGGCTGCCCAGAGAGGTTGTGGATGGCCCCTCTCTGGAGGCCAGGCTGGACAAGGCACTGAGCAGCCTGATCTAGTGGGAGGTGTCCCTGCCTATGGCAGGGGGGGTTGGAACTTGGTGATCTTTAAGGTCCCTTCCAACCCAAACTATTCTATGAGTCTATGATTCTGACCTGCTCATAGCTAGGCAGGAAACTGTCAGAGATCCTGAAAGCACCAGGGATTTTTCACAACGGGTCTAAGTGAGAACAGGCAGCCAGTGCAATAATTTCCTAGGGGTCACTCTGTGATTTAAAGATGCACGTAGTCTTTTGTGGAGAGTAAGCAGGTATTCTTTATTTACGGCGCCAGGTACACGGGGGATCGTTCCACCTAACGTGCACACCCAGGTCCCAGAACCATCAGTATTTAACACCAGATACATTCATATTCATGAAACTCTTATCTATGCTCGCTTCGTATGTTAATTTGGTCCTGCCCTCTTGCGCAGTCTCAGTCCAGAAGAAATGGGTCGGTGGTCGTTTGGGGATCGCATCGCTATCTTGTGTTGAAGCACATAGTCTTCCTCAGGGTTGAACTTTTCACTTTTGGGGATGTTTCTGCTGATACCTCAAGTTTCTGTGGTTCTTGGTAAGGAGGCGTCGTCCTCGTTATCTCGTTTATACAACTGCAACATCTGGTTATCTTGGTTTTTGTGCTCTGCCCATTGTTCTCTACCTGTTAAAGCTGATGGACGCCCCCAGGGGCCTCGACACCACCAGGGAAAGAGGCCCCCACCAGGGAAACTGCATTCCAGTCATCAGTTTCTCCTTCCCCCATTCATTCCTCCACATACAGGACCCGTCTTTATACATTGATGTATCCTTATATATTTGAGCACCCAATATCATAGTTATATTCCCGGTATCAACTGCACAAAAATCAGGATAAAGTAAGGAATATCTCAATGCCACTCTCTCTATGCAGAAGGTGGTGTTCCATTTCTCTTTTCCAACAACTGGATAAATGGAGCTTCATATTAAGTACTCACTTCTCAGAGGCTGACACCATCAGTTAAATTCTCATGGAAGGCTTAGGAGTTGACTGTAAAGTTGAAAGCACAACAGGCAAATATATTTAGGACATAGTGATTCCTTTGTTAACAGCAAAACAGGGAACAGGGTTGTCAGCAACGTGTTCAGCATGTACGGATCAGTATGGACTAGTAGATTTCACTGCAAGGAAGCAGTCATTCTTAAAATCTTAGCATAGAGCCTAACGGTGTAAGTGTGTAACTGTAAATATTGTAGTAAGAATTCCAGAATTCTTTGATATTGCTTGTACAAACAGTATTTTACTGAACAGTTTTTCATTAAAGTTGCTGGATAAAGATTTTTTTTTCCCCAAGTCTGCTTTCAATAGTAAGTACAGAAATTAAGTACATAAAATATTCAAGACTTCTGATATTCACCATAATAAATTCTCCCTTAACTGAATAAAGTGTTTTATTCCAAAACTGTAAGTTCATGGCAGATCCAATAAGGTTCACCTAAAATAACAAGAGATGGATACTGTGATATTTACGTTTTAAATTTTTGTCCTCTAAGTGTAATCAAGAATGCCATGTGATGCACTCATACTTCACATGGGTGAATTTAGGAATATAATTAAAAATTAATATACAGACTAGCAAGTATGGAAGTGTCTATACATGACAAGACAATAGCCCTGTTTATTTCTGGTTCTCTCCAAATGGCTATTTTTCCTATTTTTCTGCAACTCTACTGAAAGAATAAAGTGTTAGTACCCTCTTTTTCTGTAATAAATTAGTGCTAAAAGCACTTTTTCAAGAAGAGGATTAATTTTGTTACTTGAAGGAAACTAGACAGGGAATTCCACTCTATTTCCCAACTTTTGTAAGATTCTTTGCTAACAAATTACAAGATTACTGAGGTGAAAAAGGTCACAGAGGAAAAAATACCCATGCGCCCTTTCAGAGTCCTGTTACTGCACTGCAGAGAGTTTGGATCAATGGGGCTAGGGAGTGACCAAGGTAGGAAATTCCCTAAACAATATATTTTAGTGCATCAATCATTCATGTCAGATTTTTGTAAGCTTTTGAAATTGTTTATTGTTTCTTTCCTGAATACTGCATTCTTACTACAGAACTGCAGAGCTTCATCAGGAAAGGAGGAATCTGTCTTTCCTCTGCATGTCCTCCTTTAGGAACACACTTGCAGGATTAGCTGAAGTATCCTTCCACAGCATGTGAATTTCATCTCCTCTGGTCAAAGTACTGAATTCAGATTTTCTTTCTAGCTTACTGTGTAAACTACTAGGTTTTATATAGAAAGTATTGATATTACACCCATATGTCTTGCATGAAATCAGTCAGAAACTGGTGCTAGTAATGGCCTACATGCAGCCTGCATCTAGGGGAAAAGGGCTTAGGAAGGCAGTAATGCTGAAAGTCTAGTTTTCAAAAACCAAAGCAGAGCTGTTCAACCTAGGAGAGTCTTAGCTATGTGTAAAAGCACCAATACCAGCTCCTAAGAGAGATGCATTTGCTTGTAAGCAGAAAAAATGTTACTTAGATTTCAGTTCGAGATTATCATCCCTCTGTTCTTCATTTAGGAGTCTACAGTCTCTATGTATCACAGTGAGTTCTCAGTCTTTGTTGCTTGAACTCCTCTTACAAGCCATTATCAGTAGTATGTATTAGAAAGGATATTTTACCTTCTGCCCCCTGATGATAACTCAGCAAAGGTTTAATTTTAACCATAGTGAGAATATGATTTCTGTACTTTTTGAAACTTGTGATTTCATACTCTATTCATGCACACTGTAACTAAGGCTACTTTTTTATTTACCTTGTAGCAGTACCAGTTTCTGATCTGATTTTAAGGATATGAGAAAGCATTTTTTACAAAAGAAGTTTGGTCTTTCTGTAGTGGCTAGTTCAATAGGCAACACAGTACATTTTGGGGCAAGTACATATCAAGTTAAAGGAATGTTTTGATGAATGTCTGTTGGCTAGTAGTCTATCCATCTTGGAGCAGTTGCTCCAGTTTTTGTCCAGTTTGTACAATCTACAACTATACTTCACTGAACTCTGAGTCAATGTCTGTGCTCTGGATGGCACAAGCATATAAAGCAGGATAAACTTGCACCACAATTGAAAGATGTGGTTTTCATTCCTGGACATTTATTATTTGCACTAACTTTTGTGTGGCCATGCCATGCGTAGACTACGGTGTCAGTTAAACCTACATTACGAGACACTTCGCACTTTTTTTTTCCTCAGTGCAGATTTGGCATACACTTTGATAACCATGTAAGATATCAAAAGTGTCTGCCGCATTCCTGCCTGCTTCTGCTAAATATCTGTACCTCCTCTTTTGTTTCAATATGCACAGTCATGCAACTGAATTGATGAGGCATCTGAATTAATTAGTTCCAAACATGAGAACTTTCTATGCAGAGGGGTTTTTATTACCTTTCATTAAGTTACATTCCTTTTCAATTCTGTGCTTGTTTTTAATGTAATGACCACACTGATAGAACAATGTAAAAGCAGAATACACAGGGAAAATGTCTTTTAAAACCCTGTATTTCAGTTTGTATTTTTCACATAAACCTATGCTGCTCTTTTTTTTTTTTAAATCCTTATAAACCAGCTCTTAATTTTTGCAAGTGTGGGCAGAGATTGACAGTTTGTATTTGTAGTGCTAAGGTGATAACATTTGCTTAATACTCTCAAGAATGGAGAAATTGTGCTGTTTCATTTATGACAATCTCTTACATGCTGGAATCTCCAAGGGATTTTTTTGTTTTTTTTTTTAAATTCAGTCATGTTTTAATTTTTTTCCTCTCTGATGCTTCCAATGTAATGTATATGTTTGGTCTCTGTTTAACTGAAATGATCTAGTAAGACTTTGAATGTTCAGCGAGATTTAGGATTTTTTTTCATGCAGTTTTCTTAGTATTCTTTCTAATTTTGAAATTACAAATATTGCAAAGACAAAAATAGTAGCAAACACTGCTATTGGTACATTGATAAAATTTCTAGACAATTTGAGACAAAGTGTGTGACTGACTGAGTGGTACCTTGCAGCAACAGTTGATTCCTTGATATACCTAATGTTCACATTAGCCTTTTGGTATTGCTTTTCATTTTGATAGCATAGTTATGTAATTTCTGCTAGAAGATTTACTGTTCTCCAATAACTCTCCATCCCTGCAAGAGAGTTTGGGTATAAGGACCTGTGCAAGGTTGGGAGTGAGCAAAAGTTCCCGCAAGGCCACACTTGTAAGGCTGTTAGGCACCCCCAACCCCCACTTAGGAGTGCCCCCTCAAGTGTGGCCGCTGCAGCTCTTTTCACAATAGTACTTTTTAAATGTTCTTAAAAAATCCTAAAGCTACGAATTCATTTCCTTGACAGAAGCTGATAACATACATTGATCTCTCTGTACTTTTATGTACTGCTCCATGCTCGCTTTTTCTCTGACTTTCTTATCCTCCAAATATGGTATTTTTTCTTACTGGAAAATTTCTCTTGTAATATTGTTCAGCGGGTGGGTTTTTTTGAGGGAGAGCAGTTCCCACCTGTCTGGAAACTTCTGTAAAGCTTCTACCCTGACATTAATAGAATATCTTAGATAACAATCTTTACTGTTAAAAAAAGTCCTCCAAGGGAATGAGCTCCTAAGCTGCAGCTTTGTATGTTGCAAAGGTATGACTTTTCACAGGAAGTGTACATGTATTAGCTGGTATTTTTACGTCTTTCATACAGTGTTTTACTAACTCATCTCATGCCCTTCTAATTTCTGTGCTCTTTGTTTCATTTATCAGGTTTTAGATAAATAAAGTCACTAGAACCATTAATGAAGTTTTATTTGATCTCCTTCATAATGTAGTTCATCAAATTCAGAAAGTGACTTCTGCATGAAATGTGTAACTTCTAGTTAAGGTAGAACATAGATATTTTTGGAAAGTAATACAATGAAAAGGTAATGGTGGTGCCAGAGAGGCCATGGTATCCGTACATTATGTCAATGTTTAATCAGTGCAATATCAGTAGAAATGTGTGGTTCAGACCTACATGTAATTACCACAAATAGTCAAATTTCACCATGTAGAGTGTCAACAGCTACCTACAGAGAGATGCTGTTTTTAAAAATCCACAAATGTGAAGTTTTAGCATGCTTCATACTTGCATTACAACCAGTTAAGTCATGATTATTTTATTAGCTTCTGGTATGCTGTTGGACTCATTTAATACGTGTTCCAATATGATTATTCATGATAACAAACAAGTTCTAATATTTTATTTCATAGCTTATGAAGGCTTTTTATTGCCTGATCATTCATTATGAAGAATTCTGACAGTGCATTAGAACTCCAACTGTCAGCACTTTAATTTTAAAAAGCAAAATAAATTCAATTTTATCAGTGCAAAATAGTAAATTATATATTTAAGCTTACATGACATTTCACAAACTCTTCTGGCTAGTGTTATCTGATAAAGGACTTCTTATAACAGAGATGGTACTGTGAGTCAACTATGGACAATACTGTGTCTGCCAATAGTATACAACATTCAGATCTTTGGATATAACTTTTGTTATTAGTGTGTTTTAACAGTGTTGTTCCTGTTTGAATTGTCATTTTTCCTTTTCTGTGTCACCAAATGGTATTGAAGTCTTTCTCAGCTTAAATGAGAAAACGAGTGACCCTTTAGTAGCAAAAGAACAATTCTTCCTCTATTGTACATTGTTCTTTTAGACAATAATAACAAATTTTGAGTTTGGTGGATATATTAAAATACATTTGCAGAGGTAATCACTAAATTTACATCAAGAAATTAACAAATTATTTAAGTTGTTCTCTGTGAAGTTGTCCTTAAGTAGGCTTTAAGTGATTATTTGTTCTTTTGCTTCTGGCAAGTGGAAACTCTTATTCTTTTATAATATTAATATTCTTATTATCACTAGTTTTATGTTAAGCTTCTTTTAACATTGATAACAAAAAGCTTGCCTGATGGCACACTTAGCAAAAAAATTTAGACAATTCTAAGCACTAAACAGTTCCTTTGAGAGAAACTTTAGCGGAAATGTGTACATGAAACACTGATTAAACATTGACAGAATGTACGGATACCATGGACTCTCTGACACCACCATTACCTTTTCATCTTTTTTGCTTGAAGGCCAGGTTAGAGTTTTTAGTTTAGAAAGGCTAAAAATGTTCTACACAGGCTGTGGGCAGATCTCCTTGTGTTAGAAGTTCTAAAGCAGTATCTCTTTTGTTCCTAACTTTGTGTGGCCTGTTGGACAAAAATAGTTTTGCAGAGATTCACTAATGGAAAGTGAAAGTTGTAGACTTGAAATTTTGTCAAATGGAAAGAGAAATTATGACAGTCTCCATCTCTTGAGCTTGATTTCTAACTGCTAAATAATAGGCAGAAGTTGGAAATATTATTTAAGAGGACCTTCCATAAAGCAGGTTTTAGTCTTTCAAAAAGAATTTTGTGGTCTGCTTTTTCAGCAGGCAGATATATCACTTTTATAGTCTTGATTCAAGTGACTGAACTCCAAAGAGGTATGGAAATTCACATGCATCCCTGTATTCAGCTGGAGCTATTCAGCTTCTTGCCCAGCTCTCATCTTTCTGAATTGCTGAAGCGACTCCTCCTCTTCACCAATGGCTGAAGGAGCCTGTGATCAAAGCCTAATTTAGGCTCTTTGAATTGCCCTAGTGTTGGGGGCTGGCATTCAACTGTTGAACTATATTTTCCACTTTGATTTTGTTTACTGGGATGACAGTCTTCCATGAAATATCTGGAAAATATTATAATGTAAATATTAAAAAAAGTTCCACCTAGAGTAATATTTTTATTATTTGGGCAGGTTCTGACATCCTCTTTAGTATCTAATAGTGTCTTCTTTACCTTGTCATTTTTTATTCTGTGTTTCTCTGGTTTGTTTAATGATTTTCTTTATCACTGTCTAATTGACTGCTTTAAATGTGTGCTGACTTCAAGGTCTCGTAGAGCCACTTTCACATATAGAGTTATTTACAGGGTATCCATTGAAGGAGCTCTTATGACATCTTTTCTTGCAAGTTACAAACTGTCAGATTAAAATGTAATTTTGGATCATATTTTTTCCAAATAAAGGAAACAAGATGTGTTTTTAAGGGAGACCATAAACACTGACATGGTTCTTATGTTTTTAAAAGGTCTCTCTAAAGCTGTGCATCCTCTGCAGCCTAACAGCTGGAATATTGTGCTACTACATGAACAAAAAGCTAAGTGAAGGAAAACCACTGCACCAGATACTTCAATAAGCATACAATTTAGCAAAGCCTGACATCATTCAGGTTTTCTGTGTTCTGATTGGTGAGTATAAAAATTAAGGCTTTGCTACTGCTATTCAATTACTTAGTTGGTATCTAATAACATGGCTATGACTATGGCTATGAGACATAAGCTTCTTGATTGGAGATCTCTTCTTTGTTCTCCAGTATTTCCAGTATTTCATAAATCATGAAGGCAACTGTTTATGCCTGAAATCTGCCTTTTTCTCAAATTCATCTGAAAATGACCATTAGGTACATGTCCTTTAGTAATGAAGGCTGGCAAGCATACACACAGCATGTATGTATAAGACTTGATTCTTCATGAAGTTGTTCAGAAAGGGTACCCCTATGCATCTGTTCCAATTGTCACTTAAAGAAAATCTAAATAAAATTAAACTTGCAATATCTCAATTGAATCGTACAAATAAGAAAAAGATTGAGTTCCTTTCAATCAGAAGTAATTGCTTAATGATGAGACAAAATGTCTGAACATTTAATATACATTATTTCATTGGAAAATAAGCTAGATTTCTCAAACCATAGAATTTTAGTTTGCAAAGACCTGGTCAAGAACTGTAACTGCAAAACTATCAGTAAGACTTTAGATTGTAGTGCATATTGTTTATTATAGAAAACATTTGAGTAGTATTACTGAAAACCAGCCTCACAACACTTAAGTTCATATAAATAAGATGCAATTTTAAGATACATAAAAATGGAGGAAAGAATTGCTTTGTATAAACCAAATACTCATGTTCCTGTGTGACTAAGAATAAAACCAAGAGTTTCATCAATGTACATTAAAATAAAATATGGTATTGTAGTTTATGTAAGCTCTATGAGTAAATGTGTGTTTTTGCTACTTATTTAAGGGAAAAACAATTCATAACTTGAAAGTACCACTTAATTTCCCATCTCTTATGTATAATAGTGTATCTTGGGAAGAGTAATAGAAGGAATTCTTCCAACAATAGGTATTTAATGGAAAATTACCATTAGAAAACTTACTTACTTTGTGGATAAAATGGTATGAATGACAGAGGTAAGACAGTGTCATGGGATAATAAATTCTTACCACACAAGTCAAAATACTTCTATTTTTCTTTTTTTTTTT
>VZTY01004311.1:6888-21138 GCA_013400935.1 Turnix velox
CCTGAGCCTTCTCTTCTCCAGGCTAAAGAACCCCAACTCCTTCAGCCCGTCTTCATAGGGCAGTTGCTCCAGCCCTTTGACAATCTTCGTAGCCAGGCTCTTCTCAGTGACCTCCAATGATAGGACAAGAGGCAATGTGTACAAGCTGAAACACAGGAGGTTCCATAGAAATATAAGAAAAAAACTTTGTCAGTGTGAGGGTGACAGAACAGTGTCCCAGGCTGCTCAGAGAGGGTGTGGGGTCTCCTTCTCTGGAGACATTCAAACCCCACCTGGACACCTTCCTGTGTGACCTGATCTGGGTGTTCCTGCTTGAGCAGGGGGATTGGACTAGATGCTCTCTCCAGGTCCCTTCTAATCCCTCCCATTCTGTGATTTCCAAACTTGCACCATGTGCTTTTTGTATCTTGTGGTAACCATCTCAGTAGACATGGAAGCATCCACAGGCAGAGGTGATGAACTGACTGGGGTGATGGCCTTTCTTCTGTCATCACTGAGGTCCCACCAAAGGCTCCCAGGCTCAATGTGAGCTGTAGGATGACTCTGTTGTCCCTTCTGCAGCCTCAGGAGGGTCAGGGAATGTCTCCTTTGTCTCTACTGCTGAGCTTCCAGAGGACCTAAAAGGTTGTAGATCTCTGGTCTCACTCTTATGGCCAGGATGAGGGAAGACACAAGGGGCAGAAGTCTGGATGTGTGACCTGATCTCAATGTTCCTGCTCCAGCAGAGGGTTGGGACTAGATGATCTCTTGAGGTCCCTTCCAATCCCTGATATCCCTGATTTCTCCCCTTGCAGCCTGCACAAAGCAGCTCCTTAAATATTTCTCACCCAAGCTGAGAGTTTGGCTGTCAGACCCTGACAGGTTGAAGCTCACAGAGATGGAGAGGGATGGAATAAATGTGTCTGTGGGCAGAGGGCAGGTGAGAGGGGGGGTCAGAAACACAGGAGGGATCAATTCCTCCCACAACCCTGCAATTTGTTGTGTGTCTGTCACTTCCATTGATGGGGCAGGGATTGGTGACCCATCAGTGAGTGATGGGACAAAGCAGGGGACATCCATCTTGGTTCTAATCAGCCCTTAGTCATGGCTTGGCTGCCTTGGAGGCATGAATGAGTTTATCCTGCAGAGTCCAGGCAACAATATTAAGATTTTTTTTTTTTTCTGATTCTATTTGTTCTGGAGGCAGGAGGAGAATAAATGAGATGTTAGAGGTCACAGGGAGCATTTCTAGCAAAGCATCTTCTTTCCAACTCACAGTCTAATATATTGACCACAAGACTGAGATGTCAGGTGTCATCCTAAAAACCTCTTCTATTTAATCCATCCCCTCAGGCTCTTTTGAATATATCCATGTTAAGAATGTATCTGCAGTTTTACAAGTTTTTCACTGCTTCTCCAAGAGTGAGATCACTCTCCAGTCAGCTGTGTCCTGGTTTTGGTGTTATAAATTATCATCTCTGGGAGAAAAAAATATCAAAAATATCAATTGTAGGTTGGCTTTTTACTCCTTGGCCATTTGTGCTTGATGTGTCTCTGAGTCAGTGATGGCTAAATTACAGGTGACTCACAGTTGGTGCTAAATCAAGTTTCATTCCTCTGATGAGAAGCCCAGAAGACAGAAATAAGGTGGCCAAAAAAGTTCAATTCTCCCCCCAAACCTTGGTTTATAAGAAAAAAACCAACCTGTAAATGCTTTTCTGCTAGCAGGGACAGAACTTCTAAATGAAACTGTTTCCAAAGAGCATCTCTGTGAGTATTCACTTACTGGGGGAGGGTATAGACTTTTTTTAAAAGTAAAAACAACAAAAAAGGGAGAATATTTTGTAATTTAAAAGGGAAAATGTTGTCTGCATGGTCTCAACTTCTGTGGTAATACTTTTCTCCCCCTCCACCCCTCCTTCCCATTCTGAATTCCCTAAATTGCTCCTTTCTTGCCACGCTCAGGCTGTGCTTGGTGCTCCCTGAGCCCCACTGGTCCTCTAACAAGAACTAGGAAATGTAATTATTTCCACTCTCTCTGTTTTCATTATGTCTGTATTAATAGTCTTCCTTTTTCCACCAAGCCTTGCTGACAGCCAGCCCTTACTGCCTCCTGCACTTGCACTTAGAATCCTAGAATGGTTTGGGGTGGAAGGGACCTTCAAGATCATCTAATTCCAACCCCACTGCCATGGGGGGGGACACCTCCCCACTAGATCAGGGGTTGAGACCATCTATGTCAGGTCTCCCACAAGCTTTATTTATTTAATTTGTCCTGGCTCCTTCCCTGGGAAAGGGCTGTGGTGTTTCCCCAGGTTCTGGGGTTCTGCTGTGGATTACCAGCATCTTTTTCCCTCCTGAATTGGGGAAAGGGCTGTGGTGTTTCCCCACATCCAGAAGTCCATCGTGAGGTGGGCACCATAGAATCATAGAGTGGTTTGGGTTGGAAGGGACCTTAAAGATCATCCAGTTCCAACCCCCCTGCCATGGGCAGGGACACCTCCCACTACACCAGGGTTTGAGGCTATGTCAGGTCTCCCACAAGCTTTATTTATTTCATTTGTCCTGAGCCCTTCCAACTATGCTCAACCACCTTACAAGTGTGGTTCTGGGGTTCTGCTGTGGATTACCAGCATCTTTTTCCCTCCTGAGTTGAGGAAAGGGCTGTGATGGTTCCCCACATCCAGAAGTCCATCATGAGGTGGGCACCATAAAATCCTAGAATGATTTGGGTTGGAAGGGACCTTCAAGATCATCTAGTTCCAACCCCACTGCCATGGGCAGGGACACCTCCCACCACACCAGGTTGCTCAATGGCCTCCTCCAGCCTGGCCTTAAACACCTCCAGGGATTCTGGAGGCATCCACAACCTCTCTGGGCAACCTCTCCCAGTGTCTCACCACCTTCACAGTGAATAACTTCTTTCTCCTCTTCAGCCTAAATCTCCCCTCTTCCAATTTGCATCCATTCCTCATAGTCCTACCACCCTGGACCCTATTAAAAAGTCCTCCCCCAGCCTTTCTGTAGCCCCCTTCAGGTATTGAGAAGCTACTCTGAGGTCCCCCCTGAGTCTTCTCCAAGCTGAACAACCCCAATTCCTTCATCCTGTCCTCAGAAGGGAGGTTTTCCTGCCCTTTTATCCTCTTGGTGACCCTCCTCTGGACCTGCCCCAACAGCTCAAACTCCAGTTAACCCACCCTGATGCTGTGGGATGCTTTTTCCTGCTGCCCAGCTCCATCAGATACAGTGGGATGTAGGAGACACCATGGCCACCACTCCATATTTTATACCAACATGGATTATTTTGAAAAATTTTGCAAAGGGCTTATTTTAAAGCTCTCTTTCTCCTCTGACTATGTAGCAGCCATCTATTGCCTGCAGCTCTGATGTAGACACTGCTGTGCCTGCTCCACACTGGCTTCTCTGCAGCATCACTGAGAAGATCAGTGAGGGAAGAAGGGATGCCAGAAGGAAATGCCCCAAAATCCCATCAATCCATCCCTCTGACAGCTTTAATTTTGACAGCTTTTCAGTGAAAAAAAAAGGCTGTTTGGGTCAGGGAGAGCAGAGGGCACAGGGATGCCAGTAGAGGAAAGGCTGATCCTGTGGCTGTATGCAACCACCCAAAAAAGATTAAATTAGAGGTGTGACCACAGCAGCTTCCTAGATCCTGCCAAGAAGTTTAATTAAAGTCATTTGCTTGTAGCAGAGTGACCCACTTTCCCTCCCAGCTATCACATCAGATGTGATGTTTGATAAGATAAGCTAGAGCAGCACAGCAGCATCTCTATCTTTCTATCTTTTTGTCCTTTTTTTTTTCTCTCTCCTAAGCAGAAGAAATGACAAACTCACATCACAAGCAAGGAGGAGATGAACTTTTAATGTTCCATTTGTGGTAAAAACCACTGACACTTGACATGGCTCTTCTGGATCCCAAGTTCTGACAACATCTCTTTCAAGCATCTTATTCCATTTTTCTCCAGAGATCAAGTTCAAGCTGGGGAGCAACTTTAAGTGGAAAATTTGAGGGCTACTCTGGCCTCTATTTTCCATCCCTACACATCCCACTGAACCTACAGTTGTGGATTTTGGGTTGCTCATCAATCAATTTGCAGCTCTCACAGGGAAAGTTCCCCAGGTTTTGGCAGCTTTCTGCTTCCTATTTCACAGGTCATTACTATGATGGCACCATCATATCCCTCTATGATGAGGGAATTTCTACCATCTGCCTTGGACCTGCTGGCAGAGAAACCAGCCCAAAAATGACACATTATGCCTGGAAAATTGTTCCAAGCCCTCCTAGAGCTGTTGTCTTTCATCCTCTTCCTCCTCCTAAGGACAAAGCTGTGCCATGAGCCAGAAGAAACAGCAAGGTGGAAATAAGAATTTGGCTGGTTATTTTTTTTTAGATTCTAATGGAGGGGTTTTATCCTCTTGCAAGTCCATTTTGCAAACCCCACGGTGGTCCGAGACCCACATCGTTGGAAGGGACCTTAGCAGCAAGTTCACTCTGCTTTTCTTTCCACACAGAGAGAGACAGATGTATGACAGCTGCTGCCATCTCTCCATTTTTTTTCACAGCAGGCTGTTAATTTAGACTTTTCATCCCATTCAAATCCGGAGAAAATACCAGTCCACAACAATGCTGACAATAATTTCTTGTCTAGAAACAATAACATTCACTTAAACAATAGGATTTCTGTTGTGAATGCAGGATAAAAGATGTGCTGGCACTTGAGGAAAAGCAAACTTGACTTCTCTTCAGACCACAGAAGGAGAAATCTCACCCATCTGTTATAGCCACGAGCCCAAAATGCAACTTCTGACCTGGTTCTCCTGGACATCTATATCTTGAGGAGTGTGAAACCTGGATGTAGGCAAAGGGATGCACAAGTTAGAGCAATTTCAAGCCCAAAAGCATAGAACCATGGAATGGTCTGGGTTGGAAGGGACCTTGAAGATCATCAGGGACACTTCCTACTACACCATGTTGCTCAATGTCTCATCCAGCCTGGCCTTAAACACCTCCAGGGATTGAGGGGGCATCCACAACCTCTCTGGGCCACCTCTTCCAGTGTTTTTCCACCCATCCTCACCATAAAGAATGCCTCCACAACCCAGTAGCACCAGTAATGCTCCCCACTTTGAGGTTGACACTGGTTTTCTACTGATTAGATCCACCAAACACCACAGAAAACTGCCCCTGGCTCCAAAATCAGGGCAGGAGGAGCAGTGAAAGCAAACCTGGCTGCTATGCCCAAAAATTCAATCAAAGAAATTCACTGAGAAAAGCTACAACAAATCAGAGAGATTTTATTTCTTCTGCAGAATGCTTTGGCTTGACCTTTCCTCCCCCCCTCTTTTATATAATTTCACACACTTCTGCCCTTTGCTGTGTATCAGATATTGTTGGAAAGAGAGGCTAAAAAGGCAGCAAAACTACACCAAAAAAAAATCCCAATTCAGCCTTCTCCTCCAGCCTGCCTTCCAAAAGTGAGCAATAAGAAGAAACCTCATTGAAGAAATCACCAATTCCAGCTGCCTCCACTCAGCTGACTGGGATTAAATGGTTTTATCCTGGGAGTGGGTGGATTGCTAATTGCTTCCCTGCCCTTTGCCCTCCCCTGGGGCTGCCAGAGGCATCTGATTCACATCAGAAGAAGCAAGTGTATGGCAGAAAACTCCAGGGATTCCTCTCTCCCGCTGGGGATGTGGCCACAAATCTGGGAGAGGCAAAAACAGAATCATAGAATGGTTTGGATTGGAAGGAACCTTCAAGATTATCTAGTTCCAACCCCACTGCCATGGGCAGGGACACCTCCCACCACACCAGGTTGCTCAGTGCCTCATCCAGCCTGGCCTTAAACACCTCCAGGGATTGAGGGGGCATCCACAACCTCCCAACTCTTTATAACTACATCTAGGAATCTTCTTGAGATGAAAGGAAGAGCCTTTCACTGTGTATTGCAATCATAGAATCACAGAATAATTTGGGTTGGAAGGGACCTTAGAGATCATCAAATGGGAGGGTTTCTGTGCTCCCCTCAAGAGGGATTCAGGGCAGGGCTGTAGGGTCTTTGGCAATTTGCTACTGCACCCATTGGAATTGGTGGCATCTTAGTTCTATGGGGAAAGCCACCTCGTGGTCAGTTGTGGAGGCTAAAATGGAGACAGAGCAATAGAAGGTTGAACTGTCCATGCTGAGAGCTGCCAGAGAAGAGAAAGCCAAGTGGGTTAGAGCTGGAAAGAATTTTTCAGCAGGGTATAGGAAAGAACTTCTTTACTGGGCTCTGGGTGAGCTGACAGGATGTCCCTGTCACTGCATGGGGTGGCATTGGATGGCATTGGAAGGTCCTTCTGCCAAGCCCTGCTCCCTGGTGTGGCCAAAGCTCCTTTATTTGGGATTCTTCTGTCTGGAGAAGAGAAGGTTCATGGGGAGGGGGGATCTCATAGGAGCTTCTCAATATCTGAAAGGGGCTACAGAAAGACTGGGGTAGGACTTTTGAATAGGATATGTGATGGAAGGATAAGGAGGAACAGATGCAAATTGGAAGAGGGGAGATTTAGGCTGGAGAGAAGAAAGAAATTCCTTATTGTGAGGGTGGTGAGACACTAGAAGAGGTTGCCCAGAGAGGTTGTGGATGCCCCCTCAATCCCTGGAGGTGTTTAAGGCCAGGCTGGATGAGGCATTGAGCAACCTGGTGTGGTGGGAGATGTCCCTGCCTATGGCAGTGGGTTGGAATAGATGATCTTGAAGGTCCCTTCCAACCCAAACCATTCTAGGAATCTATATAATTAAAGCTGCAGTCATTATGTGTTCTTATGATATAAAAACACCTTTATTTCATGTAGATAATTTGGAGTGAGTCTCTGTGGCCACGAGCTTGACATTTTTCTCTTGTGTATTTGCAGCCTGGTGTTTGGGGCAGATGTGTTGGCAGAATTGCTGCCAAAGGCTCTGGAAACCAGCTTTGCTAAGTCAGAGGCCCCCCTTTGGTTCTGCCTGAGAGATTAATAACACTAAGAGAGGGTTTTATCCCAGTCAGATTATCAACAAGACACGGCAGAAACTATTTGGGTCATTGAGAATGAAGAGGCTGTTAAAGGAAGGAGGATTTGCTGGGATCTAAGCTGGGCTGCAGCCCCACTCCATAAAGTGCAGTCAGGGTTGATTTTGCCTCTTTGGGGTCTACAGGAGGAGACAGAAAAAGTCTGTGGCTGCCACTAGAAATATGGATTGTGGCACAGATGAAGGTTTTTTTTTCCCCCTGTACAAATTGCCTGCCTTCCACTTTCCTAAGTAAACAAGCAGCTCCAGAATGAGCTCCAGTGCTAAATGTAAAAAGGAGCTGAAAGAGGAACTAATGTAGAATAATGGAAGGAGGGGAAATGTGCATGTGGCAGAGCTGAAAAAAAAAGAGAGGGAGGGCTAATTAAATGCAGTGCAATTAATTTCACACAATGCCCTTCACGCCCTGCATCTGAAAATGTTTTGCTGCATGAATGCACCCAGAAGCAGCCACCACTTTCTCCATCTCTTTTTGCTCTGCCTTCTTGCTGCTGAGAGCTGTGGAGAGGAGAAAACAAGCAGAAGCCTTCCCTTTGGCTGTGGAGAGGAGAAAACAAGAAGAAGCCTTCCCTTTGGCTCTGGAGAGGAGAAACAACAAGAAGTCTTCCTTTTGACTATGGAGAACTTCTCAGCAACAGAATACTTTGAGTCTCACAGATGAAGGCTTTTTCTTGGCCATCTGGAGAAGTTTCCCTTTCTGGGAATCAATGGTTAATGGCCCATCTCCAGGAATAAATTAGAATAAGAAGGTAGAGAAAGTAATTTTGTTCATATTCCATCTTGGCATGATGTCCCTTGAAAGGGAGGTGCTCCAGTTTCTCCTTTGTTGTCCATTAAGGGGACTCATTGTATCAGTGATGCTTTGGATGTCATTGTTAGCCTCCTGGGTCATCCTCTTTGTGTGGGAGACAAAAAGGGTAAGTAGAGCTCTAGATGCTTATATTATAGGCTGGGACTTAGAAGGCATCCCTTTGCTCATCAAGGAGCCAGAGGTTTCTCTATTTTGGAGTCTTCATGATGGAAAGAAAAGCACAATTATTATCAGGCTCTGTTATCTCCTGTCACATTCAATAGAATCACTTTGGCTTTCTCCAGGTCCTATGAGGAAGGCAGTGGGATGAAAATTCATGAGCACAGACTAAGAGGGATGTTGGTGAATAAGACCTTCTGTCAGTCATTTGCTCCACAGATCCTTTTATTTTATAGGGATGGAACACATCAGCTGGGAGCAGGGGACTTCACTCTCTGATCTGCCAGAGTATCTGAAAATATCACCACTTTGTGGAACAACCAGTGATGAAGGCAAGTTGTACTAATGAGCTTTGCACTGTAACAAGTTGGGTTACAGCAGCTCTGGCTGGTTGATGTTGGCTTTGATCACCAAGCCATGGTGGTTCCTTGCAGGGAAGTTGCTCTCATCAAAGGGGAAAAACTTATAGAATCATAGAATAGTTTGGGTTGGAAGGGACCTTAAAGATCATCTAGTTCCATGGGCAGGGACACCTCCTACGACACCAGGTTGCTCAATGCCTCATCTAGCCTGGCCTTAAACTCCTCCAGGGATTGAGGGGGCATCCACAACTTCTCTGGGCAACCTCTTCCAGTGTCTCACCACCCTCACAATAAGGATATTCTTTCTTCTCACCAACCTAAATCTTCCCTCTTCCAATTTGCATCCATCACTCCTAGTCCTTCCATCACATATCCTACTAAAAAGCCCTACCCCAGCCTTTCTGTAGCCCCCTTCAGGTATTGAGAAGCTACTCTGAGGTCCCCCCTCAGCATTCTCCAGGCTGAACAACCCAAACTCCTTCATCATGTCCTCAGAAGGGAGGTGCTCCAGCCCTCTCATCATCTTCATGGCCTCCTCTGGACCTGCTCCAACAGCTCAGTGTCCTTTTTATGTTGAAGACTTCAAAACTGGACTTCCTGGGAAGCTTTGTAGCACAAGATCTCTCATGGCTTCACATATGAGCAAAGATGAGTGGGCAGCATCCTCTGAGACCCTGCTGAGCATCCCTGGGCAAACACCAAGTAGAGAAGAGCTTCAACAAGGCCATTGGATGGATGGAAAGGAAGTCCTTGAGACTTCTTCACTGAGGTGGAATCTCTCTTGTGAGCCAAGGAAAGTCACTGGCTTCTTTCTGTCCTTGCTGTTATTGGTGACACTTTCCTGAGGAGGAACAACTCACAGTGTCATTGCTGCTGTCCCTCTCCTAGGTACAATCATCCTTCTTGTCCTAAAGTTAGGAGAAATGGGATGAAATGGATAAAAAGCAAAAAGTACACCCATTTTTGTAGTAAGCATTTTGTCCAGTCCTCTTTTCTAGCTGCTGATTATCCCTCTCAGACCAACATCATGGTGTCTAGGACTTTCTGAAGGTGAACAAGTCATCCCTCATCCTAAGTTAAAGCCCCAGCACTTCTCAGAATCTCCTCAAGCCTAAAGGCTAGGGCATGGACCACAAAGGATTCTCAGCAGCATCTAAAGGAAACCATCCCCAAAACACAGCTCAAAATCCCCACCAAGATGCTGAGCTGTGGGATGCCTCTTCTCACCAACTCCTCCACTCCTGCTGACAGCAGATGCCAAAATAAACTTGCTCAGATGTCACCCCAAGAGCCTGGAGACAGGCCAGCGGGAAGGGAGGAGGTGTGGAGGTGGATGAGGGGGAAGGATTTTTTTCTTTTTTCTTCTTCTCTGTGCAAACATCCACTTTCACCACTGACAAGTCTGACAGGTGGAAGCCAATTAAAAAAAAAAAAAAGAAATCCTACTCAGAGGTGCTTCTTTTGAGAAGTTCCTCATTTCCCCCTACTCCTTCATAGCAACTGTTGGGTGCTACAAAGCCAAAGCACCCTTGTCTCTCCTTCTGTTGTGGGTCTCTCACTCAAACAGGGGTCATGCTGAGGTCTTTTTAAGGTGCCATTTGAGTGTTGGGGCTAATTAGAGGAGAGAGGAAATAATTTCTCCTCTTCTGACTGCAGAGGAGTGAACAACCCAACTATAACCATGCTCTGAAGTCCACTTGAGTGATGGTTTCTCATATCTCTTATTCTCATATCTCTTCCACAACTGGAGCTATCACATAAGAAAGACTGAAGCAGAGAAACCAAAGGAATAGAGGACCACAGCTTTAAGTGATGGAGAAAGTGATTTTGTAGAGGAAAAAGGAAAGAAATTCCCTTTGTCCTCATGTATCCAGTCTCTACTTCCACGAAATTCATAAAAAATGGGCTGAAATGAGCAGGAAGTATCAGTCCAGCTTTGTGCCAAGAGCCAAGTGAGATGACAACATTATTAGTGTTCCTGGGTCAAACCTGTCATGTTGAATTTACAGTTCATGAGGCACAAGAAGTATGGGTTTCCCCCCCACGTGAATCAGAACGGAGACATCACCTGCACAAATAATTGCATTAGTTTTGAATCAGCAATGAAAACAAAGGAGAAACAATTATCTACTTAAGTCCTTCATCCTTTTCCTGAGCATCATTGTGCAGGGGTAATTGAGTTACCCTTTGTCTTCCCATTTGTCCTGGGTTTTATAAAGACACCCTTTCTTCCTCTCCTGATGGAGCTGGAATATGTGGCTGATGTAGCTCAGTGTCTTTACCCCATCCTGGTTGTGCAACCCCAGCTTTGCCTGGGATTTGTGTCTGGGATTTGCCTTCTGTGCTGATGCTGTGCCTTGATCCCCCATTTACAGCATCACTCCCACCCCATTCCAACCCCAGTTCATGATTTATTTGAGATGAAATCCCTTTTTCTGCATCACAGCTTTTCTGCTTACAGCGAGGTCTCAGAGTCTGAATTTCAGTTTGAGGGGAAATAAGATCTTTTCAACCTACAAATCTTTATGTTTAGAGTTGAATTGCATTTTCTATGGCATTTCATTTGAGCTGGTGGAACAGTAGATATACAGAAGCATTCCATTTAATTGAATTATTTTCTCTTCTGCCTCAACCACTGAACAAATTTATCTGAAATTTGACTACTCACAGTCTCAGTATTTAAATTTTATTAAAGTAAGAGTCTTACTAAGCCATGAAGATGATGAGAGGGATGGAGCATCTCCCTTCTGAGGACAGGATAAATGAGTTGGGGTTGTTCAGCCTGGAGAAGGCTCAGGGGGGACCTGAGCTTCTAAATACCTGAAGGGGGCTACAGAAAGACTGAGGGAGGACTTTTTAATAGGGTCCAGGATGGAAAGACTAGGAGGAATGGATGTAAATAGGAAGAGGGGAGATTTAGGCTGGAGAGAAGAAAGAAATTCCTTATTGTGAGGGTGGAAGAGGTTGCCCAGAGAGGTTGTGGATGCCCCATCATCCCTTGAGGTGTTTAAGGCCAGGCTGGATGAGGCATTGAGCAACCTGGTGTGGTGGGAGGTGTCCCTTCCCATGGCAGGGAGGTTAGAACTAGATGATCTTTAAGGTCCCTTCCAACCCAAACTACTTTATGATTAAAAAAAAAGCTAGAAATAAAGCTGTCCATGAAGCAAATGAGGCAGAAACACTTCTGCTCACAAACAGTAAAAAAAAAAAAAAAATCTAGAATTGACTCCAAGTGTTTTGGTGCTGGGACATGAGGAGAAACACTAATGAAATGTCCTTAAACATTCCCAGCTGCTCAAGTGAAACTTCTGCTTGCTCATCCTCAATAAAAGGAGCTGCTTGGAAAGATCTGAGTGTTTGCAGGGGAGATGAGACAACTCAAAGCAAACACACACTTGTTTTCAGGCTCTTGGGCTGCCATTATTTTATTTCCCCTAAATGTGGCGAATAGGGATGACTGTGAAAACATCTGTGGTGGAAAAGGTAGATGTGGGAAGGGGAATGTTGGCAAAGCTGCAGCTTGATGTACTCTGGAGGTGTGTTTGGCAGCAGATAATCCTGAAAAGCTGCCCAGAATAGAATGTTTAGCTCCTTCCTTGATATTCCCCTTCTTCCTTTCTGAGCCAGGTGTGAGCCCTGTTCCTCAGAATTCACTCACATCCTCCTTTTCTCCTTCAGCTTCTCTTCTCCCACTGATCTCCAAGTGTTTTAGCAGCAATCCCTGTGGTCAGATTACAAACTAAAGGCAGCAGGAGGTGCCTTCAGGTGGTCTGAGGAGCTACTACCAAGCTGCAAAGACTTGGAGCAGAAGGGAAAATGTCCTCAGTTGCACTTTGCAAGAATTGCTCTGAGAGAGAGAGGTGAGAACAGTTAAAAACTACAGAGCTCTGGCCAAAAAGAGGCAGAAATGGTGGGGGAAAGGCCATTTCCCACTACAGAAATGGTGGGAAAAAGCCATTTTCCACCATTTCCCACCACAGAAATGGTGTGAAAGGCAGAGGATGGGAGATGTGAGCAAAGTTAACTCTTTGCTTCTCTGCTTCACCCTGATGCTGAGCCAGGGGCTGTGTTTAAGCAGGTAGTAAAGGTATTGGAATGGATGCAAAGTGGAAGAGGGCAAGTTCTTCACCATGAAGGTGGTGAGAGACTGGAAGAGGTTGCCCAGAGAGGTTGTGGATGTCCCCTCAATCCCTGGAGGTGTTTAAGGCCAGGCTGGATGAGGCTTTGAGCAACCTGGTCTCATGGAAGGTGTCCTTGCCTATGGCAGTGGGGTTGGAACTAGATGATCTTTAAGATTCCTTCCAACCAAACCACTCTATGGCTCTTTTTTTCTATTTCTACCCAGTTAAACACCTTCCATTTCCCTGTCTCACAAAAAGCAGGCTCAGTTTCAAATAAATATCCTCAGCTTGATCAGTTGTTGCTCCAACAGAACACCTTCCCCACTCTGTCATCTGATTCAGTATCTCATTTGGGTCCTGTATCTCCTAATTCTGCAGCTCTCTGGTGCCAGCTGCCAAGGAGGACTATTAGGCTGAGCAAAGCCTGGCTGTGACTCACAGCCTTTTCATGTCTATCAAGACAAGCAGTCTTCAAACCCTCCTGTGCCTCCTGGAGAGATGGATGTGAAAAATACTCAGACCCTGAGCCCTGGAGGCAATCTGCATGGGAAATGAATAGCACAAAGGGGGGGATGAATTGCTGTAAACAAAAGAGAAGTGAGATTTTGGTGGAAGAGGAAAGCTTTTTGATTGATTCGTGAAGATGTGACTATCAGAGAGGAGCAGAATGATCTCTTCTTGTTTTCTTTTTTTTGTTTTTTGATATATTTTCCATTTTCTTTTTCCAGTGTTTCTTCATCACATGCTGGTGTTACTGACACAACTGTCTTCTCTCTGCAAAAACCCTGCAAATCCCTTTGATGATTTGCTTCTCTGAAAACAGAAAGCAAATAGAATTATCCTTGTGCATTCATTTCTCCCACACTTTCTGAAGACATTTGGGAGTCCTTCATGCCTTTAGGCCAGAATCTTCAGATGATGTGGCTCAAACTTCCTCAGCACTGATCTCTGAAAGGTCAGGAGATGTTGGGTTGATGCACATTTCAGCATGGGGCCAAAAAAATCCTAGAATGGGTTGGGTTGGAAGGGACCTTCAAGATCATCAAGTTCAACCCCCCTGCCATGGGCAGGGACACCTCCCACCACACCAGGTTGCTCAATGCCTCATCCAGCCTGACCTTAAACACCTCCAGGGATTGAGGGGGCATCCACAGCCTCTCTGGGCAACCTCTTCCAGTGTCTCACCACCCTCACCATAAAGAATTTCTGCCTCTATCTCTAGCCTAAATCTCCCCCCTTCCAATTTTGCATCCATTCCTCCTAGTCCTGCCATCCCATATCCTAGTAAAAAGTCCTACCCCAGCTTTTCAGTAGCCCCCTTCTGATATTTAGAAGCTCCTATAGGGTCCCCCCCAAGCCTTCTCTTCTCCAGGGTGAATCACAATCCTCTCCCTGCAGAAATCCATTTCTGTCTCTGTCTCACTGAACAGAGGTTCATGAATTTTGCATTTGCCTTCCAGACTCATGAGTGGAGCAGAGATATCTCCTCCCCCCCCACCACCTCCACCTCACAGCCCTGATTTCTATTTTGGTGATCATCTACGGGGAGTTTCACCACAGGTACAGAGTTGCCACTCACATTGACTCCTGCTCTTCCTCAGGCTTTTTGAGGAAATGTTTTCCCACTTCTTCTTACACAGGAACAAGCTCCTAGTGAGGTGGTGGATCTCACAGAGGTCACATCCCTCTGTGAGCTGTGGGAAACCTGAAAGGGCTACAGGAAAGCTGGGGGGGGGGGGGGGGGGGGGG
>VZTY01004318.1:0-12945 GCA_013400935.1 Turnix velox
TTTCGTCCGGGTCTGAGTGGGGAATGCTGTAATTTCTGGAAGTGTCACAAATACAACTCATCCATTTATTATTTTTTTAATCAACAGGTCTAATGAGAGGCTAGGCCACAGCGAAACAAGCTGCTTTTCTTGTAAAACCAGTACCCTTCTGATCTGACCCTGGATGGTGGGTGGCATCGCAAGAATATTTGTGTGCCCATTTATCTCGTTCTTGAGATTGCTACCTGGTTGTTATGAGGTATAGAGTTAATTAATGCTGTCAATATAATGTGTTCAAAATGCAACTCTTAAGTATAAAACAGTTAATGAGTCCTTTATAAGAGGAGCAAAATCTATGCATTTCACTGAAAGGTACTTCTGTTGATTTACTGAAGCAGTAATAAAAGTCAAAGTATCTACAAAGTCTGCAGGACTGAGGCTATTGAACAGTTTGTAACATTTAAAAGCAAGAAAAGATGTCTTTTTAAAATGTGTCATAATTCAAAGTTAAATCCTCCACTAGCCATGGAAATTGCCATGTGATTCTCTTTGGTTTCCAGTACTCTGGAACACTGCGGTTCATTTTAGCCATAGAAATCAGAACCTCAGAGATGAGTTGGTAAAACCTCAAAGGAAGAAGTAATGGAAAAAAGGTCCTACTAGATCAAAAAGCATTAACGCTTCTGAGTCTTTCCAGTTCTTTCTCACACTACTTTGACTACCAGTGAAATCAGGAAAGTAGCCATACGTGTAAGCTGTTTGTTAATTCTGCAGCAAGTCTTGCAGGGGCCTCTATTTTGAATCTGTGCCGATTTCAAGATTCAAATACTATTGTTTGAGTCCCAGTTGCATGAGCTCCAAAAATGCTATAGAGCTGGGAAAGCACAGACCATGTTCAAACTTGCTATTCTTTTCATTGAGATATTTGTTTCATTAAATGCCAGCCAAAAAGATTCTGCAAGTTTTAATTACTGGTGATGACAGCTAAGTCAGCTGGTTCTTAAACATGAAGTTGAATTTTAAGTGTCCTCTTGTTACAAATCCTTTCTTCTTTCTTTGCAGCATTCAAATTATAAAAGATGCTCATTTTATTGTTTGATAAATAGGGATGTCCTGATATGCAGAAGACAAGCAGATAATGCCTTCTGAACAGTACACTGCTAAATATTGACTAAATGTCCTCCATCTTCAAGAAAATGTGAGCTTAACTAGGTGTAGCACAGGCTGTATCATCATCTAGAAGTGCAATAATAAGCATCCTGGATACAGAAAGCTGAAGTCACATAATTCAATATTAACTTCTCTGCTGAGATGCTTGAATTTATGATTAAATGTACTTTTCTTAAATTTTAATGAAGAAGGACCTTTTTTGTAATACAGTGAAAAGAATATTCAAAGTTTAAAGTAATCATTGTGCATAAATACTTCCCTTTGTAGGGAAATAATATAGCCTGTATATGTTAGGAATTTGCCTGTTTTACTGTTGATGGTCAGTGCTAACCAGCGCTGTCTTTTAGATAAGACAACAAATCTTTCTTGACAGGAATGAAGTTTTGCTGTTATTTCCTCTAAGCAAAACCCCCCTGCTGTTTAAGTCCATAGGTACAAGATAAATGGTTGCTCTGAATAACATTTTAAAGCCTCAGGCATTGCAAGGCAAAGATACTGAACTTATGGCTGCTTCTGCCTCTTTTAAAAAAATCAAGTGGACACATTTAAGATTTATAGGTAATTTTGCCTGAAGATTCAGCTCTATTTCATCCCTAAGCATACACCGCATGAGATTCTTGAGTCCCCATAAACTTCAGTATGAATACATCAGATATTTAAGTCATTCTGCTTCTCTCAGATACAGAATTTTTTTTCCCTTTTCTTAGTAACATCAGGAGTCAGTGTAAGAATAAAGAATTAACAGATCCTTAGCAGAATTGCTGCTCCTCTGAGGTTCATGTCGATGGCTGCATACACAAATTCCTCTCCTCAGAAGGGTAGGAAGGGCATTTGCAGTCACTGGTGCTCTGAGGATAATGAATACAGATTAACAGCCAGGAGATTAGTGTGGAACAAAGCTAGAACTCATTCAAACTTAATTTCCTTTGCCTCTAAAGCTTTCGCAGAAGGTATACTTTCCTTGAAACAGCTTCCCTCCCTCCTACTCTGATCTTTTAGCAACAGCTTACCATGGCAAGGTTCCTGATAAAGAGTGGAAAATTCACTATAAAGGGTCTTTTGCTATCAGATATCAAGGTTCAGAATGCAGTGGGGAAAGGGAAATCTCCTTGCCCCAGACTGTGGGGCAACTCTGTTTGCTTCCCTGACATACTTCTTGTGTTGGTTCTCTCCACTTGCCTTCCCCACATGGAAGGAGGCATGGATTCCAGGCTCAGCCCCAGGACTTGCAGAGATCCCAACTTGCACTTGAAGTGCTACCACTGAACAGAGATTCAAACAAATGTGGATGTTGCAATGGAAAATACATGGGAGAAGGAAGAGTTGGTACCAAACCGAAAGACTCCTGATTGTCATGTCCCTAGCAGGAGGCAGTAGAGCTCTGTTCTTTTTGCTGCTCCATCATTTTGTTTCTGGGAATCAGTTTAAACCTGATGAAATGCAGTGCATGGGGCAAGAGGAACCAGGAGGGACATGGTCTTTGCATGGACAATTGTCCTCTGCCTGGTGCATATATCTCCAGTGACCACCATACTAGATCATACTGTTGGAGAATACAAATGAGTAAATTATAACTGCCCTGGTTAATAAAAACAGAGCAAATTTGGGACTTAAACATATTTCCCTGCTATTGCTTCTTGTTCTTGGGGTCTTGGGATTCTGAAGAACTCAGAAATTAGGTCAGCTTGTTCTCATCTCTTCTTGCTTTCCAGTTTCTTGTATCACATGAAGGTTATGTCTTATTCTCCATTTTCTCTTCCACAATAATCCTTTCAGACTACATGCAGTTAGACTGATTTCTGCCAAACAGGCTATAAGCTCAACCAGCCTGATGAAGTTATTGAGGTTTCATTATACACACCAGATGTAATTCTTTACTGGCCTCCCACAGTTCCTTAATTACATCTTGTTCTCTATGTATCATTATTCCTCAACTGGCCCCAAATTAAAGTAAATCTAAAAAAAAATTTTAGTCACATTCCTTTCTTACTTGTGGTTGCGTATTTGAATCTTGGAACTGAAAATTATCTGCATAGATAATAACAGTCAACCCTGCTGTGTTTCTGGTCTTAATTTAATAGAACAATGGCAATACAAGCCTGGTAAGGACCTCTTGGGATTGACAGTTCTTTCTGAAGGATAGGGCTATTTTACCTGCTCCATGTTTAATAATTTGTCTAGTATGATCTTAAAACTCTTCCATAAACAGAACTTTTGCATGCAGCATACTCAGAGATACTTCCTAATACCAGACCCTAAGATATTTCCAGTGCAAATTCATTGAATTAAGGACAGTCTACTCACCAGGGTCTTGGAGAATAAATCGCCACCTTTCTGGCCTTTAAATACTGGATTATTCTTACATCTCTGCCCAGAGAGGCTGTGGAATCTCCTTCTCTGGAGACATTCAAAACCCACCTGGATGCATTCCTGTGTGATCTGATCTAGGGAGGGGGATTGGACTAGATAATATCTTGAGGTCCCTTCCAATCCTCTATATTCTGTGGTTCTGCAATCTCATCTCTCCTCTTTCTTGCATAAAACAAAGCTACTTCCTTTCGTTTTGCTAAAGTCATGTCTTTGGGACTTGCTTTCTGGCTGTATCTCAGAGCCAAGCAGAAAGGATAATTACCTTGCATATGTTACCTATAGCACTTCTGTCAGCACCACTCAGCATGAGATATGCTTAGTTTTGTAATAATACCGTTGGATGGCTCCATTAGAGCAATCACATCACTGCTTATTTTTTTATTTGTCACTTCTTTTACTGAGTGTAAGCATTTGCATCTGAGTACTGAATTTTTCCTTGCTGGTTTCAGGCCTTCTGTGCTGTTTCTCAATGTGGTTTGTGATTCTGTATCTAAAAAAAACTTGCAATTCCTCCCAGCCTCTTTTTGTTCAAAAACTTGTATGTTTCACCATTTGAGTTGTTAATGAAAATCCTGAGTTGAAAGACGATTTCTGCCTTAATGCCTTGCCAGTTTAACATAAACCACGTGAGCATGTGCTCACCATGTCATGACTCTGGGTAGGTACACATTTCTCTCTTCCTTAAGAGCATGTTAGGTAGGACCGTGTCAAAACCCTTAAAAGAGCCAAGACATATCTACTGTTTTTCCTTTATTGATCTCGTCAGAGAAGGAAACAAGGTTAGTTTGACATAATTTATTATTGACAAATCTACTACATCTGTTTTTATTGCCTTATTTACCTTCTTTGTTACTTTTATTACCTCTCTAGGCACTTACATATTGATTCTTTAATTATTTTGTCTAGTGTATCTTCCAAGATAACACAAACAGAATTGTTATCTCCTCGAATCTTCCTTTTCCTTCTTTGAAGGACAGGTTCTGCAGCTTCTAGAGAGCCTTCTCCTCTTGTTACCAATGAGTATTAATGATTTGGATACTGCTGCAGTTTCTGAGTTGTCTAAGGGTAAATTCCACCAGATCAGTCTAACTTTAATATATGTAATATGTTGAACATTTTGTAACCTCTTATTTCCCTACTCAGACTCATGCATCTGTGCTCTTGTAAACAACCCCATTTCATTAGCTATTTGCTCACAATTTATGTTGTGCCTGAAAAAAGATGCCACTGAGTATCTTGGCTTTCTTATCATGTTTATTACTTGCAATCCTCCCTTATTAAGGAAAGAGCCTGAATTGTACTTTACCTTTTACTATTCTTGTAATGTTCATACAATCTTGTATTTATTTCTTTATGTTCATTTTTTATCACCCACAACAGCAGTAAGTCATTGAGTATTTTATCGTTCTAGTTTCTAGGCTCAGCTACACACTTCTGGTCTCCTTTTTTTCTACTCAGTGCTAGCCATGTGTTCTTATTCCTAATTTGTAAATAACTGCTTTTTTTTTAATATTCATGACTTTAAAAGCTTCCACTGCAGCCATTCCTTTGTCTTGCACTGATGCCTTTCTTCTTCATAGCACAGTTATATAAACAGCTTCTTCCCGTAATTGTGCTCTCTCCTGCACTTCTTTATCCTTAAATTATATTCCCAAGTAAATCTGCTTACAAATTCCCTGAGTTTATCAACATCTGCTTTACCAAAGCCCATTATCTCTATTTTGCACCTGTCACATTGTCCTTTTCTTAAAATAGTGCACCACGATCAATAGCTTTGCATTTTCCTGCAGGTACATGCAAAGGTGATCTGCTTAATTCTGATGTAATGTGGCAATGGAGTTGTGACACACACAGAAGGAAGTAATATTAACTCTTTTTTTGTTTAAGGCATCCTAAAGCAATCAATGCAGTTATCTCAGCATGGTTTAGATTTTCTGCAGTGTTAGCAATCACCACTCACATTATTCAAGCACACAGACTTCTGTACTGCATGACTTCCTCTCAGCTTCTTTATAACTGGAGAGAGATATCCATATCAGTAACCTTCAGCTTGATGGCAAACAGCATCCAGTCCAACAACAATGGAGGAACTATACAACAACTAATCCATTTCCCTATTCTGTGACCAAAAATGCCTTCAAAGCTAGGATAGCTGAGGGGGAAAAAAAGGGAAGCATATCCCACATATAATCCTTACCTGTTCAGGTTAGGAAAAACCTCCATGTGGCACTATTAGTGGTCTCTTTTATATCAGATTGACATATACTAAATGGCTTCCAGGAGGGCACTGCTTTCATATTTCCGCTGACATCTCATTATTGCTAGACCTGAAAGCTCAGTGCTGGATGACAGAAATATTTGTTCAGTTAAACACAAGGAGATATGGAAATAAAAACATGTCAGGAAACTGTCTGAATGGGGAATTCACTTCAGACAGAAATCTCCCTTCAAGCCATGAACTGCCTAAATCCATTCTTTTCTAACTTTCCCAGCCGAGTGATTTGGCAGATCAACCCCCTGGCAGAACATTAAGCAGGTTGAGACACCTTCTCTTCATCCCTGTATAAAAACCACATGTGCAGAACTGTTAATGACAATCAGACTTCAAAAGCCTGCTGTAGGAAATCTCATGTGGAACCTCAGTGAATATTACAAACATCTCAGTGGGCAATATATCTCTCTGACCTTATGCTCTCTTAGTCAGTGGCTAGTAGAAGCTGTCAATGAATAAGAAGTTCTTTCACATCCCCTGAGACCACTTGACTTCTCAGAAGGACATTACTTGCTCTGAACGACCACAGTATAGCTTTTTTTTTTTCCAAGGTATTTGTCCAAGTGCTTCTAAAAAGCCTCACTGAAAGGATGCTCCAAACCCCTCCTCTTCTGGTAGTTAAACCTCTTTTTGTTTTTAGCCTGGATTTTAGCATGGGCAACGTATAACCATATTGCTTGGCTGTGAGCATAATCCTTAATCGTTCTGCCTTTCCCCTAGTACAGACACAGATCTATTTTTATATTTTTCTTGTACTTATGAACAGTAGCTATACATAATTTTAGCCTTCATTATACTAAAAAAGACAGAGTAGACTAGGTTTTCTTCACAAAACAGGCAGCTGCCCTTCCCCACTGGTGTTAAATAGGAGAATGGGTAGAAGGAGCTGATTGGGAACAGCTGGGGAGAGGAGGAGTCTTCAGTGGAGCCCAGGAGTGTGGGATTTGGGGAGAAGTGGGCTGGAAAAGGGATGGTGTGGGGCAGAGGCAGGAGACAGGGGAAAAGAGGAGTGTGTGGAACCTATCTAGTGGCAAAATGGGGGGAAAAATAGTAGGACTTCAGTGTTCACCATGATGGTGGTGAGACACTAGAACAGGCTGCCCAGAGAGGTGGTGGAGGTTCCATCCATGGAGACATCTGAGGCCAGGCACCTGAGCAACCTGATCCAGTGCAGGAAGTCCCTGTCCATGGCAGGGGGGGGTGGAACTAGGTGTTCTTTAAGGTCCCTTTCAATCCAAACCATTCTATGATTCTCTGCCCATGCTACAGTTTTAATGGATCTTCTTAGAGTATGATTGGCAAACTCTACAGGCAGAATTTTAATGACCTTGTACTGTGGTCAGTGCACCCTCAACCCCACTGAAACTTTGATCCTCACATTCATGGCTGCCCATTTCTATCACTTAGGTCATTATTATTCATCTCTGCAAAATTATTTTCCATGCAAACACTGTTAATATAAATGTCCATTAGGATTAGTTCCATTAATTAGAACCACTCCTCTGTTACTATTACTTACTCTGTTATTCTATTACCTTTCCTCTAGCTCTGTGCATCCCCTTTGGCAGCAATACATTTTTGTTATCCTGTCTGCTAGATCCTTGCTTACTGTGTAACAATTGTATTAATCTTCTCCTGGGCTACATGTGAAATTACCAGTTATGCAGCTGTGCAAGTGAGTGACAGCCACTGTACATCCTTTAGCTACAGATCTGCTTTTCTCATCAAAGAAGTTCTGCAACTATAATAGATGTATTATAAACCCATTGTAATTTTTTTCCATTTATCTTCATCTCCTGTATTAATCTTTTCTTCAACATTTGTTCTAAATCTCTACATCCCACCGAGGTCACTAATGGTTGCTGATGGAATACGTCATTATTTCATTGAGTTATTCCTCATTATTTCATTCATTATTCCTCTCTTCATTAAAGAGGTCCTACATGTGTCACTGTATTGCCTAATTTCATAACTGCACTGATAAAGATCACTAAGGGAATTGCAGTTTTATTTGCTGACTTTTATGATCACATTTAAATGGAGTATTAAAGATTTTGAGTTTCGCTTCAACCCAATCCCGGAATGAGGTAATTGGTTCTCCTTCACTTGTTTCTATTGACCTGTTTCACTGCTACATTCTATAACTGCAATGTTACTGGAGTATTAGCCAAAATACTTGTTTTGCTTTGCACTAGGCATAGGTCTAGTGAAAAAAAAAATACATGTCTTTAACCTCTGTCTATTGTGCTCCTCACCTTTGGGAAAGTTACACCTGCTTTCTACTACCCAAACTTCTCGTTAATGAGGCTTACAAACTTTGTCAGTGTTTGAAATAGCTTCTTTGAAAATCCAGCCCTAGATGGATTGTTATTAAGAGAACATTTTAATAATAGTGAGCTGATTCCATTTTCACAGAAGACTCCATTTTCATAAGAATATTTACAGGCATCTTTGCATGATTTTATTATTTGCTGTATTCTTAAGGATGTGCAAATCAAAAACCCCAGGGATTAAGGGGATAAGGAAGGGAAATACTTGATTCTGACAAAATCCATTCTTCAAAAACAGGCTGAAGTACAACTGCTCAGACTTATAATTAGTGTGCATTTACCAAAAACAAGTGCAGTAGACTTTGCAGCACTGTTTTTTTCTGCTCTAAGACCAAAGACTAGAACATAAAGTAAGACAACTATATTAGATGGGCTTATTATTAAAATATTTTTTTGGTGGTTGAGTAGCATAATTTCTTCCTAAATTCATAGAATCTTACAGATCTCAATAGCAAAAACTGGGCTACAATACAGATCATGTCCTGGAGGGAGAGAAATTTGTTGATACTGAAAAGCAATATGGAAGTAACAGAAACGCATTTGTTCTTACACTGTGTTACACTCCATCAGAAACTGAATTGAAAAGCAGGACTGAACTGGGTCCAAAACTTGCAGGTTTTTTGCAACTAAAATGCAGAACTGCCCCATCTCTACTGACCTGCTGTTCTAATAAACTCCAGATGAGAAATCACCAGAACTTTTCCAAAGGTAAATGCTAAAAAAAGCAGTGTACATCCCTGTTCACCTTTATGAATCACAATAGCGAGGTCTATTCCTGAAGCTCTCCCTTCTCTCAGTTAATTTCAACTGAATCTCATGGATCTATATTTAGAAATAAAATGAGATTAATGCCAGCTGCCACATTAGTTTCCCAGAATTTACAAGGCAATTTACCATGGGTGCTGAAGTCACATCCTCATCACCCTGTCTCCAGGGATCAAAACACGGCTGGGGCTGTTGCTTGCACATATCTGGAGCCATCATGCATGAAAATAAATGGATGCCATTATACTGTAGTAAGGATGAACACAGCTGCTGAAGGAACCATCAAACATGTTATGGCTGGAGGTCTGGTACTCCTGATGGTTGCACACACTCATTCTGCAAGCTGCATCCCATTGCAATATGCTATAACTCTCACGGGGCACACTTGTGAAGGACAAACCAGCTCTGGGAAGGTTGTCTCTGATAACTCTCTTTCCCTCCTTGTTAGTTTGGATAATTTACTATGTACATTGGGAATCAAACAGCAAAATACATAGGAAAGTACAGCACCATTAATGGTTTATGCATGCATCCTCATTACTTAGTCGTGGTCCCGAAAGTTTAATAGTTTTACACCAGTCCCATCAGGAGTACAATATCTAGCACTGCAGGATGTAAAGAGGATTAGAGGGGAGGAAAGGTCAGAAGTAGTAAAAGAGAGAGGTTTATGAATCCCACCTGTGTAAAGAATGATTATCCCAATGTGCTGTTAAGCAAAAACATTCATGATTTACATTAAAAAAAAAAGATGCCAATGTAGAAATGAGGCTTGGTGAAGAATTCCGAACTGCAATTTCACCTGGATCACAGAAAGGCAAGGAACAGCTTTCATTTAGAACAGCTTGCTGCAGGGCTGCACATTTTCCAGAGCTACAGGAGGCAGGTTACAAGAGAGCATGGCTTGAGCAGGAAGAAATGGTGTGGGCTCACCAGTTTCAGTAGTGCAAGGACATAAGTACTTGTGAAATCATGGTTCCATATTGCTAGATACGTGAACCAATTCTTGCTTACCACTTACATTAAAATTTATCATCTCACTTAGCCTGACCTTTTCCCTCCTTCTTAATCTATGATTCCCTTTCAGGCTATCAGGGCTATGTGTGTATCAAAAGCAAAAGAACAAAAAAAGAGCTTAAGGGTCTTTTGAACTATGTTGCACCTGCTAAAAGCAAAAGATCTCATATACCAAACTTACCACATGGCAGCAAACATGAAGAACGGTGAACCTGGAGAGAAGTGCCTCGAAACTGGTGTTTAAAAGAGCATTAAACACAACAGCTTGCTTATAACTGAGAAGCGCAGTGATGCACAACTCAAGACATGCAAACCTACCACTCCCTCAACCCTCCACCTCAGAGGAAGAGACAAATCTTTTCCTGCAAGATGCCAGGGAGTACCTTCACTCGTCATCTGTAGGCACTGAGAAGGTACCAGCGGGGTGGCCTTGCTTCCATATTCATAGAATCGTAGAATCTGTTAAGTTGGATAGGACCTTCAAAAGCCATATTAGCCCCCTTCAGGGAGCAGAGTCATCTTGCACTAGATCAGGTTGCTCAAAGCCTTATAAAGCCTGGCCTTGACTGTCTCTGGGATGTGATCTCTCCAGGCAGTGCCTCACAACCCTCATGGTGAAAAACTTTTTCCAAATCTATAATCTAAACCAGACCTGCTATTGTTTAGAATCATTGCTCCTCATCCTATCACTACATGCTCTGACAAACAGTGTTAGACTGCTATGAGGTGTCCCTTCTCCAGGCTGAACAGCCGCAACTCTCTCAGCTTGTCCACTAGAAGAGGTGCTCCGGTCCCACAATCATCCTTGTGGCCCTCCTCTGGACCCTCTCCTGCAGGTCCATGTCCTTCTTGTGCTGGGAGCTCCAAACCATTTTGATTTAAGGAGAGTAGAATGTATAAGAGAAGCCCCACACATTTATATTAAAGGCTTAATTCTGATCTGTGTTATGGGGATGTAGGTCCTTGCACTGCCGCAGGTGGTCTTTGCTGAGAGCAGGAAACCATTCAAGGTGAAAACATAATCTTTGCATAGTAAAATGTCTACACAGAGAGGAGATTTTTGAAAAAACGTTCTGTGTTTACTCTTTCAGGCTCTGCAACAGAGAATGAAAGGTTTCCCTATTAAAGAGGAAATCATGCATAAAGTGGTTTAAAAAAAAATTATTACAGAACAAGAGATCTTATAGATAACTCTGTGATATTTGAGTGGATAGTTAATTTCACTACCAGAGCAAATATGAGGTACCTCTTGTTGGACAAGCTATTTAGAATTTCTCCTTTGTCATCAGATAATCTAAAAATAGAAAAAAAAAAAACACTACTTCCTAAAATTCAGATCCTGCCACAAGAAAACAGATGTATATTGTTATTTATTCACATGTATATTGCTCAACCCAACCACAAGCTGAAGTCAGTGCTGGCGGAGGCATTACCTCTATTTATTCTTAAACACTGGATATGTATTTTGATAATAAAAAAATTACTCAGCACAGAAAACTCAAGATCAATAAATCTGCACAGTGTCCAAGTCTTGAATTAATAGCTTACAGCCTGGCTGCCCTACAATTACTAGACAGAAGCAACGGCACAGCTGTGAGTAAATATTTAATGGGATAATGAGGTGTGGTTTTACACAACACTGTGTGCTGTGTTTGGCTGGACTGCAGGCTTCTTGCTAGCATTCGCCGCAGCGTTTTTTTCAGTCATTTTTGGCCTTTTTAAAACATATTTTAGTCCGAGGGGGAAGGGGGGATCGCCGCAGGGAAAGTGGTGCGAGCTGCGGCGCTGCCACACAGACACGACAACCCGAGGGCGGGCCGAGGGGAGGCCGCTTCTCCCCAAGGAGTTGCCTACCCTCGCTGGCTGCGGAGCGGTCGCCGCTGCCTCTCCACTCCCCGCTGGGCGGCAGCCGAGACGCCGCCTCCCTCTCCTCAGGGCGGGTGTTGGGGCCGCCTCACTTTCTCCCTCTCTCCCTGCCGGCAGGGCTGGCAGAGGGTCAGCGCACCAGGTCCGAGAGTTGCCGGCGGATGACCTCGGACCGGCAGAGGCTGCGGATGAGCCGGGGGAAGCAGCTGGTGGCGTACGGCCTGCTTCTGGGGCTGTCCTTTCCCCTCCTGCTGCTGCTGCCGCTGCTCTGAGATGCGCCGGGCGGCGGCTCGTCCCCGCCGCGGGAGGACGGCCAGGAGGAGCCGTCGAGAGCCCAGCTCCGCCGTCCAGCGTGAGGCCGCCGGCAGCAGCGGCAGCCCGAGGGACTGAAACCCTGGAGGGAGACGATGAGGGGGGGTTGCAGCGGTGCCATCCAGCGTGGGCCGACGGGCGAGCTGCTTCTTCCTGCGGGGAGGGTCTGCCGTGGCCACGGCCGCGCTCTGCCCCTGTGGCTGTGATGCCGCCACCGCGCTCGACGCTCCCCCTCGCCGGCTGACGGGGACGCTAGTCAAGAGCCCGCGGGGCAGCAGCTCCCCTTTTCTCCTTCCCGAGTTCGGGGACGGGGCCAACGGCACCTCCGCCTTGAAGCGCCCCTGATGGGCCAGGGGCCGCGGGCACTACCATCGCAGCTCGGGGTCGGCCTCCTTGACCTAGCCCCCGCGCCCCGGGGCCGCCGTGGGCTCTCCGCCTCCGCGCTCGCCGGGCGGCGGCAGTAGTGGAGGGAGGCTGCTTTGCTGCCAACCCTCTGCTCCGCGGGGCGGAGTGTGTCCCCGCCGGCTTGCCGTGCGGGGAGGCGGGCCGGGGGCCGGCTGAGATGGGAGAGAGCATGTCCAAGAGACTAAAGCTGCAGCTGGGCGGCGAGGGGGAGATGGAAGAGCGGGCTTTCACTAACCCCTACCCCGACTACCAGCCTCAGGCAGCCGGAGCTGCCGGTCCCAGCGTGGCGGACACCCTGAGGAACAGATCGCCGCTGCCAAAAGAGGAAGAGGAGCCCCTCCCTTTCGACGCCGATGGGAAGGTGAGTTCCGGGCCTCTGGGAGAGAGTGCCCCGGGCTCAGCGGAGCCTGTCCGGGCCGCTTCTGAGCGCCGTGCCGCCCTCGTTGGCCGCCCGGGGCCGGG
>VZTY01004318.1:12987-30620 GCA_013400935.1 Turnix velox
GCGGGCCGCTGGGCCTAGCCCCTCGCCGGCGGCGCGGCGGAGGCAGCGGCCGGGGGTGTTCCTGAGGGGTGGGTCAGGAGGGCCGAGCTGACTGAAAGCTGCTGGAGCCGAGTGTTGGCTCAACTCGGCCGCACAGCTTGAGGTCGAGAGAAGTGACCGCCATGAGCTGTTTATTTCCCCTGTGGTATAGTGAGAGGTTCTGAGGGAAGCGCTGACTGCTTGGGGCTCTCTCTCACCCTGAACAAGTTTTACCGAGAAAGCAGGGGGGGAAGGAAATGACAAGCGCCCTCCTGAGAAAGATGAGTTTCTCCTCAGGTGGCAGCAATCAGGTTTTAGGTGATTCCCGACTTTTCTCCCTGAGGTGTATGTTTACTGAGATCCTCGCGGTTATATATTCAGGTTGACATCGTGGTAGGCAGCTGGCGGTCGGTTTGGGCCAGATCTGTCTGGTGGCCCTGGTCACGTCAGGTTCACAGTCCTTCCCGCTTTGCTTGTCTCCTCAGCATCAGGCTGCTGTTTGGGCTTCTTAGTACTGGAGCTGCTCTGACCTCTTAGCAGGCAGGCTGGCTTAAGCTGCAAAAGAAATGCCAAAATATAGACCTTCTGTCATTTTAGCCCCTGTGCATCCTCGTCTTTCAATGCCATCCTGCTTCGTCACCTTTTGGATGAGAAGCACTGCATGGTGACATTGCAAGAAGTGTGGATGCACTGGGTGGGAAGTTGACTTCCCTAACTCACTGTGCTGTGAATAAAGGAGAACCTTTAATCTCAGCTGTATCTTTTCCAGCTTGTGGTCATCAGGAATTACCTTGCCTTACTGATAAGATGGTGATGCCCAGCAGTGAAAGCAACATTCTTCCTCAGCATCATAAGAGCAAGCAGGACAGCATCAACTCACTGTCAGTCCGAGGAAATGAAAGGTTGTTGCACTAGTTGTTGCAGCTGTGGTTTATGAAGTTTATGTGTCTGGCTGAGCAGTGTTCACGAAATAGAACAATTTGGGGGATTAGTGTCTCACTTTGACAGCTAATTACAGCTGTCAAAAGAAGACCTTGGCAATTGGCAAGTTCAAGGCTAGGCTGCCTTTTATTAAATCAAAAATCCTCGGTGGTATACTCAGTGCTAGTAGAGGTAGTTTTTTTTTGTGATAGAGCTGTATTTCTTTATTCTTTAGTTTTCAGCTCAGTACATAAAAAGTGAGTTAAATTATGAAAGCAGAGATGTAGAAAAGCTATACCTGTGTATTGCTGTTGAGATGGCACAAAAGCGTACCAGTGCTTTTGGCTAAGGCCTTCAGTAGATTGGTCATCCTTCTTTGTACCCATTTTGGATTACACATTTCATAGCCAATTTTTAGAGAGAAAATAAGAAATAAGCCTCATTTCTGCCAGTCTAGGTTAATTACAGTTTTCCAAAGTGAGAACTGGTATTGAAGGATTCCTTTTTTTTTTTTTGAGAATACTAGACATATTGTAGAATAGTTAACCTTGAATTTACTTTGGTTTAATTCTTGAATGAATCCAAGTTCAGAGATGCTCTTCTGTGACAAAGCTGAAATGAGTTACTCAAGAATTTGTAGCGCTATGTTCATGTTACTGATGTCTGCTGTAGATGAATATGATTTTTTACAGTGTGTGCAAATGTGTTTTCCTCAGCATAAATGGTGAATGGCATTCCTTGTTGCTGAGTGGCAGTTGACAGCTATTTGTGCAGCTTTGTTCAGAAATACCTCTGAGCACCTGTGTATCTGTGTATTCGATAAATGATGGTGTCTGGGATTTGGTATTCTCAAAAGCTTGAACCTTCCCTGGAAAAAAAATCCTCATCTGTACAGCAGTAAAGTCATGTAACTACAGCAACTTTCAGTGGTCTTGGAACTTTTTCAACTTTGTCTTTTTCATAGGAGAAAGCAGATGTGCGTGCATGTTTTCTTTTGTTTCAGCCTCAGCAAAACCTAAGGAATTTTTCTTCATTTTTCTGAGCTAGAACATAGCCTTAAGTATATGTTCATGTGTGTTTATACTCTTTGCGACATTTACATAGTGTTGCTCCTGGTAATATCTTGACTTTCATGAGACTTCCAGAGTATTTTGGGGTACTGTTGTTCTTGTTTGTGGGTTTTGTTTTGTGGATTTGTTTTACATTTCACAGGCTCTGGTTCCATCAGAGAAGCATCTTTGCCTGCTGAAAGCCCCAGTGAAGACAGAAAGAATTTATGTATGTTACACTGGCTTTGTAAAAATGAGAGCAGTATTCAGAAGTCTTCGGTGCCCTACATAAATTCTTCATCCCATCTGATGCTGTATGAAGTGAGGAGCACTGTCTGACTCACACAATGACAGATAGAGGTGTTCGGGGCTCTGCTGTTGTCATGGAAGGCAATGTGTTATTAATCCCTCCATTTGATTTCATAAGCTACCACAATTGTCATCTAAAATTCACCAAGCTGATTAAAGGTCAAGAAAGCTTTTGCTGACTGAAATGTGAGACAGTTGGGATAAAGTTTTGTATATGGAAGTGTGTGCTTGTGGGCATAAGGTACAGTTCAGGAAGCTAGAAGGTGTGGGATCAGAAGATAAAACAGTTTGAGGCTACTAATATGCCTTCAAAAAGATAATCACAGTAAACATTGCAGTTGTTTATGTGGGTTCTGCTCATGTAGGTAAAATCCACTTTTGTGAACTTTAATTGCCTTGTTAATTTGCTTGAAGAAGTTGAAGGTAATAACCCCTCCAATGGCATTAATTCCAGAATAATAACAAACATAATTCTTAATCTAAGTAATTAAAAAAATTATTAATTTTTAAATTAAATATGTATCGTTTAGCTATTTTCCTTTTGGTGTGGATCAAATAGTGCTATCTCAACCCTGAAAAGTTCCTATAGACATTATCTCACAGTGATCCAAAAGTTTTCAGAATGGAAATCAAAGTGACAGAGAAATTAATAGACAGCTATAGACTAAGAACAAAGCATATTCCCTGATTCACGGGAAAATCAGTTTTTTAAGTTTCATTTCATTTTTAATTCACTATAATTGTCTATTGAGGAAAGTATGAATATTTGAAAAGTAGATGTTCTGATTGTATCCCCCATGCTGTCAGCAGCTCAAGCCATTAACTCACCTACTACTAAGTACAGTGTTATCAGGCCAAGGATCCGTGCAGGTTGGGGATTGAAAAGGAACTCCTCTTAGCAGCAGTACTGTGCTTTGCTTTCCCACCTGAACTGGAGAAGAGGCAACCTATACCTTCAATTAATGTCGAGACTGGCATTGTGTTGACCATGAGCTGTGGGTGGGAGACCAAGGATGAGGAGATCTGCAGAAGGTTGCATAAGCCAGGGGAAGATGGTTGTCCTGTCTCAAACTGTTTTTCAAAATCTTTATGTGATAGAGAGCTACAAAGCCGTGAATTTATTTCTTGGTTAAAAGGGAAAAAGTGAGCTTGTGGGCAAGGGATGATGGTGGGTTGTTCAAGAACCTGGCTCTGTGGATGACCACCTAATATCAACCTCATATGATTGCCCACCATCTTTGGAACAACCACAGCTCTGTGTCTTCATCCCCAGCAGAGTCACATGAGATTTGGGAGCCACCTTTATGCCAATGACCTGGGAACCAAAGGCAGGCTGATTGCACCTGGTCATCTCTGGGAAGGTGGAAGCAATCCTGTGCTTGGACACCCTGATGTGCATTTTGTATGCTTGCAGGAAGAGCATCCCTGGCATCAAGATGTTACTACGTCCCAGTGACAGCACTGAAATTGGATTAAGACTTTATGATAGGTCACTAGGATGTCCAAACAGTGACTTCTTTTTTGTGCTACTTTTTTCTTGATAGTTTTTTTCTGACTTGCCATGTTGTTATAGAAGGTTGTAAAGGTGTTCTGACAAATGCTTACGGTGTACTCCTTGTAGGCAACTTGTGTTAAAGATAATGATGCTAAGCTAATTGGAAAAAATTATCATGAAATGGGGATACAGAATATTTATTTAGATTATCTTTTGGGTGATTGAGTGATGTTTAGTTTCCTGGTGCTTTCTCAATCTGCTGTTACTTCTTTGAATTCCTCTATGCTGCTTTTTCAGGCATCTTCCTCGTTTAGAATGTAATATACAAAGTTCTTCATCATTGCCTCAATTTTCATCTCCCCGAGGTATTTTTTAATACTTATCATATTGTCTCACTGGGCATTTTAGTTGTCCTGCTGAGAGCTGCAAGCTTGCTGTGTTAAGGGACTGCTCTGAAACCACTTAACACTGAGGGGAATTGTATTCACTCATTGCACTGGAGACAAAGCCAAACCTCTAGAGCCAGTAAAGATATCATCCCATTTTTTTTTTGCTAAAGATATAGGATGAAGTAACTGCGTTTCTTAGGTTCCCACTGTTTTGGCTGTTTCATGGAACCTTGTCTCAGCTGTACTCTCTTTTAACAGAGAGAGGATTCTGTGTACTGCAAATCATGTTGCTGTTGAAGGAAAGTTGTTTTTTCTTTTTGGGAGTCTTGGTCAAAATTGAGAATAATTTGACTAAACTTCACTGTGTATTACTAACTTGTGGCAGTCAGTGTATGTGATCTGAAAGGAAAAGCTGCCGCTTCTTTCCTGTGCAGCACATCACACTACCATCACATACCACTTAGTGCCTTTCTGATCGTTTTATATTGATAACCTTTCCTGTTACTCAGGTCAGTAGCAGCATGTTTAATCCTGTTTGGCTTTAGTCAGCCAGTTCTGAAAAAGATAATTTTTGTACTCAAAGCCCAATTTGTGATTTAGTTGTCTTGTTCATTCCCGCTGCCAATGTCTAGTTTTATATTGTGGAGTTATGTGTTAATGAGTTGATGTTTTGGCTAGTTGCTTGGGCAAGTGCAACAACAGGTATCATTCTCTGGTGCAGATAAATTATATTTGGCATCCAACTGCACACTTTTGATCATGCTGTTGTGTGGAAAATTGGCGTTTCCTGAGGTCCATGTGTTCACAAAGGAGACAGGAGTACTGAAAAGATTTAACTTTATTCAAATATAGGGTGAGTCCATTGTGACATTCCTCAGATGGGGTCTCAAATTGCTGGAGGAGATAGCCTCCTGATTTACTTGGCTGCTATTCCTGTCCCCATTGGCAGGCTCCAGAGTAGTCAGACTTACGTAATTCCTGGATTCACCTAGAATAAATCAAATCTTAACAAACATGCTAATATATATTCCAAAGTCATGTCAGCAATTTTAGTAATATCCATAGGTAAATTGTTAGGTTTCAATCGGTAGCATGTATCCCAAAGTCACATCAGCAGTGTGAATAACATCACTGAGTAAACTGGTTTCAATCAGTACCAGTGTTTCCTTCGCTTTGTAAGGACACTCTTGTTCCCACCATTTGTGGAGACACTCTTGTTCTTTTTTTTGTCAATAATACACATAGAATAGTTTGGGTTGGAAGGGACCTTAAAGATCATCTAGTTCCAACCCCCCTCCATAGGCAGGGACACCTCCTATTAGATCAGGTTGCTCAGTGCCTTGTCCTGCCTGGCCTTAAACACCTCCAGAGAGGGGGCATCCACACCTCTCTGGGTAACCTGTTCCAGTGTTTCACTACCCTCACTGTAAAGAATTTCTTTCTTATGTTGAGTCTAAATCTACCCCCTTCCAATTTACATCCATTGTTTCTGGTCCTCCCATCCAATATCATATTAAAAAGTCCTTCCCCTGCCTTTCTGTAGGACCCCCTCAGGTACTGATAAGTTACTGTAAGGTCCCCCCTGAGCCTTCTCTTCTCCAGGCTGAACAACCCCAACTCCTTCAGCCTGTCTTCATAGGGCAGTTGCTCCAGCCCTTTGACCATCTTCATGGCCCTACTCTGGACCCGCTCCAATACCTCGATATTCTTCTTGTGTTGAGGGCTCCAGAACTGGACGTAATACTCCAGGTGGGATCTCACCAGTGCTGAGCAGAGGGGCAAAATCACCTCTCTTGACCTGCTGGTCACACTCCTCTTGATGCATCCCAGGATTTGGTTGGCCTTCTTGGCTGCAAGTGCATATTTATCTTGTTGATAACACACATCCTAGCACATATCCTGAAATTGTGTCTGCAATTTCAGCAATAGCTGGGTGCCCGTTGTTTCTAAAGTCTCTCTCATTCCCACTATTTGTAAAGACATTCATGTCCTGATCTTATTACCGTCAAGTTCAATATGTGGAATGTACCTGTTGGGTGTGATTCAGAATAATTTAGGCAGTATTGGTAGACGTTTTAGATTTTTCACAATCTGGTGTCCCAGCTGGAGCTGAGGTCTTTGTGTAGTGAGTGAATTTTAAACTCTCTCACAACAGATACTGATTTTTTTTCTGAGTTTTCTAGATGTAGCATGCTGGTGGTAAGGTACTTACTTAAGAGCTCTTTTGCTTTATTAGCCTCCCATTTCCCAAAACAGGATGATGTTCCTCAGTGTCTGTTAATCATGTTCATTTTTGTTATCGGATTAAGCTCTTTTGTAACTCCTTATGATGATCAAAATCATTAGGCTTTGGGGTTTTTTGCTGCCTAATCACCAGTGAGACAAATAGTTCCTTTTACATGCAAATACATTAGAGGCACAGTCTCATTATTTCTTACATACTTTAAGCAATTCTTCCTGTAATTTGAATGGATTGCCTTTTGATCTTATTTTTCGTGCCCTTATCTCCTCTGAGGTAGGATGATGTATGTATTTAAAGTGTGTCTCTAAAGTGGCATTTGTAGCAGTGTAGTAGTTTGGTTACAGCTATTGATTTCTCTCTCTTTCTTTTCCTTCCTCTCCCTTTTTTCTTTTCTTCTTTATGTTTTTAATCCCTTTTTTCCCCCCACCATCACTTATGTGACACTAGGTCCCAGATTGCAGAGAAACAGATCAATGTGTTCCACAGGCAGCAGTGTTTCAAATCATTTGTTAAGCATGTGATACTAGAAAGCTGGCATTTGTTTCTGGAAGGACATAACCAAGTATTAGCAGAGAGCTCTGTTAAACAGTTCCAGAGGCTAAGTGATGTGATTTCTTAGTATCTGCTATTTTCAGAGAAGGAGAAAAAAGATGCTTTTGGAGGTGGAACGGTCTTTTGATTTAAGTGAAAGCAAGGTAAACCTTGATGGGACTTTTTTGTACAAAATGACATGCCACTTTTCAACTGACCTTGCCAGATTCTGCATGAGGTTGTACTGCCGTTCCTTCTGGTCTGCTGTTGCAGGAGCTCTGTGGAGATGACCATGAAACCTCATCCTCGTGCCTCAGTGTGTGGGTGTGAATACTGGCTCCCTTACAGTCAGTGGCTAAGTTCCCAATGATTTCAGTAGGGCCAGGATTTTTCATTTCAGCAGAGCTATGAGTAATGCCCCACCAAATCATTCTCCCTTGCCAGTGTCTGTCATTTTCTTCATGCAGTCATCTACTTATCTTGCTGCTTCTGCAGAATGAATTGCTTAATTCTTTCCTATATCTTTGCACACAGCATTAGTCTCTCACAAGCTGATGAAATTAAACAGGTTGAATAGCAAGATGATTGTTTTGGGAGCTGTTGGCAGTTTGTGAAGAAGGTGAGATCAGGTCTCTGTTATCTTGCCATGAGTCTGCACAAGTTATTTAGCACAATTGCATCATGGTGCAAGTAAACACTGAGAGGTGTTTTTGAAAAACCTGTCAGTATCTGAAGACTTTGACAAAGACAAGCGAAGTAGCTAGTTCTTTCTGTGAAACTGGAGTTTCGTTCTAAACACTGAAATGGTGGTGTGAGGTCTCATATTTGCTTCATCAGACTTACATAAGCAGCATGATACCTCATCCAGATGTGCAATGCAAAAATTCTAGACTTCTAATCACCAGAAGTAATTGTAAAAACCACATGCGTAATAGCTGTTTAGTGCATGATTTGCATTTGGTGCTGGTTTGTTTTATAGTCATGTCTGTAGAGCTGTATATGGCTGCAATGGCAAGGTAGGTCAGTAAGAATTGATATGTTATTGTAATAGCAACTGCAAGTGAAATGTGCATTTCTTTTAGGAGATTTTTATTTGCACCATGTTGTGGTTTTAACATGTGTATGTAGTTTCAGTGCTGTGTTTACTTAAGATGATTTTAAGTTCCTTTTAGGAACTCTACAAATGAAAGAAAATGGATAGGGTTGACAGGTATTGCTGAGAAGGACAGCATATTTTAGGTATCACATAATTAGTGCTGAAGGTGAATAATGACACAGACACTTCCTTACCTCCTTGTAGGCTTTGACCATTGCATATTATCTCACTGTAATGGAAAAAGTGATACGGTTCAAAAAAATTACATAGCAATTGATTTGCAAAACCAACGTATTTCTAGTTTTCTGCACTGCTTTTGTTTCCTGCTGGTATAGTGTGCCTTTCTTGTTACCATAATTAATATGGTTCTGTTTGGTATAGTGGAGAACGAACTTGCAGCAGGTGGATTCCTGGAGAGAGCGTTTTCTAGTTCTTCATCACTGTTATCACCCAAACTGTAGTGAGCCACGTGAAAATGTGATACTGGATATCAGAGGTCAGGTTTCCTGGTTTTTGTTTGTCCCTACAGGAATAACAAGAGTCACCCTGCAGAGGCTGCAAAGGCTGAATGCCAGCTGGAATCATTCTCATGAAATGCATACGCTTCTCATGAAAATCAATCTGCGCTCAACACAAATTAGTGTGCTTTATACTCAGCTATAATGCTGCCATTAGATTCCTCGGAGGAGGTTTATAAATCTTCTAAAGCCAGCTTTCAGAATTCATTTCTTTATATGATTAATTTATCCTAGTGCATGTTAGCATCTATTATAAGCTTGTAGAGGAATCTTTTCAAATGAATAGTGCTTGGTTGTGAAAGCTCCATAGCAAGTGGAATGAAAAAAAAGAGGCCATCATGGAGGAATAGGTGGCTGTGGAAAACTGTTGCCACGCCTAACCTATTCGCATTGGCATAAGATTTGTGAGTAGCATTGTTTGGGCTGATAAATAATTATAACTTCTAAAAACTCCTTTCATCTATGCAGAAACCAGGTGTCCTGTTGTCCTAGTACTCCCCTCCTGCCTCTGAAGTAGTTTGATGTTTGGTTAAAAAATACCTGGATTCAGTAACAGCAGATATAATATCATCATAACCAAAAGATAAGCAGCCTGCTTGTAGTGTGTGGTAGCTAAATAAACCAGGAGTCTGAAACCTTAGTTCACTCTTATCAGATAAGCTGAGTGCTATGCCTGGATGCATCTACGTGGGTATCATCACGCTGTTTCACCACATGCCTCAGCTTTGGCATAATTGTCTTCTGGGAGAGAGGAGCCCTGCCCTTGGGAAAGGCCTTGCTGTCTGTGAATACTTCACTGAACTAGTCAAAAAGGGGAAAATGAGAAGGAGTGTTCATGGTTTCTTAATGAGAAGGTGCTAAATGCCACATTAAGGATAAAGATCAGGTGCTTGCTGTGTTAGGTCACTATTTCTAGAGTTACTGGAGATGGTTAAGGGGTTCTGTCTTCTCCCAAGTGTGGTGTGTGGCATAGTGCCATTTTTCTGATGACCACTGTGTTGTGACTCTTAGTTCGTGAAGTGGGAAAGCTCTGTTGGCTCCCATGTTCACAGAACCATAACATGGTTAGGGTTGGAAAGTACCATCCAGTTCCAGCTCCCCTGCCATGGGCAGGGACACCTTCTGTTAGACCAGGTCACACAAAGCACCATTCAGTGTGCCCTTGAACAATTCCATGGATGAGCCAGCCACAACTTCTTTAGGCGACCTGTTCCAGTGTCACACCATCCTCACAGTAGAGAATTTCTTCTTGATATTTAATCTGAATCTACTCTTTTTTCAATTTAAAACTGTTAACCTCTGTTCTGTGAGGGTTTCTTGGATAACTAAGATATAGTTAGGCATGTGATGTGAGCCTAGGACTCTCATTATATTCAGTAAATATTTTTGGGTGGTATGAGGTTAGTTTACGTTACTATTTTTTCAGAATGATGGAATTCACAAAGTCACAAAATGCCAGGGATTGTAAGGGGCCCCAAGAGATCATGGACAAAAGTTTTTTCTGCAGCCCAGGAAGGGAAGTCTTTTATTTTTCTCATCTAGCTTTGTAGTAGATAAATGGTACTATTGAGTTGTTGGAGCGGGTCCAGAGGAGGGCCATGAAGATGGTCAGAGGGCTGGAGCAACTCCCCTATGAAGACAGGCTGAAGGAGTTGGGGTTGTTCAGCCTGGAGAAGAGAAGGCTCGGGAGAGACCTCATAGTAACTTACCAATACCTGAAGGGGGCCTACGGAAAGGCTGGGGTAGGAGTTTTTAATAAGATATGTGATGGGAAGACTAGAAATAATGGATGTAAATTGGAAGGGGATAGACTGAGGCTGGATATAAGAAAGAAATTCTTTACAGTGAGGGTTTTGGGACACTGGAACAGGTTGTCCAGAGAGATTGTGGATGCCCCCTCTTTGGATGTGTTTAAGGCCAGGCTGGACAAGGCACTGAGCAGCCTGATCTTGTGGGAGGTGTCCCTGCCTATGGCAGAGGGGTTGGAACTAGATGATCTTTAAGGTCCCTTCCAACCTGAACTGTGATTCTGTAAGTAAACCTAGGCCTCAAGTTCTATTTAAATATATAAAATAGTTTTCAATAAATGTGGTAATAGGAAAATCTGATCAGTAAGTGATACTGTTTAATTATAAAATCTTTAATTGTTGCTCCTGAAATGTTACCACTGAAATGTAGAATCATTTTGTGAAGGGACATACCATGGAAGTTAATAGGGCAATAAATTATAGTTAATAGACTACTTCCATGTTCCATAGGCTTAAGACAGTAATCAATAATGTGTCTTCCCATACAGTATACTAAATGAGAGAAAAATGTTGGGAAGAGTAAAATATCCTCTTTTATGTTTCATGTGTAACATCAGTCTAATGTGTAAAATCAAAGATTCTTCACCTTTCTGAGTGAGCTGAAGCTGCTGAGCCACTTTTACTTGTCCTCTTTGTGTGTAGATCTTTCTTTTAGGTAGTTCTTTAATACATCACTGCATTTAACAACCTCCTCTCATGATAAGACATGTCAGTTCTAGTGCTGTTTGGGGAGAGGAGAGAGAAAGAAGCAGGAGGGAGGGCATTTATGTGACTTGTCCAAAGTAGGGCAGTCATAAACTTGGACAGCAAAAAAAGTCTTGGATTTAAGAAAATAGTGTTAATATGTCATGAATGATGTGATTGAATACCTGATTAAAGGTGATGGCTTGACTCTGACTTGATTTCCTGTACTGTGTTCACCCATAACATGGTCTTGGTACCAGGACCCTGGACCGAGTACTGGCCTGTGGAGTGGCAGCACGTGGTTATATTCTCTTTGCTTCTATTTACCTTTTACTCAGCTCAGAGAAGCTTAGCTTAAAGTTATTAAAGGCCTAAGATAAGAGGGAGCAGATAATTGCATACTGTCACAGTGTCCATAGCTGTTCTTGATGTGACTTTAAAGTTTCCACAGAAAATTTATATTTAATGTTGGTGTTAGTAACTTACTTTAATGTGTAATCAGAATGCATTACAGGAGGCATACTTAAGATGAACCACCTTGACACTGCTGATTGCTGTGTGTACTGTTTATTCCCTACTTATTTCAGTTGGTTGGTTTTGGGTTTGTTGTTTTGTTTGGGTTTTTTTCCAAATGAGTGAGTGGAGCTAAGGGTTTGCATTCATGGATTATTTCCTTTTCTTAAGTGCTCCTTTTCTTCTGTTTCCTCTTTTCAGGTCAGTGCTCGGTTCTCAAAACGGATCCAGGCAAAAATCAAGGACCTTCTGCAACAGATGGAGGAAGGACTAAAGACAGCAGATCCACATGACTGCTCTGCCTATACAGGCTGGACTGGTGAGAAAGCTAGAATTCGAATGAAATGTGTTTGTTAAATGATGTAATTGGGTTGATGTAATTCTCACAGGAGAAGGTTCTGATATTCTTGCAGGAGCAACATAAATTCTCTGGTACATGAGGGTTTGTGTGAGTTGGTTTCTTTTATCTCTGAACCTGTAGTGACTAGTTCCAATGACTTCAGCAAATAAAAGTTACAGGGAATCAGCTTTTGTACATGGAGATCTTTGTCTTGCAAAAGGAGGTGATTTTCTAAGGCTTCTCTTTCTTTCTTACTTCTTCTTTCTTTAAGATTTTCTTAAAAATAGTTATTTTCGCCTTTTTCTGTTCAAATGATTGTTACTTAGCAGTTATCTAACAACATCATCTAATCATTGGAGTATGTAATAGGTAGTGGGTAAGTGTCCTGTGCCCTGTAGGTTGGAGCCTTAAAATCTGGTAGTTTGTGCTTGTTCTGTGTGTGCAGAAATGGTAAAATGAACAGAAGAGGAGGGGGGAGTACAGAGTTGAGGTTGCAAGATTCTGGAGCACCTGAAGATAAACAGGCATGTGCAAGTGATGGTTGTTGCTGAGCACCCTCATTCCTTTAACATCACATCACTGAAGCTGTCCGAATGAGAATGAGCCCTTCTGTCCTTTAGGCAGAGCCTGCAGTTGTCAAGCCTGATGTGGCTGCTGCACTTGAAGCTGCCAACAGGCTTTTCCATCTAGGCCTCTTAAGTGCCACTTTGCTTTTGCAATGGCATGTTCTATTCCTGGTCTGTCTACCCTGAGCTTCAAGCAGGCTTATGCTTTTAGCACAGCATGTTTGAAATGTGCCCTGAGGTCGTCTGTTCTGTTATCTTTGTGTTGTGAGGGGGAAGCAGCTTGGAAAAACTCTCCAGGTTTTGCCCATGCTCGGGTTTGATTCCCGCAATGAAAGGGTAAAGATTCATCACTTTCTTCTTGATGATTCTGTGCAGATGGTGTTGTGGGTGGATGGGTGGGGAAGTTTTAGACAACTTAGACTTAAATCGTAGATATATTTCAAGGTCTGAAAGTGAGTGGCTGTTAAGTGAAGAAGATCTCCAATAGTGGGCTTTCTCACACTGACGTTACAGCTCCCAGGAAACTGTGTTCTGACACTGTGACTGACAACTGAAGTTACAGCTGATAAACCAGAGCATGCTGAAAATGAGTCATAAGCTAAAAGTAACTCAGCCATCATTAGATGAACAAGTAATGCAATCTAATGGGAGCAGGGTTTTTCCATCCTGTAGAAGGACCACCAGGATCATTCTACCAAGTTATAAACTTGGAAGAGCCTTGTTGAAGTAGCTGTGAATAAAAATTTTTAAGTCTTTTAAAATACTTAGTGCAAATACTTTCTTCCCAGACTTGCTTCTTGCACCATTTTGCTAGTGTGCAAATCAGAAGATAAAAGCAATGCTGAAAATAACTGCCCTACTTGTTATGTACCTAGTCTAGAAAAATCTTACTGGCAGCGCAGTCATGAACCTGTGCTTTTTGAAACTTCTGTTCAGTTTTGGCCCACGTACTGTTGGCATACAGCAATCATAGGACTCATGTTGGAGTCCATCTTGATACAGTTATTTTTTGTATGTGCCAGTTTGCTTGGAGGAGCCATTTAAGGGGTGTTGAACAAGGAAGGATTGCATGAACTGGGCCTTGTCTCTGACCATCCTGTGACCAAGCTCAGAGATATTTGTATTTGTTACAACATAAAAAAGGGGTTGCAGAAATCCCAGTGAATAGCCCCAAAATTGAACTAACCAAGCTCTGCAGCAGTGTTCTTGGTCTCATCTAGAGAGGTCTTTTCAAAGCCAGTCTGGAGAGCAACTGAGATTGCACAAGAGCTAAGTGGGCTTTAGTTGTGGCTCAGGGGAGTGCTCTCCCTCTTCAGAAATGGATTTGAGATGCAGTACAGTCAGGAGATAAATGTTTCACTTGTGCAGGTGTGTGTTTGCAATTGGCCAATAAACATGCACTGGGATGGATTTGTCTCACTTTTTTCTTTCTACATTGTTGCAATTTTTAAGGTTTGGTCTTGTTTTAATGGAAAGTTCTGTAATAAGTGGAGTGAAGGTTTGTATTCTGGCATTTTCTAGGGACTTGTTTGTTTTCTGGCTTTTACAAATCACCTTAATTTGTAGAAGCTTATAATCTTTGTGAAATACATTCAAGGGTTTTAAAGAACTTGGCAAATTGAATCAGAAAACTCATTAAAAATCCTTTTACAAATCAAATAAAAAATAAGTCACTTCTTGAATGTAGTAGATGAGTATTGTACAGTTGGCATACTGGGTCAAACATATGCTTGTTAGCCCAAGTTTTTGGATCTTCAGTGATTTCTTCTCCAAGCATTGGTGCTTGTGTTATGAATTGTCTTAATTCTCTGCAAATTGAGTCTGCCACTGGCCTATGGTTTGATCATTTTTTAATAAAATTTTGCAACAACTGAAGTGTAATCAAAATAGATGGACTGATTCCACCCCATTGCATGAGCTTGGACCCTTGACTAACATGTTTACCCAATTATCTGTTTGCATTTGAGTTACTGGTGGGAGAATGATATACTTAGAAGGATGATGAAATGAAAATACCTCTTTCATGCTTCAGGTATTGCCCTCTTATATCTGCAACTGTACCGTGTCACAAAGAGCCAGAGCCATTTGCAGCGATCTCTTGATTATGTGAAGAGAATCCTTCGCAATCTGAATGGCCGAAGAGTGACTTTCCTCTGTGGTGATGCTGGGCCACTGGCAGTGGGTGCAGTGGTTTATCACAAGTTGAAAAGTGACAGTGAATCTAAAGAATGTATTGCCAAGTAAGTGACTAATAATGGAAAAAGGCATGACCTTCATTTGTAGAGAGCATTGGTTCAGTAGCATTAGCAAGTAAAGTTTTGAAAGAAGGGACTAAAAAATGAAGACACTTTCTCCTCTGATGAATTTTCAATAGAAGAATACAAAACAGGCTTTATCTTTATTGAAGCTGGTTTGCAGTCGCTCCATCTTTAGTGGGTTATCTTGAGTCCTCTATCACGGTAAGAACAGGATGTTTACAGTAAGGGTGGTGAAATACTGGAACAGGTTGCCCAGGGAGGTTGTGGATGCCCCATCTCTGGAGGTGTTCAAGACTAGGCTGGACAGGGCACTGGGCAGCCTGGTCTAGTGGGAGGTGTCCCTGCCTATGGCAGGGGGGTTGGAACTCGATGATCTTTGAGGTTCCTTCCAACCCGGACTATTCTATGATTCTATATCTGTAGTACATGCATGTTTTGATTTTGTCACATTGAAGTGACATTTAACAAAAGCCACTTGTTTGTAATCTACAATATGTGGTGTTTGTGCAATATGTGATGCTTCCTGTGAAGAGTGGGTCTTAGTTGTAGATTAATTCTAAAACATGTTCACTTCAGGGATCTGGAAACATCAAGACAGAAACATGGTCCATCAATTTGCTATGCAACAAAGATTTAGTGAAACAAAGAGGTATTTGCTGAACCATCAAAGGCAAGGACTTTAATTAGTGCAAAGCCTATGAAGGGTAGCCTGGAAAAAAACCCATCCCATTTTAAAGTAATCTAAATGTAACAAATGTCTTGAGAAATCCCATTTAGATGTAGAGCTTTTTTGCAGAACTGACCGTGTCTTTGCTGGCATGGAGCTGATTGCTGTCCTTGATGAGGGCTGGAAGTACTAGAGCCCTGTGGTGTTTGTGCTTGGCATCAGCAATCCACTTGCTAGTAGTCCAGTAGCATACTTTAGATTGCCAGAGTTTGTGGACTATTTCAGTTTCAAAATGGGTGGTAGGTTCAGGATTTGTTGCCTTTAAAACTGGCAGTAAATTTTAGCACGTCAATTTGGATTCAGCTAGGAGAACGTTGTTGTAAGGCATGAAGTACAAGCATAGCAAAATGAGATTAACAAGAAATCTAGTATTTCCTCTGCTTGGCAAGTCATTTCTAGGAGTACTAACAAGGAAGTTAGTGTGATTATTTGTTCCTTTTCTTCCTTTCATAACATCAAGTGAGTGGTACACTATAGATGTCATAATGTAATCTATGATTGCACTTTTAACATTTTACCTTGTAGCTGTTCAGTTTTATTATTTCAATAGTAAGATTAACATGGATGGTTTAACAGGGAATTTTTTTTTGGGGAGTAGCTTTTCTGTGATATTTAATATAAACAATCCATTGGAGTCAATGTTTTGCTTCAGCATGATGGTAGCAATAACATTTCTCCTAAGTAATAGCTGTTGGTGGTATCTGGGAGTTGAATTTATTCTCAATCCAGATTGTCTCGCCCAGTCCCTCGCTTTAAAATGTGATCATCTCCATGATTTCTTCTAATTGCCAGTTTAATCACAAAAGATATTAAGAGACATACAGGGTGTGGGGAGGAAAACAGATCTCTGCTTCACCTAAATTCTAATGTAGACTCGTGGGCTAACAGCAGGGAATTATGATGGCCAGCCCAGGTTATTTTTTTCATTACTGAAGACAAGCAAAACTTTGTGCATAATAACAGTATCCACTTCAAAATTGAGTAGCTAAACATTTCAGACGTTGTCTAGGGAGGGGACGTGCTGAATGGTGGTCTTGGGTATTTTTGTTTGTTATTTTTCTCTTGTACATTTCTAGTTAAGGATCCTTGCTTAGGTGAATTTCCCATAGGCTCCATGTGGTCCTTTCTGTTAGCTGGAGTGGGCCTCTAGCTTCATCCAGCCCACACCTTGCACCTGTATGTTTGTTTCTGCCCACACAAAAGCATGACAGTTGCAGTAATGCTCACCTGACTCTGGCCCTGAGGTGCTGGTCAGGGATGGCAGGCATGCAGAGCCTGTAAACCTGGCAGCAAACTAAACTGGGGAAGTGGTGGGACTTCAAATTCTGCTTTGATTGATGCCTTATGCATTGTGTAGTCTGTTATGATCTCTAGAGAAGATGCTCTCTCTCCTAACCTTCCTTGTCTGATACAGGTTGTTGCAGCTGCAAAGGACAGTCATAAGCACAGATGCTGAACTTCCAGACGAGCTGCTTTATGGTAGAGCAGGTTACCTGTATGCCTTGCTGTACCTGAATACTGAAATCAGTCCAGACACGGTCCCACAGTCTGTTATCAAAGAGGTACGATACTTTTCTCTCTGCAGTGCCAGAACATTAGTGAGGTTGAACTGCAATCTTTCTTTCATGTAATTTAAGGGACAAAGAGAGTGATGCTGGAGAGGAGAGAGACCTGAAACCGGTAATGCAGTCTCATCTGTCCCGCTAATCTTTTACCTCTTTTCCTGCTACGCAGCTGGGACTGAGACAAGGCACGGAAGCAGATCCAATATGTAACTAGTTTTGGAGCATTTGAGGATGAGAAATTGTTACTAAAAATCTTGAGACAGAAGTGTGAAAGTGTTTTAAGTGAAAAGAGAGAGAACTTGGTGTGGGGAAGATGCGTGACTGTTTTGCAGATACCAAGACCAGAGAAGGTCTTGGAGAAGGAAGGAGGATCCACCCACTGTGTGTGAAGAGCAGGTTCGTGAACACCTGAGAAACTTGGAGGTGCACAAGTCCATGGGACCCGATGAGATCCACCCACGGGTCCTTAGAGAACTGGCAGATGAAGTTGCCAAACCACTGTCCATCATATTTGAAAGGTCATGGCAGACTGGTGAAGTTCCACTGACTGGAGAAAGGGGAACATAATTCCCATATTTAAAAAGGGAAAGAAGGAGGACCCAGG
>VZTY01004318.1:31458-106815 GCA_013400935.1 Turnix velox
AAGATGATCAAAGGGTTGGAGCAACTGCCCTATGAGGACAGGCTGAAGGAGTTGGGGTTGTTCAGCCTGGAGAAGAGAAGGCTCAGAGGGGACCTCATAGTAACTTATCAGTACCTGAGGGGGTCCTACAGAAAGGCAGGGGAAGGAATTTTTAACATAATATCGGATGGGAGGACTAGAAACAATGGATATAAATTAGAGGGGGATAGATTTAGACTAGACATAAGAAAGAAATTCTTTACAGTGAGGGTGGTGAAATACTGGAACAGGTTGCCCAGGGAGGTTGTGGATGCCCCCTCTCTGGAGGTGTTCAAGACTAGGCTGGACAGGGCACTGGGCAGCCTGGTCTAGTGGGAGTTGTCCCTGCCTATGGCAGGGGGGTTGGAACTCGATGATCTTTAAGGTCCCTTCCAACCCAAACTATTCTATGATTCTATAAGGCAGGCCTGAAAAAGTGATTAGAAATATTTATTTTTTAAATATTCTAAATTTCTGCTCTTAGAAACGTAAGAGATTCTGTCATTTAGGAAAAAATCCATTTCTACCTCAACACAAGTCCAAATAAATTTGCCTATTGTCTGTCTTAGGTAACAGATGCTATTATTGAATCCGGGAAAAACTTTTCAAAGGAGGAGAAGAAAACAGAGCGTTGTCCTCTGTTGTACCAGTGGCACAGGAAGCAATATGTTGGTGCAGCACATGGAGTGGCTGGGATCTATTACATGCTCATGCAGGTGAGAGTGTCTTCTGTGGGATGAAGTTCCTTCTTTTGCATCAGAAGATCTTATCTTTGACTTTAATGTTGTATGCAGTGGTATGCTGGGTTGGGGTCTCACAGTTAAGAGTTAGACTCTGAAGCACAGAACTATACAGAGGTGCTAGTTCAGGCCCTTTCAGCAGAGACTGGAAGGTGCCTTCCCTCATCCTCATTCTTACTTCTGGTGCCTGCAGTTAGTCCAGCTAAAAACTCACTAACTCACCATCCATCACTCTTTTGCTTATTTTTCCATGAGTGCACCACTGGTGCCTTCTGCCCTCCTTGCCCTCCCTCTTTTTTCTGATGACTGTTCCCTTAACATAGATTATAGAATGGTTAGAATTAGAAGGGACCTTAAAGATCATCTAGTTTCAGCCCCACTGCCATGGGCAAGGACACCTGTCACTAGATCAGGCTACTCAAAGCCTCATTCTTCCTGCCCTTGTACACTTCCAGGGATGGGGAAGCCACAGCTTCTGTGGGCAACTTGTTACCTTGTCTCACTGCTGTCATTGTGAAGAACATCTTCCTAATGTCCAATCTCAAACCTGTCCTGCTCTGCTTTAAACTATTGCCCCTTGTCCTATCACTAGCTCCCTGGTGAAGAGTCTCTGCCTATCTTTCCTGTAGGCCATCTTTAAATACTGGCAGGCCACTCTAAGGCAACTCTGGAGTTCACCAGGCTGAACAACCCCAACTCTCTCAGCCTGTCTTCTTAGGAGAAGGGCTGTAACCGTCTGATGATCTTTATAGCCTTCCAGTTGACTCACTGCATTAGGTGAGTCTACTCCACTTCCTGCTTGTTTCAGGCAGGTAGCCCTGACCCTTTTGACTGCCTTATCTTTCTGTCTTTCTTTTTAACTTCCCTGTGTCTGTTAGATTTTTGGAGAAACATTTGATCCTTTAATGCAGCCTCTTTAAAGGATCCATCCTTCATTTACTCTTAAAGGCTGGTAGGAGAAGTAATTGCACAGTGCTTTTTGGTTTAAGCAAAAGCTACTCTGTCTACATATTAAAATCATAACTAACTTTTCTCTACATATAATTGCTACTTTTAAGACTTACCACAAAGCTATTGTTTATTCAACATTAGATTACTGTCTTTTCACTGTACGTAAAATATTGTGAGTCATGCAGATTTGAGTCATCCACTGCAGAAGATGGCATATTGTAGTCCATCCTTTCCCCATCCCTCCCACACCAAATGAGAATTTTTCTGTAAGAATTCAGGAGATGACTTGTTGAGTGCTTGTCTTTTAAAACAAAAGAAGTGTCCAGCATAGCGTCTGAGACATGAAGGTCACTTGTTATAGTATCTGTACACCTTTATGAGAAAACATTTTACTGGATTTGTTTACAATAGTCTGCTGGAAGATTAAGATCTCAGCGGGAGCTCTCACCTAGGAGGTACAGGGAGAGGTCTGAAGTGAAAGCTAGGGAATGTAATCCTGATCCCTTTCTCTTAATTGTCTTTGCCTATCAGTATTCTTGATCAGAGAGTCAGGACACACACCTGCAGGTTACTTTTTTGCTGTTGGCTGTAGATGCTGAAAACCTCAGCAACTTGCACATAGAGCTCACTTGTACTCAGATCTCAGAAGCACAAGATGTGAGGAAAGTTTGTAAAGAGTTTTGTTCATCTTGAATTTACCTCCCAGGAACATGTGTGCTGGGTTGGGCTTGCCTTGCTCAGCTCAGCACTGAGGGCATTTATTGCTGGTGCCCATCTGCTTTGCCTTCTGCTGCAGATGGTACAGCATGAGGTCAGCAACCCAAAACGAACTTCCCCTATAGCCTCCCTACCCCACAGGTCAGCATCTGAGTGGGAGTTGATCAGCTCTGAGGTGTTCTTTGGGATGAGCTGATCTGTATTCCAGCAAACTTACAATTAGCAGCATGAAAGTTTCTGTTCCACTCAGAAAATTGAAGAGATGGAGTCTGCTTGAGGGGCCTGTTATTTAAAAGTCTGCAAAGTTTTCTTGTCTGAAGTGAAATAGAGAGGGTTTTTTCACGTTACTGAAAATGTAACTTGGAAGCCTTCCTTCTTTTGGCTGTAAGACTGTCAGTTGTAGCAGTGTGCTTACCTAGTGAACACAGATGTGCTGGAACCGTTGGGAAATAGTGAAATATATCATCAGGTCAACAACAAGGACAATTTACTTAAGGAAAGTAAGTTCAGTTTTTAGGCTCCAATTTCTGCAGTTGCTCTCACAGCGCTCAAAAATTCTAAAAATTCTGTAGACTGTCTAGACCTCTGTTATGAAAATACTGCAGAATAGGCTTGTAGAAGAGGGAATGCCAACAAAGAACCAACAAATACTCAGCTTTTGCATCTTAATGTATAAGAATCATACATGTTGACAGCTACATTCTCCTTTTGGTAAAGACATAAACATAAAAAAAAAAGGAACATTAGAAAGCAAACGTGGAGCAGCAGTCTAAAGATGAGCTTGTAGCTACCTGAAGATATTTAACTACTTGGAGAAGTTGCTTCTGGAACTGGAAATGTGAATGTATAGCCCATAGTTTCAGGGAGGTGTTTTTATGATGGAAAACTCTAACTTTCATAGACCTTTGCCAGGTATGCTGCTACATACATTCTTCTTCATTTATTTGGAAATAGGGCAAGTTTGTCCATATCAGTCATCTTTAAAACAAAATGTGTAACCCATTGTGTTCAAAATGTGCATTATGAGCAAGGTGGCTACAAAGCCATCTTTCTCCTGTACATGTTCTCTCTGGTTTAAGTTATAAAGAGGGACCTGGGAGTCTTGAAATCTGTGTTCTAGTCCCAGTTCTTCCATAATCTTACTGTGTCACCTCCAGCAAGGCAGGTAACAACTTGATGTCCTAATTTCTTTGTCTCTACAGTAGCCATAAAAATGCCCTTCACAAGGATATTGTAAGCAGACATTAATTAAATCTGTATTAAGTGATGCAGAGTATTTAAATCAAGGGCACATATGTAGGATACTTGAAAATAGGTAATTGAATTAATGTTGATACACAGTTTGTTACTGCTTTTGTTTATGTTTTTGGTGGGTTTTTAAAAAATATTTTCTTTAGCCAATTGCAAATGTGGACCAAGACACCCTGTCAGAACTGGTGAAGCCAAGCATTGACTACGTGCGCCATAAAAAATTCCGCTCTGGGAACTACCCGTCATCACTGAGCAACGAGACTGACAGGCTGGTTCATTGGTGCCATGGTGCCCCAGGGGTTATCCACATGCTCATGCAAGCTTATAAGGTGAATCATTTTGTGTTCGTATCATTGTCCTCTTATTTTTACAGAGACACCTGTATGCAGGCCTCTTAGATCGTAAGGCTTACATTTTATGTCTTTCTAGATGTAGACTTTCAAACCAGAAACCTAGGCTGGACATCTAAAAATCTCAAAATAGGTATTTTTGTAAAGAGGAAATACATGGGTAAAATTGCTTCTTAATATGTTAGTAATTACAGGACTTCAGGTTTTCTGATAAAAAAGATACGTATTTATTTATATCAGAGTGATGGGTGTGATAACATTGACCTAAATTCCTTGAATCTTCCTCCCAAGAGTTTGAGAATTATGTTGGTTTTCTAAAGCATAGGTTCATGTGTCTTGCCAAAGAATGTCTTCCATAAATTGCTCCATACTCTGAGAACTTAACATCAGAGCAAAGATGCCAGGCCCCTTCTTGGGCGTAAATATAACTTCTGAGCTAACAGAAGAGTATTATCTGTTCTTATCCATTCTTAACTAGGTTTGTACTCTCTGTCTTGTGCTGTGCAGTTCTGATTTGCATGTCATTTGAAAGTGTGCTACTTGATTAAATTTATGCAAATTGATTCTTGCTTTTGACAGCCCACCTTGGCAGATTCCCTGGTTGGCCTCTGGGTGGGCTGAAGGAAAGCAGGCTTGGTTATTGCTTGTGCAGCCACCAGAAATGAGAACTGTAAATCTCTCACAGCACTGCTGATCAAAGCAGCAGTCACAGTTGCTTTTTCTTTGGCCTGTGGTAGGAGGTTGTCTTGACACTGCAGAACTCTTCCTACCCGCTCCCCTTCTTCGTCAGTGTGATGCTTTCTCAAGCACAAATGTTTGCAAGACATAAGAGAAACAGGGTCAAGTTCTGTTCAACACTCTGCTTTCTGGCCTCTTTTTATGTTTGAGGTGATGGGGCATATAATGTTTTTCTTCTTATATTCTGCTTTTTGAAGAAGCACTAAGAAAATGAGAGTGTGTTTTGCTAGTTGTGCTTTCATACCAAGTGTGGGGACTTGCAATAACAGACAGTAGTGTTTGTCCTGGGAATCAAATGCTGTTGCTAGCCTGTAATTTGAAATCACAGAATGTTAAGGATTGGAAAGGACCTTGAGACATCATCTAGTCCAATCCCTCTGCTAGAGCAGGAACACCTAGATCAGGTCACACAGGAAGGCATCCAGGGGGTTTTGAATGTCTCCAGAGAAAGAGACTCCACACCCTCTCTGAGCAGCCTGTCCTAGTGTTCTGTCACCCTCACTGTTGAAAGAGTTCTTTCTTACATTTATGTGGAACCTCCTGTATTCCAGCTTGCACCCATTGCTCCCTGTCCTATTATTGGAGGTCACTGAGAAGATCCTGGCTCCTTCCTCCTGACACTTACCCTTTACATATTTCTAAACATTAATGAGGTCACCCCTCAGCCTCCTCTTCTCCAAGCGAATGAGACCCAGCTCCCTCAACCTTTCCTCAGAAGGGAGATGCTCCAATCACTTCATCATCTCTGTGTCTCTGTGCTGTACCCTCTCAAGCAGTTCCCCGGCTTTCAACTGAGGGCCCCAGAATATGGCACAATATTTCAGATGTGGTTTCATCAGGGCAGAGTAGAGGGGAAGGAGAACCTCTCTCGACCTACTGACCATGCCCCTTCTAATACACCCCAGGATGCCATTGGCCTTCTTGTCCACAAGGGCGTATTGCTGGCTCATGGTCATCCTACTGTCCACCAGGACCACCAGGTCCCTTTCCGCTACACTGCTCTTTAACAGCTCTGTCCCCAACTTATACTGATACAAGGGGTCGTTCTTGCCCAGATACAAGACTCTTGCCCTTGTTAAGCTTCACTGAATTTCTCCTTGCCCAACTCTCCAGCCTGTCCAGGTCTCACTGGATGGCAGCACAGTCTTCCACTCCTTGCAGCTTTGTGTCATCAGCAAACTCACTGACAGTGCACTCTAGTCCCTCATCTAAGTCATTATTGAATATGTTGAACAGTACTGGTCCCAGTGCCAATCCTTTAGGAACTCCACTAAACACAGGCCTCCAGCTGGACTTTATCCCATTGAACACAACTTTCTGGCTTCTTTTCTTCAGCCAGTTGACAGTCCACCTCACTACTCGATTGTCCAGACCACATTTCCTCAGTTTAGCTGTTATAATGCTGTGGGAGACAGTAGCAGATCCTTTACTGAAATCAAGATAGACCACATCCGCTGCTTTACCATCATCTACCCACCTGGTTACATCTTTGTAAAAGGTTATCAGGTATGTCAAGCATGACTCCCCTTGGTGAATCCATGTTGACCGCTCCTAATTGACCCACTTATCCTCTATGTGCCTAGAGACAGCACCGAGGATAAGTTGCTCCATCACCTCTCCAGGGATGGAGGTGAGGCTGACCAGTCTATAGTAATCTGGCTCTTACGTCTTGCCATTTTTGATTGGAGTGATATTTGCTTTCCTCCAGTCCTCAGTCACCTCTTCTGTTCCCAATGACTTAGCAAAGATGATGGAGAGTGACCATGCAAGGACTTCCACCAGCTCACTCAGCACCCTCAGGTCCATCCCATCAGGACCTATAGATTTGGGAATGTCCAGATTGTTTAACTGGTCCCTAATCCAGTCCTCATCCACCGAGACACATTCCTCCTTTATCCCGACTTCCTCTGAGGGCTCAGGGTTGTGATGCTCATCAGGACAGACTCCAGCATTATAGACAGATGCAAAGAAGGCATTCAGTAGCTGCTTTCTTTGTATCTTCAGTCACTTCAGTCACACTCCTCACTTATCAGCAGGCCCACATTGCCTCTAGAGTGGGTCTTACTTATAATGCATTTCAACAAGCCTTTCCTGTTGTCCTTGACCACTCTTGCAAGGCTTAATTCTAAGGAGGCCTTAGCTTTTCTAGTTGCCTCTGACCAGACATGATTGACAATATTCTGTGTTACATTTCTTGGAGAAAGTAGGTACATCTTTGTATTGCAAATCAAATTATGTGGTTTGGGAATAGAGAGGAGAAGCAAAAAAGACTATGCACCCTTCAAATATATATGTTAGAATCAAGGGCCTTGAACTTGTTTTTCTTTGGGATACTGATTTTTGAAAATTTCGGAAGTTTTTTGTTTTCCCATGCAGGGAAAGGAGAAACAACTTAGACTTTATATACAGTGATTAATGGATTACTAAAATTCAAAAGAAATTGTATATGATCAAAACCCCACACCAACAGCAGAACAAAAAGAAGCTGGACCTGAGAGATCTTTTCATTAATACTTCAATTTATGTGTGTTTATTCTGTGTTTTCATTCCACAGACATTTAAAGAGGATAAGTACTTGAAAGATGCTATGGAGTGTAGCGATGTCATCTGGCAGAGAGGTTTATTGAGAAAAGGATATGGGATCTGCCATGGTACTGCTGGAAATGGCTACTCCTTCTTGTCTCTCTATAACCTTACTCAGGACAAAAAGTACCTCTACCGAGCTTGCAAGGTAAGCTCTGTAGCATTGCGATGAAGTTACTGTTCCTTTTGCATCAGAACACCCATGTGGTAGTAAGCTGTGATTAGGGTGGGCTGTTGTGGACTAGAGCTGGAGCTGGGACCAGGTGAGAGCAGTGTCCTGTCCCTTTTTGCATTTCGCTCTCAATTTGACTGGATGACTTCTACTGTATATATGGGATACACACTGTCGTAATACTCAGAAGAAATTAAGAGTCTGGAAGTCAGCCTCCCTGAACAATAACAGACTAATGTTGTGTGTGTGGTGCTAATTATTCCATTGAGACATCCTCTGTCATCTCTGTTCCTCAAGCAATACTGTGTGCAGTCTTCTGTAATTATTTGTTTTCAGACTAGTGTCTATTTGGGGCTTTTAGAGCTCTGAATTGCAATTATTAAATTGCTCATTTAGATTCTTTTTTCGTTAATACGAATCACAGAAGAAGACACGCAGAGCTTTCCACTTGTGATGCTGTCAGCTCTGCTAATGCTAGTGGTTACTAAAGGAGAACTTCCCTTATCTTTCCTCATCTCATAAGACTTGCTTTGTCTGCTTTTGAGTTGTTGGTTAGTTTTTTTCAGCTTAATTAATAAATAGTAGGTTTCATATTGCACACATAGCTATGTAATTGAGGCCTTTTTTAAAGTATTGTTATCGGAAATTTGATGGGTTCCTTCTTGGATGTTTTCAGATGAGCACTGTCTACATGTAAAGCTCCTGTTTTCATCTCTACTATCAGCCTGTCATGTCAGCAGAACTTCTTGTCTTTCCTTACCTTTACCAAAGCATATCTGCAAGAGGTGACTGGTAGGCTTACCTGCATCTAGAGAACATAATAAACCCCTGGCACTTCTATGGCAAATGTGTGCCTTTGGTATGTGTGGACATTATTCACTGCCAAGATTCTGAGTCACAGCACCAAGTAGGAATTGCTGTTGGCAGAACTGTCAGGCTCTGGCCCATGGAGACACACATACTCTATGCTAGTATGTCTTCCATGGCTTTGTGCAGCATTGGCAACTCCTGGTGGTGCTGCATTTCTGGCGTGGGAAAACCCTGATATTGTTCTACGCCAAGCTAGAGAAAAGCACATCTCTTTCAAAGCTAAAGAGGGATTAGACTCAGTTATGTCCCTGAAATCCCTTTGAGAAGGAAGATGTGGCACACTGGCCAAATACTGTTTGCTGGAGGTGCCCAGCAAGTCTGGCAGCATGTTTGCAGCTGTTCTGCATTTTAGCTTCTCCAGCATTCACTCGAGCCCTTTGGACTCTTCAAGGGGAAATCCTGAAACAGTGGAAGAATTTCCTTCTCTGGCAATTTTGAAATCTTTTGTTTTGGAGTAAGAGCACACAGGGAAGCAGACATGCAGTATGAAGCTGAAGGCATGTGTCTGAGAGAAGTAGGTGACTTCCCTCCCAAAGTGTTTGCTCACACCAAAAACACAAGGTCTTGGGGAAGGAGGGTGGCCAGGAATCCCTGGTTACTTCTCAGGAGCCAGGAAACTCTTTCTCAAATAAACCAGCAGAGCTTGAAGGACTGTGGCTCAGAGACCCCCTGGTTAGTAGTCCTCACTTTTAGCTTCACAAGTTTTCTCCTGCATTATCAGGCTCCCAGGAAGCCGACCCACTTCTGGCTGGCCTATGAGAAGAGAAGAGGTGCTGTAGCACCCTCTGTGTTTCCAACAGAGAACATTCAAGCCCTGTGCCGTTCAGTTTGGTGATTAAACCACTGCTGATGGCAAGCATGGCAGATCTGTGTAGCAAATAATGGCAGATGTCTTCCTGCTAGAAGATTATGTATTTTTTTTAAATTCTTCATTTAAGAAAGTTATTGATGTGGCTCACTGGTTCTGTGAGTTGTGCTGAAGCTAGGAACTGGTAAATCGTGGCTGTGCTTCAGTAGCCTGGGGTGCATTTTTCCTTAATTTCTGTTACAGTTCTCAGGATGGCAATTATAAGAAGTGTGCAATAAGATGTGGGTGTTGCAAGAATTTACTGTAATTTAGAACAAGGTCACAAACATGTTCAGTTTTTGCATATAAAACAAAATCATACGGAAAACTAAACCTTAGTTTGAAGATTTATACTTGGGTGGGGTTTTATCCTTCATCAGTTATCGTTACAGTATGGACCGTAATTCTTGTGTGTTTTTCCTCAAGAAATTCACACACATGCACACAAGAGGCAAAAAATCCATCCTTTGATTAAGATTCCAGCTGAACAGAGTGGAGGGAAGAAGAGAGGAGATGCCACTCTTTATCCCCCTGTTGAACAGATCAGTGGCTCTGGAAGCATCATTAAGTTCAGGGAGTAGGATAATCTGTTTGCTAGCAGGTTGTCCAAATCTCAGGGTGAGTGGGGAGAGACCTCTCAGTTCTAAGTGTTGCAGGACTCTTTGCACTGTATTTCTCATAATTAGTGGTTTGTTTTCAAGCACACAAATGCCAGGGGACCTAGTGGGCCTCTCTACACTCTCAGGACCCACAAAAGAGAAAGAATTGCTATTAAGTTGACCGAGATGTGTTTCCTAAGAGTCACATATGTCTAATGTAGCTACTGTGGCAGTGTTGATCAAAAATGAGGAAGAAGTTGGTAACTCTTTTTAATGGTATTCCATCTTCTGTAGCAAAATATTGAAGACTTTGTCTGACTACTTGTAACGATTTTTCATAAAGCCTAGGGAGAGGAAATAAGACTAAAGTAATGGCAGCTAGAGATTTAACACTCCTGGCCCATGCATGCCACCACCCCAAGCTCCCTCACAGTGTGCCCACCCCTCCACTTCCTGCAGACACCCCCTCCTTTTCCAGCTAGCCCAGGCTACCAGTGGGCGTGGCTTAGGTGGTGATGGGATATCTGTCTGCAGAATTAACCCTATCCCCATCAGAACCAGGACATTATCCACCCCTTATCCCATACCAACTATGTCATGCCCCGATCCTACAGATTCCCAATTAAGTGGTACTTAATTACCTCACTTACTGTGAGGGTGGTGAAACACTGGAACAGGCTGTCCAGAGAGGTTGTGGATGCCTCCTCCCTGGAGGTGTTTAAGTCCAGGCTGCATGATCCATTGAACAACCTGGTCTAGTGGGAGGTGTCCTAGGTGTCCCTGCTCATTGCAGGAGGGTTGGAACTAGATGATATTTTAGGTCCTTTCCAACCCAAACCATTCTATGATACATATTTATATATATATACACATACATATATCCACAATGATACAGATAGAATGCCCTTAGTCTATAGACTGTTCTTCCTAAAATCTCCATTGATTCCATTAACCCATGACTCTGGGCTCCATCTGTTGGAAACAGTCTCTCAGGGCAGATAAGGAGGTGTGTGTTGCTGGGCATACTGTGTTTTTCCCAAAAAAATGCAGCAGATGCTTCTGGTGCTGTTCATACCCATGGTCCACAGGTCAATGCTGTTATTCTCAAGTAAGCTACTGGGTGCCAGGTGCCGAGGCCAAGTCCAACTTCATCATCTCTGCTCTGTTTCTGCAACAAAGTCTTACTTGTCATGAGTTTGAGTGATTCTTACTGCAGTGTGCCAAATAACAGTGTACTGTGATAGAATTATTTGGAAATTAACATCATACAACTGATTGACTGAGTATTCCTACAGGTGCATGGAAGTGAAAAAAAACCCAAGATGCTGTTAACAATGCTGAGCACATGGATAAATTAAGCACCAACACAAAGAAGAAACTGTTAATACAGTATTACAAAAATTTTGCCTTCGAAACTGAATATGTGTTTCATAGAATTTTTCTTTGACGTGTCGGAGAGTTAATTTACAGAAAGCAGAAGTTAAGTACAGCCCATCTAATTATGATGTTCTGAAACTGAAGCTCGTACTGTGGAAATAGACATCCTAAAGCCTAATTGCAGCCTCGTCATGGTTGAAATTGGACAAATTGATCTCAGACAGTGATTCTGTCTTGTGTTTCTGCTTACCCTGTTTTAGATTTAATACCTATTGAAGATATACAGATAATCAAGCTTGCATTTAACATTTTAATTTTTTTTTTTTTTAATGTTTTCCCCAGTTTGCTGAATGGTGTTTGGAGTATGGTGCACATGGATGTCGTATTCCTGACCGACCTTATTCTCTATTTGAAGGTAAAGTGGTGGCTATGCAGAGAAGGGCAACATTGCAGTTTTGGCATATGCTTAGGAGTTGGGAAATCTTTGGTGGGTTCCTCTGCCATTAAAAATAGACCCACCCCCTTCCCACCACTTCTGCCTAAAAGAAAGGATCATGGAATAAAAGAAAAGAATTCCCTGTCACAACCTAAACTTTGTATTGCATTTCAGCAGTTTCTAATGTAAAGCCAGTGCCCCTGTCATTTTTGAATAAAATTTTGCTGTGCTGATGCCTTTTTGTCTGAGAGAAAACAGAAGTCTGGGCAACACTTTTGATGCAGGTGGTGCTGAAAAGGGCTAGGGCAGAGGAGCAGCTCTGGGTAAGGGGTCTCAGGGTAGTTGCTACCTTGTCTGAACTGCTCTGCTACATTACTAAAGCAAGGGAAAGCTAGTTTTATAGTATGAATCCAAATCACTTGAACAGAAAAGAGAGAATTCTTAAAAGCTTTTCTGCAATTTTCCAAGGTGTTCCTAAATACTTTTCTAGAGGATTGTATATTTTTTAAAATTTAATTTCTATTCCCCGTTTCATCCTTACGTTTCAGAAATCCAGACCTATCTAAGCAGGACTTAACCAAGTGCTGCTGCCTCATGAATGATGATCCTAGTGTGCCACCTATCATAAATATGTGAAATTACAGCAGACCTAACAGGATCATTTTACAAATAAACCAATCCAAGATGTGAACACAAGAGAACAGTAGTTATATACATCTCTTCTAAATATAGCATTACTGTCTCAGTGTTTAAGGTAGAAAAGTGTAAGGATTCATATTCCGGAAAGCTCTTTTCTGTGCATGTTTAGTCATACAGTTTGCTGTATAAGAGCTTTGAATGATTTGTGCTCTAATGGTGTTTGGGTGGGGTTTTTGTAGCCTAAGTTGTACATGATGTTGTCCAGTTCTGCATGTACACTCACTCTTTAAGTGCTGCACATATTCCTTGTTCTTGCCATGGATCTTTTCAAGTGAGACTTGATTTCCTGGGCAAAGCACAAATGAACTTGCCTTCCTGTAGGCTCCAAGTTCACCTGTTCAAAAAATAAGATACAGCAAGGAGGTGTTCAAACAGGAACTGCTGCCTTTGCCTTCAACTGATGGTTTTAATGTCAAAAGACACACAGAGATCTCTTTCTTATTATGTTTCAGGCATGGCTGGAGCAATTCACTTCCTCTCAGATATTTCAGTACCGGAGACTTCCCAGTTTCCAGCATTTGAACTTGGACCTCAAAAGAGGGAAAACAAAGCGGAACAGGAGAGCTAAAACATCATTTTGAAAGGAAACTGATGCCTAAAAGAGATGAGACTGTTTAGTGCCTCTGATACTGAACCGACTCAACTCTGAACTGATGGATGTATGGATAAACTCCTTTCCTCACCCACCCTCCCCCTCAAAGTACCGTGAAGTCATTCGAGCATGAACAGGAGAAGCTGCACTTAAGTTCTGCTAAAGTGATACCTTCAGATGTAGGACAAGAGGTCAAGTTTTGAACTTTCCGTAGGACAAGAGAAGTCAAGTTTTGAACTTTCTTCTGTTGTATTTGTCTTCTTCAGGTCTTTGACATGCTCTGCATGTTTATTGGTGTTGTCTGTTGATTCGAGTCTTTTGTTGTTAGCAAAAAGCTGGTCTCTGTGTGAATCTCTGTCCTCTATCTTCATGCATGACTCACAACAGCAGCATTGCTTTCTGCAGTGTGGTTACCCAGAGAGTTCCACCTTAAGCCAGAGAGTTCGCTGCAGGACACTGCCCAGCTTCACTGGTGAGCTGGCATCTTTAAACAGAGAAGAAAAATGTTTTTATGTTATTTTTTCTTTACAGTCCCTTGAAGCTGAAGTGATGGAGACAAGCCTTTATTGATAAAGAGGTATGAGCCTACTTCAGTTTTCAGTTAGCAGGTTGGAAGGGATCTGACTTGTTTATGCTGCATTTGTGGAAAGGTTTTTTGAAAGCTTGAAAGAGACTTTCCCTTTGATACACGTACCTGATTAGCACATTAGACACAGTAGGATGAAGCCTGTTGTCCCACCTCTGCAAAGCCCCATCCCAAGGTACAAGCTAAACAGACTGAAGATGGAGTCACCCATACTGACCTCCAGGTGCTGCCAAGAGCAGGGGCAGCATATCTGTGCAGTTCCTCTCCTCTATGTGAATTTATAATAAATCTATCCTGCTGCATCTAGCAAGGGAGGGCTTCAGGGCAGTTTCTGAACGCTGGTAACTCAGATGACTGCTGCTTCTGAACCAAGGCAATGATTTCTTCTGGGCCCTTTCCTCCCTCTCCCAGTCTTGCTGCATTATGATCAGAGCGATAAATACCAGCTGCTCATTCAGGCTGCAGAGGATTAATGAGCAATACAAAACCATTGCTAGAGGCTGTAATTGAGGTTGATTTCATCTTAAGATGCAAACAGAAACAACCCTTTGTCCTTAGTGCTAACTGTACCACTAAGGCTCTGCATCTCCTTGTAGTATGGTGAGAATGTGAAATACTAAACTTGCCTCTGAGTGCTCCTGAGCATCTGGCTCTTGTTTTGGGAGAAGTGAGATATACTGGGAGTACACTTAGAGCAAGCAGGCTTATGTGTTCCAGAAAGTAAATTCACTTACTGCTTGAGAAGGTAAATAAGTGTAGTGCACTCTTACTCAAGCCTCTGCTGTCATCCTTCCCCATGGTGTCCCTGTACTTTGTCATTTCAGGTGCTTATTTTAATTGATACCTTCTATTGGGCAGAGACTTTGGCCCTTCAGGTGTGCATTGTGACCCATGGGTTGTGCTCAGGCTTAGAAATGCATTGATGCTCCTGCATAAATCTCTGAATGGCAGCAGTAACTTCCTTGAAGTTTATAGTGTCTGTTGCCAAATCCATTGAGATATTACTAATCTCCACTCTCTCTGGGCAAGAGCAGCAGTGCCAGTGCAGAGACAGCTTAATGTCACAGTGTGGCTTATCTGCTGGTTTGTCAGGTAGGACTAAAGTCAGGGAGCAGCAGGAGACTTTTCCACATCTCTGGTCAAATGCAGAAGATGAGCTGGGGAGAGCACCAAACCCAGCCAGGAAGGAGGGAAAAATGCTGAAAAGCAGCAGGGAAAGAGGGATGTACCCTGGCCAGTGACTGGCATGAAGCAAAGGGGAGCAAAAAGTTACAAGTTTGGAGTGAGCAATGGAGAAGAGGGAGAGCGGGTTACAAGAGCAGTGTATGGAATGTGCCAGTAGAGGCCATCCCAGACGAGGTGTTCTTCCCTGCCATGTTTGCAAAGGCTTCACACTCTGATCCTTTCCTCAGCCTGTGACTCACTGATCCTCCCTAGAAAGAAGAGAGGGACAAAACCATCCCAGGGTGAAGTCCCGCAGAAATCTTAGCAGAGGAAGTGGGCAGAACCCTGGATCCTGTTTCACATCACTCCCTCCTGTTTTTTTTTTTTTTAACTTCTCCTGTGCAGTGACTGCAGAGCAGGTTTGGCAAGTTAATAAGGAAGGGACTTGCTAGAGCTGCTGGAAGGGCCTGCAAACACAGAACAGAGGTCTGCCTAGCAGATGCAGGGTGTGTTGTACTGGCAGGTCTTTTCATTCAGTGATTACATCAGTATATGTCTTAGTGGCTGATGAGCTTGGAACAGCACCTGTGGGAGGTGATTTTTTTTTTTGGCTGGCTGGAGCCCTAGTGGAATTCAAACTGGCTGGTTTAAAAATTTAGATAGATTTATACACACTGAGAATGGTTTGATGCAGAGCAGATCTCCAAGATGCTTGAGTGCAGACATTAAAAAAAAAAAAAAAAAAGAGCAAGTGAGCTACCAGCTGTTTCTGTACCAAAGCCAGTTTTCTGCTGCTGTGGGGACTGGTGCACCATCTTTGTCCATGAAATTCTCTTGGCACTGAGAAAGCCTGGAAATTTAATGTATCAAGTCTGGAAGCATCTGATAGTGCATCTGCCTCATCTTTTTGCTGTGACTTTCCCTGTGGCTTCTTCTTTGTTTTAGTCACAGCTCTGTGGTACCTAGGTGGCCCATTAAGAAAGGATGTCATGCAAAGGTGAAAAAAAACATTTCACCAAGGCATTGTTTTCCAAAATCACAGCAATCTGAAAACATGAAGAAAAAAAAATCTCTTTAATATTCCCTGTTTTGCTTTGTCCATGTGTAATAGTCCGTCTGTTGCAAAAAGCACTAGTGATAAAAATGGAGATGCTCTTTGGGCAGAAAAAGAGGGGAAAAAAAACTGCTGATGTTTTGTTCTTTGGCTTTATTAGTAAAGATCAAGCTGTGTGGTGGTAATCTGTGTGATTCGGGGGTTTTTTTGGCTTGCTTTTTTTTTTACTGTTCTTTTTTGCTGTACTCCTTTCCCTACAGCAACATGGTGATAGCTGTCCCACCCATCTGACTATTGCATGGCCTATCAGTCTCAAGCCTGTAGGATAAAACAAATGCAGAGGATGTTCAAATAGTTGGGTTTTTTTTAGCCTTCTCCTTTTGCTAGCATTGAAGGCTTCTTTACTGCTGCTTCTTCCAGGTGATTCTTTTTAATTTATATTGCTTAGTGCAAAGTGTTGCTTTCTGGTCACATTGGTTCTGTTGAATAGGCTGCAGCTAAAGCCTGACTCATAACTAACAGGATTTTAAGGACATGTATATGAAATTTGTCTGACCAGCTGACTGGTGTCTGTTTTCTAGCTCTGAGAAAGCTTGATTTTTTTTTTTTTTCCTCTAGCTGAGAAAATTTCGAGTGTGCTGCAAGCAAGGACCAGTATTTCTGTTTCACAAAGCCCCATGTGCCACTTTTGGTCCTCTACAACTGAGAGCAACTGTTGCTTTTTTGATTTAATAACAACATTCAGCCACTGATTCTTTTCAACAGCTACACGTGGGCTGCTGTTAATCCAGTTCTAGTGATTGGATAAGGCAGGGATAGGGCAGCAGCTGCTAACTATACACAAAGGGATATAGATGTAGTCACCTGTCCTTGGGACTTCCAGAGTCATAGAACTATCTTGGTTGAAAAGGGCCCTTCAGATCATCAAGTCCAACAATTGGCTGACCTCTGACAAGAGCCATCACTAAACCATATCTATAATGAGTCTCTTAAATACCTCCGGGGATGATGCTTCAACCACTTCTCTGGCCAGCCTGTTCCAGTGCTTGAGAAAGCTTTCAGGGTAAAAATTGTTCCTAGTATCCAGCCTAAACCTTCCTCAGCACAATTTGAGGTCATTTCCTCTCTTCCTATTGTCTGTTACTTGGGAGAAGAGACACCACCCGCCACACATCTCTTTACAACCTCTTTTCAGGTAGTTGTAGTTGTGAGCAATCAAGTTCCCCCTCAGCCACCTTTTCTCCAGGCAGAACAATCCCAGCTCCCTCAGCTGCTCTTCATAAGACTTGTGCTCCAGCCCCCTTACCGGCTTTGCTCACTCTGGACCTGCTCCCGTACTTCAAGGTCATTATTACAGTGAGGGACGCAGTCCTTGAGGTGAGTAAAGGGGAAATTCTCACTGCATAAAGCCAAAGAACTGCATGGAAGCATCTCTGCAGGAGCTGGGGTCAGAGGGCTGCGTAGCTTATCACTTTACTCTCTGCTTTCTCTGCTGTCCCCTTCATCTCACATCAGCTTGGGACAGTGGCTGCCAGTTGATAGTGTTATTATCCAGCCATTACTTTGTAGAAAGTGCCCAATGCTGTGTTGCTGTAGTCATTTCTCTGTCAACTAGTAAAAACCAGTGTAAAAATCCCAGTAAGAGCACGTGGAGGGGAGAGCTCCCACAGGCACAGGGCCTACATAAACATCCTGGCTCATTTCTTTCACTGACACATTTCAGTGACACATTAATTAGATCACAAAAAGAAAAATTAACCAAAAAAAAAAAAAAACCACAAAACCCCCACAGACACAAAACAAAAAAAGCAACTAAAAACCAAATGGTAAAGCATAACACTTCACTATCTGACAAGCTGGTTTTATCTCCTTGCCCAACCTGTGAGCCAGAAAGACATTTCAGGAGATTACACACATAGGTGGGTTTGAGGTTTGTGCTTTTTGTTTGTTAGAAGTAGGGAAGAAAGAGCAATGCTGCCTTTGCTTCCACACATAGGCTGGAGACCTTGTTGGAAAATACAGTCCCAGCTGTTTGTTTCCACAGCAACTAAAGAAAGTGAGACTGTTTTGTTAAAAAACCCAAAACACCCAACAAACAATAAAAAAACCCCAACAAAACAAAAGAACCTCATTACTACATCATATTTTCACCAAGTTTTTGATTTATGGTAGGCAGCGCCTTGCTCCAAAAGTGTTGCTGCCTCAGCTTCTCGATTGACCTGAGTTTTTCCACTTCTTCAAAGTGGTCCACCAGCACCCTGAACAGACGGTTCCACTGCTCACATCGCAGCGGCCCCTCAGAGCAGCCCCTCGGTAGCAGCGAGAGGCTCCAGCAGCACCCGCAGCCGCTCCCCGGGACACGGCCCTGCTCTGGGACAGCGCTCTCCGCGCTCACAAACCCTTTCTGGCTGGAGGTGGGGTGGAGGTTAACTTCTCACAGCCGGTGGCCTTGTTAATGCCAGGGAAGGCCTGTTTCCGCGGGTGACAGCCCCTTTTCTCTGTGTGAGGGCGGGGCCGTTGGTGAGTTCTTGCCCCGTTTGAAGCTGCCGCCGGGGGCAGCGGCACCGCCTCCCGGAGCTGCCGGGGCGCGGCCCGGCCTCGCAGCTTTCTCCGGCATCCAACAGCCCCAAAAGCGAGCTTCTGGCTGGCTGTTTTTGCCGAGAGTCCCTTCCCCAGCACGGACTGTCCTCCGCTGGAGCTTATCTCCTCAGCGAGTGCAGCCCCGCAGAGAAAGGGCAAGGTTATAGTGCTCTCCTTGCCCATCTGGGGCCTATTTGCAGCACGACTGATGAGTCGGGCTGCTAATTACTGCCACGCAAGGAAGGAAGTTGCAGAATGCTGCAGGTGACGTTTGTCCTTCTCCTATGAGTACCCAGCTGCAGCAAGGAGGAGGTAGAGGAGCGAAGAAGAAAATCCTGCCACTAAGACTGTGCTACTTTGAAACGCCCATACCCGGGTAGAGATACTTCACGGCCTGGGCCTGACAGCAAGTGCCAGGGCTGCTTGGCGGAAGGGTAAAGAAGTAGCAAAGCTTTATGAACTTAATTCAGCCACTAACATTGAGCCTTCCCTCAACAGCATGGAAGGCAGCAAGCACTGTGGAGGGAAGGCACTTTATAGGAAGAAAACCTACTTTCCTGAGAAAATAGTAGCTCACAGCCTCAGGAAGTGCTTTGGCAACAGCCTGCCCTTGCCTTCAGTGTGAGGCTGAGGCAGTGAGAGCTGTGGTAGAGGGCTGAGCTTTAGCCTGATTGCCAAAAGAAGCTTTACAGCCCTGCTGCAGGACAAAAGCAATTGCATCAGGTGCCGTTTCTTCTGATGAGGAGGACCTGCTTGAATGAGACATGTCTCTCCTGCTGCTGGGCTGAAAGGAGATGTGTAGAGTATACAGAAGGCCACAGGGTTGGAGCTGAAGGAAAGTCATTCCCAAGTCCTCCTGATCCAGGTCACTTTGCACACCTGCTTACTCCTAACAGCAGCTAGAGAGAAGACGATGGTATTCTAAGTGTTGTTTCTCTCCTCCCCACTGAAACAGCAGCAACCCACCAGCAAACCCAGGCTGATAACCAATTATGACAGCATAATTCCCTTTAGGAGTCAGGAGATATCTGTTTCAAGTGTTTACTCTAAGCACTCAGCAGGCAGCTGTCTGATTTAACATAATCCACAACAAATCTCAAGGTGTTCCAGTATCTGCAGACAGACCAGTCCAATTAATGACCTGAGAAACATTTGAGAAATAAATCTTCCCTCCACCTGGGGAAAAGAGTTAACAATATACTCCACCCTCACCCAGAGATTATGGCTGGTGGGATGGAGGTGGAATGACTCTAGCTGAAGAAAAACAGGAGGAAGGCTTGTTGGTTATACACAGGTGAGAACACTCCTAGGGCTAGTTTATAGAAAGGGAGGTAAATGGGGCTTTACAGATCTCACCAGCCATGGTAGAACTAACAGCTGGAACCAGTTCAGAAATGCAGCCAGCTGTGTGGCTCTGAAAACACCTGAGATCAATAAGATTTGTGGCATGAGATGGCCAACTCTCTTGAGAGTTACAGACTGAGGTATACTGCCTTTAATAGCCCTTCATCATGGAATGTGATAACAGTGTACCTGGAGGCACAAGCTGCACTCAAGCACCATAGGGTCCTTACAAGTCTAAAGAGAACATCCCTCCCTGAATGATCGCCAAGGAAGAAAGAGATCAGAGCACATCCAGTCATCCACAATCTTTGTTGTTTTTCCTTGAGACAGGGCTATTAGTGAAATCTCTGGCTGAAAAAAACTACCTGCCCAGGCACAGGAAAGGCAAGTTCCCTCCCCATCCCACCACACAGCATGGGCTTGTTGCACAAGCTTTGGAAGTACAAAGGACTGGCCACAACAGAGCTATGGGACAAGATTTATCAAGAATCTCTGTACTGTCTTCTCTCAAAGGGGTGTAGTTGGAAATTTCATTGTGGCAGAAAAGGACTGCTCCGCTTCTCATTCACATACCTGTTGGGGTCACAGCAGCAGAGATCTCAAAGTCTTCCTGACTCAACTGGGCATGCTCCTCCTTCTCACTGCCTCCTCAGAGGTGTATTGATACATTTTGTAGATGAGCAACTGAAGAAAGGATGTTGAGGGACTATCATTTACGTTCCTGGCTCGCTAATGCAGCTTAAGCATCTCCATTCTGCCCAAGCACTGTTAAAGGCATTTAAAACCCCTCATATCAAACAATTCTGCAAAAATCAGGAGTCTGATCCCTCCAACACATGAAATCAATTTCCTGATGTCAACAGCAAGATTTCAAAGGCAGCACACATCCCCAGGGCTCCCAGCCACCAGCACCAGTCTTATTGTTCAGTCAAAACACTGACTTGCCACATCAGTGAGGCACCAGTATCTTTGTATTAGTAACAACACAGCAGCAGCATCCAGAGAATCTGACACACAAATCCCAGCAGATGAAGCATCAACACACCACAGGGTGTCTGTTTTGCTGAAGTGCTGTAGAGCGCAAATCTCTCAGTGGCATTAGCCTTGTTGTCTCTCCTCCTCTACTTGGCAATAGAAAGAACTTTTAACATACAGCTCACAGGAAAGAGCAGTGAAGTGGGCTAGAAGTGCAGCAGCATCCACTCTCAGTTGAATAAAATCTATTTCAAAAGAAAGCCTGCACAAGTCTCATGAGTAAAAGAAGTCCGAAAGACTGTAGAAAGAACTATCCCTGCTCCATCCAGCCCCCAACCCAGCGTTGCAAAACATGCAATGTACACTCCTGATTAACTTCATGTTATCGGATCTACCAAAAGTTACAGGGCTTCTCCCTTCTTTCTTGTGACCTTTTTTTTTTTAAACCAAAAGGAGAAAAAAGAGAAAGAAAAAAAAAGAGAGATAACATAAAAACATCCAAAAGCAAAGGAACAGGAAAGAAACATGTAAACAGCTTGCAAATAATTCATGCGGATTCACACACACAGAGACTGTATTTTCAAGAGAAGACCAAGCAAGTTTGCCAGCAGAGGAGCACGTGTTGTAAGAGGTAGAATCATTCGCCCAGCACCAGCAAATTAACCAGCCGGACTTCAAGGAAACTTCAGCAGAAGCTGAGTTTCAATGTAGTCACTATAAAAGGCTTCTGCATGATGCAGCCAGGAAAATGCCAGCTGTTGTAGATGCATTTCATAATACAAAAGGACTTAACAACATCTATCTACTAACATAAGGCTTGTTATCTTTCCTAGTACAGATGGACAGACTTTTGTTATCTTAAATGACCACTGAGCCCATACTGCACACACAGAAGTACTTTGCTTTGGCTATTATCAGGATCCACAACAAGACAAAGCCTTAGTTACAATTTCACCCAAGAAAGGTCTGTGGGAATGAGCTCCTTAAAAGCTACCTCAGCTCCAAATGACTGCTAACTCCATCAGCAGCTTTTAGTGTCAGACACTCATTTTCACTGTAAAAGAGATGCTCTTTTCTGACAATTCTGCAAACACAGCTTGCCACCAGGAACAAGTTGGGCCATAAGGCATGGGCATCCATTAACAGTGCAATACAGCTTTGGCTCCATGTGCAACACAGGTCTTCAGATTACTCCAAGCCACTGGTCAGTGTGCTGATAGCAAGTAAGCACTCCCCTGGTACCCAAAGGATCATACTAGACTCTTAACCCTCAGCTACACTGTTTCACAGAATCACAGAGTATCATGGACTGGAAGGGACCTCAAGAGATCATCCAGTCCAATCCCCCTGCCAGAGCAGGAACACCTAGCATGTCACACAGGAACTTGTCCAGAATGGCTTTGAATGTCTCCAAAGAAGGAGATTCCACAACCTCCGTGGGCAGCCCGTTCCAGTGTTCTGTTACCCTCGCTGTGAAAAAGTTTCCTCTTACATTTCTCTGGAACTTCTATGTTCCAGCTTGTACCCATTTCCCTTTGTCCTGTCATTGGAGATCACCGTTTCCATAGGTCCTTCAGCATTAGGTGATGCCATCTTCTTTTGTCACTCCTTAATGATACGGTTCTGAATATTTCAATGGAGAAGGTTCTCTTTAGCATGTACTCATGTCTCAGAGTAGCTTCATGTTTTTGGTAGACACAGGTGGGTGTCAGAGTCCTTACAAGGAGTGGGGCTCTGTGTTTCTTTGAGAGGGCTTTGTGGTCACTCAGAATTAGTCACAAGTCTGATTCACGGAGAACTGCGAATCTTTGGGCTGCTAATAGAAAAGCACAAAATGCTAAGAGTCATTTAAAGCCAAGTATCTGCAAGGACCTTCTTTTATACACCAGTCCCCAAAAGCTATTTATTTGATATAGAGAGCAGTTTTACCAGTCTGTTCCTTGAAGATGACAGCTGTACTTGGTACTCTTTGTAGCAGCAGTTAGACTAAGTTCAACACTAATATTTATTTCTCAGAGATAAAACTTCCATCAAAGGCTAACGCAGAAAACTTGGAAGTGTGCTCCCATTCCTTCTTACTGTAATGATTTTCCAATTAAGGGAAGATGATTTACCTACATACTTCAGATTCTCCAACTGCTCTGACAAGAGGAACCAGCGCAAGCAGTTCTGAGGTTGTAACACCTTCCTCTCACTACTGCCATTTAGGTCATCAGCTGTCTCATACAGCCTCACTGATGGCAAAACAAGGTGTGCAAGAAACAGGCATAGTCCCAGATGCTGGCCAAGAAAGACCCAAATCCTCATCCTATGAGTTTAGATCCATCATTTAAAGTAATGACTCCCTCTTTTCTAGACACCTTGGCAAAGCCTTTGCTATGACTCACTCAATGCTGGTGCTTCAGTCACTCATGAGCTTCTATCACAGCATTTCTCTGCTGTGTAAAACCAAGTTTTACAAGAAAAACATAAATGGAAAAGCAGGCAGCCACAATTTCTGGTAAATCACTGCCTTTCTTCTTTTACCTTCTCTCCCTGTTATTTCTCTTAGGTGAAGACAGTTCTGCTATGGTGTCTTAAGAGTGCGCATCACTCTACCGATGTATGAAGAATTGTTGTCAGTAGCCTGCTACAACTCAGTTGAACCCATGATGGAAATGAAAAATAAAGAAAGAAAAAGACATACAGGTTTTAAATATAGGTTTCCATTAAAAGCATTACAAAGACAACTTCTCTCATTTTGAAGACAAAGAAAAAAATCCACTTCTACTAAAAAAAAATTATTTTAAAAATCACCCCTTTGCATGTAACTTTAATGGGGAAAGATGCAGGGAAGGGAGAGAGAAAGATCTAGCAAGTGTTCAAAAGGGCAGATGCCCTCCATCTTGGTCATTTTGCAATGGCACCTTCTTCTTACACAGTCAGGTTAGAGAGCCAGAGTCCTTCACGTGGAGGATTTCACAACCTGCTCATAAGGGGGAGGAGGTGTGTTGCAGTAGGAAGGTGGGGGTGGGTAAACTGGGTTTCCTTGTGGGGAATTGGGCTGGACGTGGAAAGCCATAGCCATGGGATTCATCACAGGTCCACCTGGATCAGTGTAATACGGCACTCCAGGTTGTTGTGACCCTGAAAGAACAAAAGAGAAAAGGTATCAACAACTGCAGGGGAATCAGGCTGCAGCTGTGCTGTTCCAGGACCCATGCTCTGTACATTCAGGCAAATTTTCTTCAAGAGTTGATCAGAGCTAAGACAAGGAGCCACCTTATTCCCATTCCAGAGAAAACCCATGCTTGCAGAGATTTCACCAGGTTTCAATTTTCCATAGATATTATTTAGTGAAAAGAGCACAACCAGCCTAACACAGTACCATCTCAAAAGGAAATTGCAAGTCCCACTCCATCCCCCAGGCAGAAAAGCTGTCTACAGAAAAGAGAGATGTGGGATCCCAAATGGGTTTTCACTGCAACCCTGACTCAGGCATTAAGTTTTCCAAGATGACTTCACAAGTTATTTGGTGTAAACCAGAATTTATGTCAAATAGAAAATTTGCTGCCAAGGCGAGATATAATGAAGGAATAAACAGGTATGAAGCAAAAACCCAAGCTGAAGCCAGTTATGGCTGGCTAACACAATAGGACAAGATGCTTTGCACAGATTAAATTTAGGAAATTATGTTGGAGACTGTGGGGACAAGGAAAGGAAACATATGATCAAACACAAAATTCCTTAGCTGTGACACAAGGAGTAACAGAGACTGCTGCCAGGAGGAATAACAAAGATGGTATTTAACCCTCCTCATCTTCCACAACTGGTTTTGGAAAATGACTTAATGCAATTCCAGGAATTAAAGCCATAGACTGCCATTACTAGAATATGCAAATTAGTTTTCTTCTTTTGCTCTCTGCCTCTAAACAAGACTGGACTGGAAAATAAATAAATAATAATCACGGCTGAGCAGCAGGTTTTCTTCTTTTGGTGCTAGCCTGGTTTTGCTATAATGACACAGCCTCTGAAGGATTCTCTTCAATCGTTCCTTTCTGTGGCCTGGGGACACTAGGACCCAGTATTACTAAAGAAGGAATACAGGCTTCTTGAAGCTTGAAACTTCCTTTATTTCTTCAAGCAATTGTGAAGGAGTTACACATCAGATCCAAACAAAGGGTTCTTACAATATTAAATTAGATGGATCAAGTCATAAGGCATGGGCATGTAAGTTGTCCCAGAGCCTGAGGTGTTGGCCTAGGGAGCTTTGTTTGGACATTTGGGAGCAAAGAAACACAAAGAAGGCTGGGAATGCAACTGAGAATTTCCTTTTTAACAACACTACCACAAAAAATTTTCCTTTTGCCTGTCAGAACAGCCTCTCTTCACTCTACTGTGTTGAGAAAAGGCACTTGTCCTGCTTCCACTAATAGCACATGGGCTGAAGGAGAGCCAGGCTGGGAACAGAAGCCCAGTCCTACCTCTTTAAAGACTGGACTTATATCCTTTTCTGTAGCCTTTTCCTTAAGCATTTTTGCTTTAAAGGGAAATTCTGCCCAGTTCTGTGCTCTGGCGAAAGGGGAGAGGTTGAGGCAGCTCACTGCAGCTTGGTTTTCAGGAAATTGTTCTCATTTATACTTCCGTGTATTATTATTGAACTGCGGGGAAATGAGGGATGTTTGAGTGTAGGCACTCATCAGCTATTTTTTCAGTTCATTAAACCCAGCAGAAATATCAGCATGTGAATATCAGCTATATGGGATCAGCTCAGAAAGTATCTGTTATGTAGTACCTGACTTTTTCCAGCACCTGAACTGACAGTCTGGGGCTATGTAGGCCAGATCTAAACTGACAAGTACCAAAGCTAGAGGAAAGTGAAAACTTGGGTGAGTACTACTGGTTTCAATTGCTTATGCTGTGGAATACCCCTAGAATAGTAGGAAAAAAAAATTGGTGGAATCAACTCAGAGCTCAAAACTTTAAGAAACAGTAATAAAGAGTCTGAAAGCAGGTGGCCAAAAGCTTTGTCCTTATTTTGCATTTCCCACAGTTTGCATTCCATGAAAAGCTAAAACTGTGCTCTAAAATTAAATCCAGTATTCACCAATCCAACCAAAGATGTATCCTGTTCACATAATCCCGAGGTTATTTTTTTCAGGCTTAAAAATATAGTTTAGTCAGTTTGGCTCCCTCCCAGTAAATACTCTCTGTGGAAATATTTGTTCAGTTAAGCAGAAAAACAGATGCAGAATGGAAGTCCTTAAAAAAAACCCCTCTTGGTAATTTTTTTTTTTTTTTTAAGAAGAGGGTGAGTAAAATTTTAGTCTGTGCCTGTAAGATCTTTTTATCCATTTAGAACTGTGAGAGAAGGGGAAAAGCCTGTCTATGGGTACATGCATTTTTGAAGTCTGTGCTCTAGCTGATATGACAGAGGACCAAGCCTGAACGCCCTAACCCTGCACAACACTCTAGTCACAGCTAGCCAGGATTTAGGAGACTCTTTTAAGGAGACTAGATTGATGCAGCCACAATATGACACTGATGTAATGGTATAGAAAATGATTTCTGATAAAGAGGTTAGAGGCAGAAAATGTTCAGAAATATCTACCTTCTTAATATTAAATATTCCATTATATTTTCATTTCCAAGACAGTGTGAAGCAAATTAAGATTGCCAATTCACAAAAAAAGTTGTCAGAAAAGGTAATTATCATCTGGCTTCTGTGCTCTCTAATACAATAGGCAGAAAAATGATAATTTGGGAGGAAAAGTGTCAGTGTACCAAGCGTACCTGTATGTGTGTGCTTTCACAGGCACAAGTTAGCACTGGCTTATGCAATCTGGAGAGCAGTTATAAATGTCTCAGTTTGGGCTTGCTGACGCAGGGACAAGTCAATCACCCAAGTTTATGCTCAGATATACATTCAGCACTGTGGAAGGCCTTCCAACTTGAGAAATGGGATTTAAAATGCTATCATAAAGCACAAACATCATCTGCTTACAGGTGACCCTTATTTTGTTGATTCCTCCCAACCAGGCTTATATAACTACCAGAGGGGATGAGACAGGCAAGTTGAAAAGCAGTAATGCCAGAGGAGACATCACTAGGTAGACTAGGACTCAGGGCAGTGGGTGCAAACTGGAACACAGGAGGTTCCACAGGAATCTGAGAAAGAATTTTTTCACAGTAAGGGAGTGTTCCTTCAGAACACTGGAATGGGCTACCCAGAGAGGTTGTGGAGTCTCTTTCTCTGTAGACATTCAAAACCCATCTGGATGCATTCCTCTGTGACCTGGTCTAGGTGTTCCTGCTCCGGTAGGGGGATTGGACTAGATAATCTCTTGAGGTCCCTTCCAATCCCTGATATTCTGTGATTGTGTGACCCTCCTGATGCTCACAGCAGCTACTGACCAGCAAGCAACCGGACTGAGAAGGGGAGGAGTAATCACTGCTGTAGGAAAAACATAACCCAGAACATGGAAGGCAAATCAAAAAGAGAAGACTTAAAAGATAGCTGGAACATGGAAGATGAGCATTAGGCTTTCCTTCACCTCTGCCAAATGTTTTCAACTGTATTTAAAACTCTTCCTTCATGTTATTGTTTGTTTTGGATACCTATCATTTTGCCTGCGCTGCAAAGTGAGAACTTGCTGTCTACCCTCATTCCATGCACAGACACCCAACCATAAAGGTATTAGGAACTGCAACAGAAAGGAACTGCAAGTTCCATTGTCCTGGGTTTCAAAAGCACTGCTGCAGTTGAATTACATCTTTTGGGAGGCAGAAGACTTCAGTCACCACAGGAGGTGGCTGCGTTGTTTAGTGCAGTGCAAGCCCCTGTCCAAATTCCATAGTTTCAAAAAAACGTAACTCCTTTAAAATGCCTTGTCAAATCTAAGAAATTAGTTGAACTTCTTCAGAAAGTGGCTTTCTCTGGTATAACTTCATTAATTATCACGCATGCAAGTTTAATGAGCAGTCTCTGACCTGACGCAGTGTTGACTGGTTGTCTGGTGTAAGACACGTTAAAAGTAGGTTCTTCTACTAGTGGAGGAGGGTACATCCGCCTTCGGATAAAGAAACCAGCTCCACAACAGAACAAAACTCCCATCATCAAAAGGAACCTAGGAAAAGAGAACAGTTAAATCAAAACCTATCCAAATGCAGACTGTTTGTCGATAGAAAGAATATAATCTAGCAATCATCAGTCTGAGTTTTATCCAGGTTTCCTAAACAGGATGTTAGGATGTGGACAGAACACCAGAACTTCAGAAAGGGGTCACATTCTATAGGGGCACTTACAGGTACAATACAGCAATAAATGTTACTGGCTGATATTTTCTGGCATTGAAAACAAATCTGACACTAAAAATACAAATTGCAAACTCTCATGCCCTGGAATATTTGTAAAGTCCAAGTTCATAGCTGACCTTTGCCACCAGGACACCAAACTTAAGTTCCAGGTCCCTACAGTTTCATCTCTTGGATATAAGCCTCACTTTTACAGCATTGAGGCTGGCCGGAAGGTTTTCTGGGGAATAGCTATACAAAGAGGAATGCTATTCTGCAGTTGCCTTTAAAGATTATTAGATATTCTTAAATTACTTGACAATGTAATTTTTGTCTCCCATGGGAAATATGGTAGCTGGCATTTAAACTCAAGCCAGAGGACTGAAGCACCAAAGATGAAAAGCTCTGCTTTGTGCTTCCTTGATGGGATATGAAATATCAAGGAGAAGGACATAACTTGCTTCAGTTCTCTCAGTTCCTTTTCTGACCTCATCATTCATTGCCCTGGTTCTGCAGAAACAAGACAAGCAGTAAGAGCACATCAGCAGATATTGTTCTTCAAAAAGTGGCTTTCACTGTTATAACTTCATTAGCTACCATACATGCAAGTGTCTGATGCAAGCTCCTGTAAACCCAAATGGTTCTTGTGTCATTAACTGTCACCACATTTCAGGGCCTTTTACTGAAAGACAATGTAAACTGTGCTCTTTTGAAAGGGATGGAAGTTGGCCAGAGGCCACTGAAGTTGATACAGGGGCCAGAGGCAAACCTACATACTATACCCATCTCCTCTAGAACATTCCCAGGTGACTAAGAAAAGCATGACACTGAATGGCAACAAGAGGTATTTCATGCAAAGGGTCACATTCTGTTCTCATTTCTGTGCTAGAAATGAGAGCAGAAGGAGGTCCTGTTTCCCTGAGCCAATATTAATATATTCCCTTTTGGCAGTGCTCCTGGAAAGGATTTGTTCTGAACAGAAAAGCAGAGATTTACAACGTCACCCCAGGGACTGAGATGCAGAGCTCTTCAGTTATATCAGTAAGGATTTTATGCTGAAATCCCACAGTCAGCTTCAGGAAATCTCTGTATTATAGTATCCATCAGGCTTCTGGTTACTGAGGTTTATTTGTTTTCAAATTGGAAAGCATTTTTTTAAGCAGTTTTGAAATTCCATATAAAAATGTCTGAAATCAGATTTTGTAGGGGTGCTCTTGCTTTCTCTGCACTGTAATTGAGAAGATTTTATTCAGGTGCTTGCTTAAATTCCTCTCCAAAAAGAATTTACCTTATTTTTTCATTATGCATATAAAAGCGATTAGTTTAAGCTTTATCCAGATTACTGAGCTGCTGGTTTCACAAGCTCAGATCTTTCTGCCTTCTCCCTTACTGTCATCTCCAGTGAAATCCTCAGTACTTCTCTTCCTTTTTAATTGAAGCCTCAATTCAGCTAGCAAAAATGTCTTAAACTCTGCTTAAATGCACAATCCTCCTTACACAATCCTCTTTTAAAACTGAGTGCCCAAAAAAACCAGTAGCTGCTTGGTAATAGCTGGGAGAAGCATAAGGAATTCAGCAATTTTGGATAAAAGTGGGACTGCTGCCTGTACATACGAGCAGAATGCAGAAGTAGGAAAGGTAAACTTTACACATCTCGCTTCCCAATATTTTCTCACTACACTCAAAGAACTATATAAGCAAAAATCCAAAGGGTTCACATCTATATATACATACTCATTACTGAACAAAGCATCTACTTTACTTGAACATACTAAGAATGCCAATACCCTGATTCAAGTTCTACAACAAGAAAAGGACAAACATAAAATTGCTAAAGGTTCTGACCTACCAAAAGTACCATAGTCGCTGGATAGAGAGAGCTCTTACACAGCATCTTGAACCACAGCAATCCTCATAGGAGCGACATCTGCAGTGGAACAGAGAAATGGGTGTTAGAGAAGAAAGGCATCCCTGGCCCTGATGTCCTTGCCTAAGCCACAAGCCTGGGAGACAAAGCCTCCTGAAGTGCTCAGGGTCGAGGAGGATGCAACTTTGAGCAGCCTGCTGTAATGAAAGATGTCCCTGCCCATATCAGAGGGCTTAGACTAGATGATCTATGGAGGCCTCTTTCAATCCAAACCATTCTGTGGGTGTGCAAATAAGCACAAACTGCTTGGCTGGATAAAGTTGTCAACCACATACACATGTCCATGGCACAGCTCTCTCACTGCTCAGGAACTCTTTGGATGTTAATGAAACTTCCTTCATATTTACTTTAAAGCCTCCTCAAAAAGACTAAGCATTGTGTTTAATTTTACATAGAAAGAACATATTACAAAGACTTATTTACAGTAAACAAAACACTGCAAAGCCCAAACATGAGCCATCTGGGGTTTTATTCACCACATCGAAAAAGAATTACAAGGTTAAAATGGCCAGATCACTGATTCTTTGCAAATCAGCAGCTTCAAAACTGAGAAACTACCAAGTGCAAAGAAAACTTCAAGCGTAATTGTTCTTTTTTAATTTAATGGCATTTTTTTGCTTCTCAGAAGGTGCACTGGACTCCAATTGCCACCAACTCTCACCCCTCTACCCCATTTTCAGATTAATATTTCATATGGAATAGAACAGTCTTAAAGGCATCATACCACCAACCACTGTAAGCACAAATTACAATTCCACAAAAATCCAGCACATCAATTCAGCATCCTCTGAAATCTGATATGATAACTGCCATTTCCTACACCAACAAAGCACTATATGGAAATAGTAGGAAAAAGGATAAAGGTAAAAACTTTGTATGTGACAGATTCAGATGAACATATTAATATATATCAATGCCAAAAAGAGGAGGTTACCATAATTGTATCAATCTTTTAATGGTGTTCATATCCCTACACTCAATGCACAGATATAATTAAACATTTGGTTTTGGAAAATTTGCCCAGCAGCACGACTATGCTCCCATATTTGTACACAAAGGTAAAAAAAGTAATCAATTTGATAACTGTACAGACAATTACACATTTGCACACTCAATTAACTCACAAAATGCGTCCTGTCACATAGGCTTGAGCCTTTAAATTGGGTCAGAGGAGGATGCTCTATGGATACATAATCAGTTGTTTGGCAAGTGAAAACAGTTACACACTCTTCTGATGACAAACAGGAAAGAATTATTTAAGCAACCCAGAGGATCTGACATGATCAGACAGCAAGGTCCACCAATATACTCAGGCACCCAATCTGAGACCTAAGCAGAGTAAGTTACCCATGGCAAAACAGAAAATACCCACTTTAACCTCCCCGAACCGGGAAGTGTCTCAGTCTCAAACCTTTCTTTTTTAAGGATTGCCAAGACCCTAACAAATTCTCATTCTAAAAGCTACTAGATAGCACAAAACTACTAACAAGACTTATCAAGTCAGCATTAACTCCAGTCTAAGAAATCGAGATCAAGAAATTAAGAATTCCACCACACTCCCCAAGTGGATCAACACAACAGGAGCTTTCAAGGCACATTAAATGCAAGGACAGGATCAGATCTCCTCCAAAATGAGGTGGCAGCAATCACCTTCTGTAAAATAGTGGTAATGGCATCCCATTTGTTCCTTCAGCACACTTGTAGTTGAAGCACTTCATCCACCTTAATGAGCATGTGCTCCTTTTGCTGATGCTCTGCAGCAAGGACTTTCTAAAGTCTGTCAAGATAGAAAAGCAGAGCTAGGACCCATACACAGTGCTCATAAATCTAGAAGGAATGAGGTGAAGGTAGCAACTGAACATCAATCTCTTCTTTGTCAGGCCAGAAAAGCAGAGCTAGGGCCCAGAAACAGAGCTTGTAAATCTAGAAGGAATGTGGTGGAAGTGGTAACTGAGTATCAATCTTTTCCTTTGTGGGCAACTCAGGCACATAAAAAAAGCTTCCCATCCATTCCTGTTGCTTCATGTTTAAAAGAAACAGTCACACATCCATGAAAAAAAGGGAAGGAATTCTCAATGTCAGCGAGGGACTGCCTTCTTGTAGCCTTTCTTGATGCAAGTAAGGCCAAATTACAGAAGGCTTTTAGAGATTTAAATATCTCTGCCTTCACAGGCTCATTTTGTCAGCTCAGTTACCTACCCGACTACAAGAAAGACAGGGATCAGAGGCACTAGGATGGCTTCTAGCCTCAAAGCCCTTTCCCAGATCAAGCCCCAGGAATTAAACTAATATTAAAAATTAGATTACAACAGAGAGCTCAGGGAGACCGCACAGACACCTCTCACTTTACCACCCTTGCCTTACTTATTTTTCATCTGTTTTCTCCAGAGCCAGAAGAAATGGGAAAAGATTATTTAAAAATATATAATTACCATCATTCAAACCACCAAAATTGGAACAGCATCTGTATGGTAAGCATAGTACCCGAATTTACTTTTTAGTTTTCATCTCCAAATTGTTGAAGCTAAATTTCTAAAGCCTCAGTGGCTTAGCTTTTCTTCCTGTAAAAGAGGACTAAAGTACCAGCTGGAAGAAAGAATGGCTCAACTGCCAAATGCTTATGAAACTCCTGAGACAACCGAATGGCAAACAAACATGTCATCAAAGAGTTCTCTCTCCTACATGAATGATTGCACTTCGTAGTGGTTGAAAAAAAAGGCTAGAGGAGTTTCTCACTAGAGCTGTGTGTAAAGAAGCTCCATTTTACAACAGCCAGTAAGCTTTTCCAGGCAGCTCATCCACAACTAAGTACTGCATTTACAGAGCGTATCTGTTATTCTAAATCAGTATCATGCCTTGGAGAGAAACCCCTTTTGAGATGACACTAGTAACCCTGTCACTTTTTACCCATAAAGTCAAAGAAGTGCTCAATTTTGCATGCCTGTGAGTACAGGCTCTAGGTAGAGCCTGTAATAGCCTGGAATCCAGGATGATACCACAGTAACAACCTGCTGTCTGTAATCCCCAGCAGCACCAAGAAAGACTGGAAGAACAAACAGCCTGTTTGCTCATACTGCTGTCAGGGTACTGCAGAAGCTCAGCTGATCTCTTGCTCTTGATTCTATGCACTATAAAAAAACAACAGGACTTCTGCCAACAACAATCTCAATTACAAGAAAATGAACTTACTTAGAAAAGCCGTATTTATTAGCATACAAAAGGCAACAATGCAATCAGCTTATTAACAGAGTAACATACAAGCTTAAGTATAATCAGTCTTTGATGTACTATTTCCTATTGCTTGACAGCAAATCCCAGCAGAATTAAGACTCTGGTTTGGAAAAGAAAACAATTAAGCACACATACTCATATTTATTGAATTGATATGCATATCATTTAAATTACACTTGTGGTTTAGCTCTGCTTAACAACAAAGAACCAGTTGTGCCCAGCTGAAGAACAAGCCTTCTATAGATCTGAACCAGACTGAGCCCATCACCTACAGAAGACATTCCTGAGGCCAGCTTTCCTCTGATGCAAATCAACTGCATTTCTCTGGGGCAATACTTGTTTCCCATTGTATTAGTTACTTTACTAATCTGCAACTTCACCAAGCACACTGCCTGCAGTGTGTTCTGTGATTTAGAAGGCACTTCTTTTCATTCATAATTCAGTGGATTGAAACAAATTCATCTGCATGCCCAGTGACTTGCAATGCTAGCACACCATGGAACTGCTGTGTCAGAGATCGAAGCTACTCTGTACATCAAACCACAGCAACAAGATTTTCGGGAGGTTTCACACTTAGACCATAATGCTGAACTTCTTTCCTTGATGGACAAGCAAAACACAGTATTTCTCATAAGGGTATATGTAAGAGCCAAACAAATTCCATACTTGCATTTGTTTTGTGGTTAATAACTGTCCAATGAAATAATCCAGAAGCTCTGTTGCATTTATATGTGCATCTACACATCTGAACAAGCTACTTCTTAGCAGAACTGCTGCAAGAAAGAACTGCGTTTAAAAATAATTTCCTGAAAACTGGAATAATTAAAGAGCTAAAGGAAGGATTAGTTTTCATCAGGCTGCATAGCCAGAGTGACTGACAACATCTCCTGTCATCACCCGACATGGGTATTCTCCATTAATATCATCCCTTTGAAACACAGACTGGTAGTGTTCTTAGGTTTTCCTCACTAAAATGTTTGCATATGTGCCAGAACTTGATTCAACATTTAGTGATGTTTGATTAGCAAAATCTTTTGAAGAAGTAAAACAAAACATAACTTGTTAATTCACATGTTGCGGCAGAAAGCCTAATACTGATGGGAGGGTAAAGGAGAACAGCAACTCTCCCCAACCACCAGATACAGTAAACTGCACAGTTTCTAACCAGTATTGTGTAGGCAAACAGGACTCCAATTCCAAAAAAGGCTGCCTACCAGCAAGAGGTCAAATGCTTGCTGGACATACAGAGTAAAATGGGATTCAATGAAATACAAGCACTAACAGCTTTATAAGATGGGGGTAACAAAAGGAAGCCAGGAGGCTCAGTAAAGGAGGGTGTAGCAACAAACCAAAACTAAGAACAGAAGAGAAAGATTTTGAGGAGCTGACTAGTAGCATCAGATGAAGCTAAGGAAGTTCCCTGATAACCACAAGTGCTCAAAAGACTGATCATGGACTGCTGAAGGCTGGGTCATCTCCAGGCAGGTTCAATGCTGTGCCCTCAAAGCCAGAAGGTTTGCTTCCACTAAACAGATGAAGGCAGTGCACTTGTATTTACTTGCTCAAGGACAAAAAAAGTTTAAAAAAGATTTAATCTGCTTGGAACTCAGCTGCCAGGATACAGTGATGCTGAACAGAGAAAAATCAAATAAGCCATGAAACAAAAAGGGAAAAAAGTAGGCAATCATCCCAAAGTGACCATCAGGGAAAAAATCTGGTGAAGCTCAGTGTTATAAGGTGCAATGCCACCAAGTTTAACAGAATTACACTGCTATAAGACTCAGAATTAGAACTGAAGGGTGAGGAAGATGATCAGTATTAGGTGTATTAAGTAATTGAGAAGGTTATTTTAAAAGAAAGTTTATTTCACCATTAATTCATTTCAGTCCACTGTATCTGCACTTCCACCTTTCAATAAAAAGCAGTTTTCAAAGCAAAGTCACTGCCTGTACTGCTTCATAAGGAAAGACCAAACTTATTGACTATACACATGGGGAAGACCACCAGACAAACAGAGGAGCTTAATGCTACAAGCTTGACTGAGAGATTATTCAAAGAAGAACACTAGAGATAGAGTAACGCAGGTGCTTGGTAAATCACTCAGCCCTTAACTATTTAAGAAAACCCAAGGTAGAAAGGACAGAAGGGGCTGACAGGTAATTTTTTTTCTACAGAACAGAAACAGAGATAGTAATGAGATTGCCGTCTGCTCAACACAACTAAAATCTCCTACAATCAGACAAGATACTTGGTTCCTGTACTTCACACAAACATGATAAACAAGAGCAGACAACAGATGTTAAAGGGATTTTTCTTCCCCCCTTCTTTAGGTGAGGAGGCCATAAACTCCATGTCTCTGCAAGAACTTGGCAGAATATGGTAAATCACCTCCCTTTTCTGATGAGATGAGAAGTATTTGCTCAGCTGCTTCTAACAAACCAACTATCCCTTCTACAGACCTTCTGCCACCCAATGGCTTGCCATAACCTGAGTCTTCTCAGACCCCAAGAGGAAAGCCACCTATAGAGTGACTTCTCTTACTGTCTGTAATGGTAGCAAGTCTCAGCACAAAAGTTTTTGGCCAGCACATATCCACGTGGACATTTTCCTGCTTCTCTTGCGGCAGAATCTAGGAAGAATTGATGTAGTCCAGGACACTGCCCAGTGGCACTATATGGTAGTTCACAGCCATTTTTCAGTATAGGCTGCAGAACAAAACAGTGAAACAGCACAGCTTAAGGATGATCTGACAGAAGACACACAGATGATCTGCAAAGTTTTAGTATTCTGGAGATGAAACTGTGAATTTCTCATACCAAAATAAATTAAGCCTTCTAGTTAATCATCAGGCCTCTTACTAAACACAATTAACTCCTCCTATCTCAAGCGGCTCCCAGTGGGTGAGCAGTCCTATTGCACCTCATCACTACTTTGGAAGATTATAAGCATCTGCTGCCAGGGGGCGATGGGTGCCCATGAATTTTCTATTTGCCTGATTTTAATATACTAACACATAGCAAATCTTTCTTTATGAGTAATACTTAGAGGTACAGAGTAATACCTAGAGGTACAGAATAATATCTAGAGGAGGACAGCAGTACCAATGGACAACAATAAGGTGCCACCAAGACTTTCAAAATTTTATTTCTGAACAGGCTCACAAGCTTCAAGATGAATTCTGAGGTGCTTTACTGGAGCTCAAACCAAGTACAAGTACAACCAAGTACAAGTCTATGTGTCTACGTGTTTCATTGAGAAGCCGCCATAAAAAGTTAATTCTCAGCCTCACATTAGGGTTTCTCACCCAGGACATAGAGGAGTTATTGCTCTGACGAATATTTCAAGTCAAATAGCCCCAACAGGAAAAAACATGATAAACCTCAACTGCAGCTATTGCAATCCTCTGGAAATGTGAGAGGGTGGGACTGGGGTTCCTGCTCTACCTCAGCCAGTACAGGGTCAGGCTGACTCCACTTTACAGACCTCCTTTTCTTTTTCCTCCCATTTCTCAGAATAGGCTGCCTATGCCTAGTCAGCCTCTAACTCCAAAATAATTCAGAGTTTCACATCTCAAATTAGGTCAATCTCCTGCTTGATTGCCTGTGAAGGCTGAGAAATTAAATCCCTCTCCCCTTTTCAAGGCTCACTCCTGGCAAGTCGAGTCATTTGTTAATTCGGTAACCTAATTCTCCTCAGGTTGTGCATGAGACAATTGATCCATTGAAGCAAATTCAAGTGTATGGCAAGGCATTTAGTGGCTGGTTGATTGCAGCCGTCAGCACTCCAGCCCCAATAGACCCATCAACATCTAGAGAACCTTAAGGCCCTTATTTGAAGCAAGGAGTATGCCAATATAAGGGCACAGGCTATTGAAGCTACTTGGGATGTTTTGTATCCTTCTTTATTAAGGCCACACAGGATGGAGCAATGGTGGAAGGGGTTTTTTTGCCTTTATGTACAGATGGTCTGATAATTACTGCTCACTATCTAAACCGTGCACTTACATTCCTTTTGTTGAAGGGCATATGCAAGCAGGCCCTTCCTGTGGCTTCGCTCTGCTAAATTGGTGGCCCTGGCCTGAATCCAGGTCTCCATTTCTGTATGGGGCCAGACATTCAAGGCTCCTGGATGTGTGCAAAACTATTATGATGCCTTCCCTCTTGCTCCTCCATGCTGGCTTCAACTCAAATGGAAGAATAAATCAACAGCTAGATTACTGCCCTAAGCACACACCTGCTGATACTTCATGTGGCTGTAATTGCAAGGGGAAAGCTAAGTGTATCATCAGCAAAGCCAACTTAATTAAAAGCAGTAAACATAACAGGATGTGGAGCATAGAAAGTAGCTTCCATCATGCAATGTGCCCTGTGTCTAGACTGGGGATTTTTCCCAGCCTCTTGTACACACGCTGATGGAAGAAGTGCTCTCTGAGCTATCTAAATAACAGCAAGAGGGAAATTTGCTTTTTTTATTGTTTTCATCTGAAATATTTTGCAGGTTCTGGTAATGCAGAAAATTATTGTTATAGGCTGACCACCAAGCTCATAAAGACTTACATTCAAAACCTAGATGAAAACAACCATGTGATAAATATAATAAAATTTAGTCTGTGGAGGAAGAGGTGTGTGGAAATGCATAAAAAGTTCATGCCAGAAACCACAGAAACCCCAGCCACAAACAGAATACAATCAGCATTATCCTTCAAAACAAGAATTGACCATTCCCAGGACCATTCCTGACTGCAGGGCAGGAACACCTTTTAAACATGAGGAATACAAAAAACACCACCACGATTGCTAATAATATTCCTTTACTAATTCTGAATGAAAAATTAAATCAATTTAATTTACTTAAAAGTATACATGTGACACCATCAGCTGTAAACTACTTTCTATGGCAAAAACATATTAGCCTAAAACTACAGCACTTCCATCTGCACACACTTTTAACATTAGTTCAGGTCTTGCTTCAGATAACAAAAATTATAAATGGTTCCAAGATGGCATTCCAGCAGCAACAGTAATATTTTCTTCCAAACATTCTCCATGTTTCTTTCTAGAGGTCTTTTACCTAGTAGCACAACAGTGTCCAATGAACATATACTTAAATAGAAAACCTATGGCCGAGCTCTAATGCAAAAAGAAGTCAGTATTCAGGATGGGGACAAAGGAACAGACTACCAGGAAGGAGTTTAGAAATCACATATATACAAGTTGGAGCAATGTCAGAAAATTCAAACCTATAACTGATACTTGTGAGGGAAATCAGACACAGCAAGAAGAGCATCTATCACAACACTGGCAATGGATAACATCTGTGGACAAGGAGCAGATATCATTATCTCAACTTAGCAAGGCTTTCCACACTGTCTTCCACAATATTCTTGCACTCAAGTTTGGACATTATAGGGTAAGAAAAAAGCAGCTGTGGTTGGATGGGTCTCAGAGAGCAGTAATCAGCTCACCCTATAGAGATCATAAGATAACATAAGATATAAGATAATCACTGGTAGTACCACTGAGGTCTAAACCTGCCCTATTGACAGTATTTGCTAGAACTGGTGATAGAATATTGTCTCCAACTTTGGAGATGGCACCAAAGTGGGGATCTGTCAATGAGCTCAAGGGCAGGACTGCCACTCAAGATCTACACAGATTGGATAAATGATCTGACAGGAACCTCATGAAATTAAATAAGAACAAATGCAAAGCCTTGCCTGTGGGAAGGATGTCTTGCTGGCTGTGGAGGAGCTCTGTTGAAAAGGCCCTAGGGGTCATGGAAGACATCAAGCTGACCATGAGCCAGCTATGTGCCAGGAGAGCAGTAAAGGCCAGTAGCATCCTGCGCTGTATCAACAGAAGTATAGCCAGTGAAACAAGGGAATTAACTACCATCTTTCACTGAGCACTTGTTGGACTACATTTAGAATACAACATTTGGTTTGGTACCCCCAGTAAAAAGAATCAGCAAAAGGCCACCAGGATAGTCAGGGACTGGGGCACTTGCCCTCTGCAGAGAGGTTAAGGAACTTGGGTTTGTTCAGCCTATGGAAGAAATTACTTCAGAGGGACCCAAAAGCAGCCTGACTATGCCCTGGGGAAGCTTACTAAGAAATGAAGCCAGCACCTTTCCAGTGATGCAGGGAAGAATAACAGACAATTAATGTAAACTAAAATACAAAAGGTATATAGAAAGATATATGGATAAGGACAACCAGGGAGTAGCAGAGCACACAGCCTGGAGAGGTTGTGACATTTTCCTTGGAGTTCTCCTCATAGCTTAAGCGTTAAAGCACTGAGAAACCTACTCACCTCATAGACAATCCCGCTCTGAGCTGGAGATAGGACTGGAGGTTTCCTGAGAACCCTTCCCACTTGAATCATTCTTCTGTTCTCTAATCAGTTACCTGCTTTTCCTCATTTCTCCTCATAGAATGTCACATTATTAAAAAAACTCAGCACACAACAGTCTAACAAGGATGTGCTGAAGTAATGCTAGCTCAATACTGGGTAGCATCAGAATCCTTTTCTCGAAGTCAGCCAACCCTCTCCATGCAGGTGTCTAGTTCACTAAAGCAGTGACAGAAGACACACTATTTCTGTTGGTCATGTTCTTACCACTCAAAAAAATTTGTACAGTCATGGAGCCATGGAGTCTGAAAAGGAAAAGTTTAGAAGCATGCAGTTTCTAGAAATTTATTATCTCATTAAAAGCTCCAATGCGATGGTAGCTAACAACAGGAAGAAAATCAACAAAAAAGGCCTATGGGATTGGCAGTCATAAGGGGGAACATTCTTCACTTTGCAGTGAATGGGACATCCATAATCATTGTAAGTAAACTATTTCTCATCAGCAAAATGTAAAACAATCTTCCTTCTACTATTCATTCCCGATGCAGAAGTGGAAAAAACAATTAATGTATCTTAAGTGCTGCTGGTATCTGCACACAGGGGAGATGGTTTCACAATCTAATACATTCAATGTCATTATTCAAATTATTGCCAAGAGAAGTACCATGGCTATCTCTTGCCAACCATCAGCACTTCACATACATCTAGAATAAGACTATGTAAGTGACAGTAGCATGAGGATCATTGCAGAGGTTCAGAGTCAAGTCTCTTGAGACAGCTTTAATGCCGATTTGCTCTCTGTGCATCCACACAAGATGTATTGTAACTCTTTAAGCTAAGTCAGGGATAACTTGGCTCTCTGCTTTTCCAAAGTATATCAGCCTCCAAAGAGCAATTCCTTTCTCTGCTCTTTGTATTTGTTTACTTATTTTACTTTGTGAATTAAGTTAAAGAGTAGTCTTGGAAATTCTCTTTATCAAGAATGGAATAGTTTATTTCTCAGATTCCAAGGAGGCTTTCCATAAAGGCTTCTAGTTTGAAATAAGCTGTAAGTTAAGAGCTTCAAAGCAGCAAAAGTAGAAAAACACTAAAAATTATCAATTCTTCAGCCTATCCTTAAGAAATTGAATTATATTTGGAAGAAATGTGCTTGAAATAAACTGAAACTTACTGCTGACTAAGAGGGCTGGAACAATTATGTCCACTAGAAAAATAAAAAGTTACTAATACCATTGACTGCTCGGAAAGAGAGAGTTTTTGAACAGAGACCTTCAAACTTTGCCCTAGATGTTAATACAGAAAGTACAATTAATACATTTTAAGAAAGCTTTGAGCAACATTTCTAACAGCTTATTATTTTTATAAATAATTACACTGGACTATGATTGAATTAAAAAACTAAAGAAAACTTCAGCTCCAAAAGAAGAATACTCATATAACTGCAAGTTTAACACCACCACACACACTCCACCCCCCTCCCTCCACCATCCAGTAGACTTATTTCAGCACATTGATTTCTTATCCCATGTTCCTCTTGCTTAGCAGACAGTCTTATCTCTGTCTTTGGATGTCTGAAGTAGAGCCTTTCCAGGAAAGATTACCTTGGCTACCTTGCTTTTAAACCTCTGATAAAAGCAAACAACCATTTTATGTGACAGTCCACCTTGGACTTCGGTTAATTTAGGCAATTGAAAAAGAAGTGGGCATTTTTGAAGAGGACATCTCTACCCAAAAGAGATAAAGCATATGGACATGTCAATCCAGAAATGTCTTGGTCCAAGCATTAGATCTGTGAATATACAAAGGAGTAGTATTTCTGAGCTGACAAGCCAATGTTTTCATTATAATACAAAGTGTCTCCAAAAGAGATGTGACATATGTCAGCATGGGACTGAAATCACAGGGAAATCATTAAAAAGGATTGCATTGCGCGGTTTCATAATTCACCAAAGACAGTCTCAAGACCAAAGGACAGACTACAAATGTTAACAGAGCAGGGAAAAAACTTCAGTCAGAAAATGAGTCAGAAAGGAACTGGAGCTATTGCAAACTCATTTGACTAAATATATCTGCTTCTTATGGACTGTTGCTCCAGAAATTGTATGACAAAATAAAACTCATTTCACTCCAGCACGTCCCAGATCTAGACTTGCATAGAGGAGACACTCTAAGGATAAAGTTACATATTATACCTTCAGATGATATAACATCTAACCATATGCTCATGGGTAAGATCCTATTCGTGCCTCCTCCCCCACAATTCGCAGAATACTCCCTTCCTCTTATTTCACCAAAAACTGTACCAAGCTGATTCGACACTGACTTAAATGTGCTAAACTGAACTATTTTCTGTAGGATTAGCAGGTCAAATTAATTCAGCAAAGGGTCACACAAGTACTGAAACAATGAGACTTTTCTGTGAGATACTGAGATACAGTGAGTGTCACCCCTCCACCATACAGGTGTGAAAAGACAGTTGAGGATCTTAGACAAGAGAAATAGAATTGCAGAGGTGAAGCAGGAAACCCCAGACACTGTAGACATCAATGACCTTCATATCTTTTTGATGCATGCCCCCTCTGCTGAGTTTCTGTGCACTCAAATACCCCCTTCTCCCCTCCTCTTGTACATTTTGTCACTTGCCTCACGTCACCTCTGAGCCTCTGAGCTTAACCACCCTAAATTCTTATTGCCCTTCCTTAGCATTTCTTCTTCCCCACTTAAACTCATAATCACAATAACAACAACAGCATGTATATGACACTCATATTGCAATGGTGATTGGAATAATCACTGAGCACACACATCCCACCCCTTTCCCGTTCCTTTTACCATCTCCTTACACTGTCCCATTCCAACACTCCAATGACTCAGGTAACAGGGTGCTGCCGTAACGACTATATAACACACACAACTACTAGTAACAATCTTCTCATTGATGTGACACAGTCAATACTCATCTGTTTTCCTTCCACATTAAAAGCTCTCCTAAACCAGCTAACAACTCATCAACACCAGAGACTCTCTTCTTTTCAGTGAAGTGCAATTCTAATTAACCTCTTTGATGGACTGGAAAATAAGCACACTGTCTTTCTACAAGATAATCCATTTCAGTCAAAGATGACAATAAACTAGTCACCAAAAGGAAACATATTAGAAAGCAACCGTGCAGATAATCTACTACAGGTAAATGAGCCTCCTTTTTTGCTCCTTGCTTTCACAGGACTTGGTACTTGCTCATCTGTGGCATGAGAAGTCTGAGCTAGTACCCAATATCCAAGCAGCTAACTCTTTGTCTCCCAAGGGAAACAAACATTGGTTACAAAAACGTGTCAGAAATGTAAGCAGAACACCAATAACACACTCCTGAACGTCAAGGTGAAGTGGGGTTTTAGTAATTTCATAACATCCCAGTTCTTTTCCATATTGCAGCAAAACAAAATGTAGGTGTAACCGAAGTCCTGTTTTTATCAGCAGGCTAAGAGAAAGAACTTATTTAAATTCACCCATCTGTTCCGGACAGCCATCTATGAGTAATTCTGAACATTTCAGTCACCTGAAAAAAAAATACAGTGAGTTCCAAGCACAAAGACTTCCTAAGCAGTTAATATTCGGGATCACAGATGATTAAACCATACAATGTTTCATTCTTTCAGTGAGCTTTGTTTCTTGCCTGGCTTCCTGGATGCTTTTTGTCTCTCAAATTTCTCTCTCATTTCTGGCAGATGAAGTGGAGGTGGAGAAGAAAAGGGAGAAGTGTTCTTGGGTTGCATAAGAATTACAGTGATTTCCTATCCTTCATCAAGAAAGAGCTTGCTCAGGGAACTGACAACCTAATGTAGCTAGCAATTCCTCCACCCCACTTTATTATGTCTTTCCTAAACTTATGCTTACAGGTTTTTTACAGTTATAAAATTATACAATGCAGGCAAAAAATTTAGTATATTCATTTCCAAACCTGCCTGGATGCCTTCCTGTGTGACCTAGTCTAGGTGATCCTGCTCTGGCAGAGGGATTCAACTAGATGATCTCTTGAAGTCCCTTCCAATCCCTGACATTCTGTGATTCTGTATTCTCTTTTCTGCCCCCTAATCCACAAGACAGATACCTCCCATCCCCACATTTCCTCCATGATGTTGTCATTGTTGTGGGCAATTTCAAACAGAAAACACCAATTCAGAGACATCCTCAATCATGCACTTACAAGTCATTGACATTTGGTTCACATCAAGCCTGATGTGAATGTAGATGCCACTCATCAAATGAACAGTTATGCCAAAGATAACAAATGATCCAAACTCATTAAACACCAATATTAGCACAAACTCACTTTCAAAGCACTCTTAGTATCTGCCCGATTACCTGCCCTTGTTCAAAACAAAGGCAGAACTGTCCTTGCAAGGCTCTACTTATGTTTCTTTCCAGTGTTCTGAAATGAGAGCTGTTTAAGATCTTGTATTTTGTTTTCAATTGTAAAGGTCGCCTGGAATGGGTGGCAAAACAAGTCTGTACACTTTTCTAAATAAGGAGAAAGAGAAAGGATGTGACACAGGGAAGGAAAACTTAATTTTTAAATTAGAAAAAGTCTCAGAGAAGTTATGGAAAAAATATAATTAACAAAAGAGCAAGAGTCCAAGAGCCTACAGAATCTAATTCTCTCTTGAGCACTAAAAAACAAAACAAGGAAAGGATGACTACTTACATATAATATGTAGGATATAATCCTTCAAAGTACCAGCAATGCTTTTTGGCTTCTGTACACTACAAAAAAAAGAAAAGTATGGTATTAATATTTACTTAAGACAATGTATAATTACAAACACATGCATAAAGTATTTATAAATACCATGACATGAGCAATTATATTCCCAAAGATTCACCAATCTTGATACACACAGCAACTGGGAAGTCAGTTCATGTGAATGGCTGTGTGCCCTGCCAGGGTTCAGATCCCTCATGTAGGACTTTGAGGGGCCCCATAGCTTCCCCAAAGCTGTACATTTGATGCAGGCACATGATCCAACTGTACACGGACCCTAGCACAACTGCTGTTTTAAAACCGCAGAGAACTTAAGAGTCCATCATGGTTACAGTTCCTTAAGAGACCTCTAGGGCATAATACCAGTTTAAGACCTTAGGCATAAAGGTCTCATATGCCTGAGAGACCTTTAAGGCATATGCCCGGTTTGCTGACACTGAGCATTTGACTACCAAAAATTCAGTAAATGCAGGGAATTATTCATCTTTCTGGAAGCCTCTGACATGTAGAGCCAGGCTTGGAAAGGAGCAAAACAGAGAACCCATCTATCCCATCTCCTCTTCCTACCTTCAGCTTGGAAATATCTCAAGCGTTCATTAAAGTACCGGGGAAAGGAAACTGCTTTCTGTAGCCCAGGGGTATTGTTCTCTTTCACAGATTGCCAGTGTGTCCTTGGTAAAGGATGGTGACAGGCCGTTTCTCAGCGTGTGTGCAGCCAACGTGGGAAGTTACATCGTTACAAACGCTGCCAGAGTAGAGACAGCCGCTCAGAACAATAACGGCACTTAAAAAAGAAAAACTGATGTCAAGCCCAAATTCTACATATAATGCACAAAATATTCCTGTGTATCTTGCTGACATCAGTAGCATAAAATGCCATCTTCGCTGCAGACATGGCTCCAAAAGCTCCACCACAAGGCACATTAACTGTGTGTGGCAAGGGTGTTGTAGGACTCCTTTGACAAAGAAGTGTGGAATATCTTGCTGGAATTTTAGCAACAATTCCCTTTGTTCACACCTGACACATGATGCTGGAGAGCCCTCAGCACACTGGTGGTGCATGGATCATCCTTCATATTCACTTGGCAGCTCACCTTTAAATAATAGCTCCTATAAGTTTATTAGCCTCCCTGAATCTCAGAATACTAAATGAAACCAGTGAAGACAAAGTGTTTTTAGAACCCTGACTCTCAATCCTCATGAATAAGGCTGCAAGCTCTTTAATGAGCATCTGATGAGCTAAATCACAGACCTAAATTATAGCTCGTGCAGACAAAATGCTATGGGTTAAATTGTTAAGAGTGATACAGAAGACGGAGGGAGGAGGAGAAAGAGAAGTTTTTGATGCTGTGATCAGGCCTTTCCACTAATACAACAGGTTCCCACCAGCCTTCAAGATGCACAAGCTGTAGCTTCTGTTGAAAGGACTAGCATGTTTTCCCTGTGATAAATACAACAGAAGCCTCATTCCCCTCTCAAATCAATGCTGCAGTCAAGGTAGCATATGCAGGAGGGCTCAGTAGATGCTGTCGAAGCCAGTGGTGTTCAAAGATCTATCTCCACACTCTCCCTGTTCTCTCCTGCCCTCCCTCCCATCTTCAAAATTCCCAATTTCATAACCTTTCCTGCCAAATCTTTCCATCAGCCTGGCATTTCCTCTTACTGTAAAATTATAAATAAGCCAAGCTTCCCCCCATAACACTCCACAAACATATATGCATTGTAGACCCAGCAGGTCTGCTGCCGAGCCAGTGAAAAACACTTTTGCTCTTTGCCTTTGGAGGCTGCAGATCAGCAGGCCCTGCATAAAATCCTGCTGCCTTGCAGGTTGATCCCTTGGGAAGCCTAAATTTCAGACTGCAGCTTGGGTTGTATACACTGTTAAATGTTTTTCCTTCCTGCTTCTGAACCAACATGAGTCACAATTTACCTCAACAGCCTTAAAACCTTCATCAGACTCAAGCATTTTAATTGATATTTTCCCAGCATGCTTCTGAGCACGTGGAGCCTGCATACCCTTTACAAGTGTAAAGGAGACATTTATATTCAGCACTCATTCTGCTCACCCTCCTCCCAATATTTTAATCTGCTTTAAAACTTCTGAAATGAGTTGGGAAGATTCCTTCTTCCCACATCTCTCATGCTGTAAAATTTATTTTTCTCTTGAAAAAAAAAAACTTAAAAATCTGTTTCAGTCAGCCAATATGTTACTGCTGTCACAAAAAATGGCTCCAGCCTAATGGAAAGTTATGCAAGTAACTAGCTTACAGGGCTTAGATACCCGCACTAAAAATCCAGACTTTGCTTTTATATGGGCCCCAGAACAACAGGTACCAATGTTGATTCTGCCTTTTTTAATATCACAGTGCTAGGATTACTGCATAGGAGAGTTGTTAAACCCTCCTGCACAGCAATCAGGCAAACAAGTAAGTGGACCTCAAATGTGAGCAGCAGAGCTGAACCCAATACACAAGCTTTGTCAAACAAATTTAAACACACACACAAAGTGAACCACCATATTGCTTTCTTAGTCAAAACTCCTACCAATTTCTACATTTACTTCACACCAGTAAATCCTGACATAAAGCAGGTGACTTCTGACCATCATCTTTACTGCTGGTTGGCAGACCTTGAAGGAATTCACTCCTCAGAACAAGATGAGAATGTCTTTGCCTCTAAGGATTTAAGCCTCTTTAGGACTAAGGCACCAGAGAGATGAACAGGTTAGTCAGGGCATAGATAAGTTTTTCCCCATCCCACATAGATCTTCTGAGGCAGGCTATGATCATCTATCTCTTGTCAAAATCCAAATTATACTTCTGAGTGGTACTGGCATCTTTGTTAAGCTGGTGGAGAGTCATACAAGCACAAGAGGGGGACACACACCATTAGCATGAGATTCCCATTCTCACAGAACCTTAGGAAGATGATGTCCTTGTAGCTGTTTGAGGCTATTAAACCCTCAAACTGCAGCTAGCAGCAAGACCCACAAAACAGACACACAAAGGAAGACTACTCATATTACTGCAATACAAAAGGATGTTTGACATTACAGCTCATGCCTGCTCTTCTAACTCACATACTAAGACAAGCTGTCTTTCAGAGTTTCTAACAAGCATTTGTTCATGTCTTTCAAAAGCCACTTACCCATTCACTAATAACAAAAAAGGCATATTCATGGGTTTTCAGCTAAGCTTAGGTATGGCCCCACTGATGCTTTTAACTTTTCTAGGAGGATTCTGTATGTTTTGGTTATAAAACTCCTCCTTTAACAATTTGCCACAGCTACAAAATATAAATACAAGAACACATTACTTTTTAAAATAATGCAGGTCTAATTGGATGTGCATATGCAAACTTTAGAGAATTAATGATATGTGAATTAGCCAGATGCTCAAATACATTCCTCGAGTATTTAGAATGAGAAAAAACACTAAATTTGGATTTCTTTGGATTTGTTTGTTTTTAAGTAAGTCAGCCTCTGTCTTGTAGACCGTTTTCTTTGATAGGCTAAAGCAATGCAAACTGCAAGATGTCCTTTTCTGTGGCCTCTAAATTCATTCAGATTTCCTTCACAGAAAGGAAATGTGCTTCCTGCCACAGATTGAAATTGCAAATGTTACTGCTGCTAGTATGAACAATGAGAAAGAGAAGTCACAAAAACATTAACCAAAGGCTGCTTTTGATCACCCCTTAAAATGCAGAATACAAGCACATGGTGTGGGCGAAGACAGAGCAGGCAGGCAGGCAGCCTGCTCACTGAATGTCAGATGGTGCTCTACAGAGCATTAGTTATGCTTTGCAGAATCTGCAGAAATACTGTCTCTAGCAGGAATATCCTCCACATTGCACATTGTTATCTTTCAGCAGGGAAGATAATAAAACAGAAAACAGATCTGATCAATTAATTACTCTTTGCTATCAACTTAATGATAGATACAAACCTCTCCAATAAAAGAACTGGGCATGAAAGTTAATTTAAAAAAAGTAAAAACTATTACAGTCCTGTCTGCATATAGTAAATATTTTCCAGTGTTTTTGTTACAGGTACCAATTTTAAAAAGCAGCCTGCTGCAGACAGATGTGTTTTTGGAGGGCAGAGAAGGTGATGCTATCTGTATGCTGAAGGGACATTCAGACTGAGTTTGTGATGTCTGCCCAAAGCTAGATTCTGTAGGATGCACAGGTCTGCTATCGATCACAAAGTCAATGAAACCCTATCAATTATCAGCAAGTGAAGGTGAGGCCTTTAATCCAGATAAAAGGTGAGATGCTACACACAATTTCCATTATACAATACAGTTATGAGGATCTAAACACAGAAGGGGAAAAGCAGGTATTTAAGAGGGTTACCTGTCATACTGACAGAAATGGCTCCTAGCATTCTGGGATGACCCACTTAGTGGCTATTACCTCCCATTTAGATGAGTATTTGCTGTAGAAGAGAGCAGGCTAAACAGACCCAGCCTGTCTAGATCTGTTTTGTCAGATACAGACAGGGATCTCATCAATGTTTAAAAATATCTAGAGGATGGGACCAGAACTCTTTTCTGATACAGGACCAGGAACAATGGACACAAACTGTAACACAGGAAATTCTGCCTGAACATAAGGAAAATTCCTTTACTTTGAAGGTGACATTGCACTGGAACAGGTCAACCAGAGAGCCTGTTGCATCTCCTTCTCTAGAGATATTTAAAGCCCACCTAGATGTGTTCCCGTCTAACCTGCTCAGGGTGAACCTGTTATGGCAGGTGGAGTGGACTAGATGACCTCCCAAGTTCCTTCCCATCACCTATCATTCTGTGACTCGTGAGCATCACACAACCCTATTCCAGCATACACCAAGAAATCTGCATTCCACACTGCTAGATCAAACTAGTAATTGAGAAAATTGGAAGGACAACACCTTTCTGACCGTATGGCTCCACAGCATCTGAGAAACAACTGGCTATGCCTACTACCTCTGTTGCAGAAGGCCTCTTGCAAAACTGTTCAAATCTCTCCCAGTTTTAATGGCACTCAGAAAGATACTTGATGAAGCCCAGACAAAAAGATGGGACAGACTACAGTGCAACTCTAGGCAGCACATTATTNACCAGTTTTAATGGCACTCCGAAAGATACTTCAGAACACTATCCATTACTGTGCCCAGACAAGAGCTGAAAGCATTATGCTCATTAGATATGGTGCACTGAAATAAGGACTTCTGCATGCTGTGAGTTTGAAAGATTAGATCTGCAGAGACAAGAGTATGAGCATACTGCTCCTTCCATAGCAAAGAAGAGAGAAAATATCATCCATTAAAGACAACATATATCAAAATTGAAAACAGCAGCCTAAGGGTGAAAACAATTTACAACAGAAAATATATTTTGCTATAGCCTTGCCCACAACTATCAGAATTCATCCCTCTTTCTTTCCTGCTAACAGCTGAAGGGGAAAGTAGCTCATCCTCCCAACTATTCTAAGAAACTGAGCTCACAAGCCAGTGATTTCAACAGGTATCCTTGTCACTAAAGAGAAGAGAAACTCCTAATAAAAAAAAAGAACTGCATTACAGCAGTTTTATTTCCCATGGTAAAGTGGAAACAGTAGAAAACTCTTGCAAAATAGGATGCTGATACTCCCCTGAAATAGTAAATATATAAATATTATTTCAGATATACAATTGTTTCATTAAGGTCAAAATCAATGTCGTATAATTCATACAAAGAATGGTTTTCATATATTTCAGAAAGAGTTGCTTCTGTCCAGTTTTTCTGGCTGTTTGGTAAGAATAGAGGGAATATTTCCCACACAGGATTCTTTAAAGAAGCAACTTTACCGCACAGAATTAATCAATATGTGTTTTGCAGCAGTAAAAAATTTCAGGAGAAGCAGCTAATTCTTATTAGTTCTTCTGGCGTTCAGAGCACATGCATTAATCATATTTTTATTTAGAATTAATGTGGGTTTAGCATTAGGCAGCTTTCCATCACAAAGCATTACTTTCCATTTAGATCTATTAACATTTCCCATAAAAGAAATACAAATATCCTCTTCCATAAAATTTCATTTCAGGAGCTCAGGAGCTTCAACTTTTTTTTTTTTTTTTCCATTATCCAGCAAATTGAGAACGTGCTGCAGTCTTACAATGGTACAATTTCAATTGTATACAAGCATATTATCAGTTTCCTGGAGGGGGGGAAGAGGAAGGGAAGAAAAAAGGGGAAAGCAAGAGACCCTCCCTCGTTTTCCGGATCCCGCGCTAGGGAGGACACAGGGCGGACTCAGCACCGCGGACAGCGCCCACCCGCCGCGCCACTGCGCGGAGCCGCAGACCTCGCTTTCCACGATGTCACAGAAACGCTGAGCTGGAAGGGAGCCTCAAAGGCCATCTAGTCCAACCCCCCTCCATTAAGCAGGGCCATCTTGTACTAAATCAGGTTGCTCAGAGCCCCACCAAGCCCAGCCCTGAATGTCTCCAGGCATGAAGCCGCCATCACGTCTCTGCAATCTTTTCCAGTGCCTCAACACCATCACGAAGAACTTCTTCCTAATGCCCAATCTAAACCTGCCCTGCTCTAGTTCAAAACTATTGTCCATCATCCTATTATTACATACTCCTGCAAACAGTCCTTGCTCAGCTCTCCTTCAGGCTGCTAAAAGGTCTCCCCAGAGCTTTCTCCTCTCCAGGCTGAACACCGCCAACTCTCTCAGCCTGTCCTCATAGGAGAGGTACTCCAGCCCTCAGAACACAGTTTAGTGCCATAAATCACCTAGATAGGATCATCTAGATAGACTAGATAGCCTTTAGAGGTTCCTTCCAATAAAACACATTCTGATTCTATGAAGATCTCAAGCTCGTGTATAAACCTTGCTCAGCTCCTACCTGTGCACAGCAATCATACCTAATAAGTAGCTCACAGCATACATCAGCATTGATACAAAAACTTAGTAACAACAATTGGCTACTATGGATACAATAATAGTATTCAATCTTCAAAATGCTTGGGAAGCCACTGTTATGCCAGTTGTTGCCACATGAAAAATCCAACTTGGATCCATGTCAGAATGTCAAGACAGATGTTTATGAAAGTGTCAAGAGATCCTCAACTCGAAAAAAGGTTACAAATTGCCTTACATTCTTATTTCTACACCCACAAACTCAACTTCTGTGCAAACATAAAAGAAGGGGGTTTTAAAATCAGGAAGTGACCTCACACTAAAAATTCTAATGGGAGATCTGCAAGAAGGCATGAGGCATGTCACATATTTAAAGAATTTACACCCAAAAAAGCCAGAAAACAGAAAACTATTCAACATTCCACTGGAGACTCTGCAGCTTCAAGGGGGTAGGAAAAGCCTTTTCTGTTCCAACTGGAAGGAAACAGGTGTAGCATTTTTTCAGCTCTGCCTGAAGTGGTTGATCTATTCCAAATGGTACTGGGCAGCATCCACAGATCTAAAATTGAATCTACCTTCTGCAATTATCCTGCTTCCTTTTATATGTGCACATGGAACTAAAGCAAGGATATTATTTGCATTCTTTACTACAGAATAAGTCATATGTCATGTTAAAAAACAACCCATAATGTAGGATGTGTGGGGGGAAGGAATGATTTATCAGGGATTGAAAGGAAGACCATGTCAAGAGCGAGGATATTCGCTACTTCTGTACTCTGTATTTTTAAAAAGGAAACCCAAAGAAATACCAGTTTTTACAGATAAAGGGATCTGGTCATTAAAAGGTTTTGTTTTTAAGGCTCTGATGAACATAGGTAATGCTTTCAAATGTCAACATCGAGACATGGATATCCATCCAGGTTGTTTTCCTGTGACTAAGAACTGGAAGCCTGGTTCATCTCCAGCCCTAACCCACAATAGGCACTTACTCCTCACAGGAAATGTTACTATCTAGAGTACTATTAAGATTAAATACTAGATCTGGGTATCCCCTATTTTTAGCTAAAGCTGTGCCAGCATTAATTCCTCCTAATCGATATTGAACTGGCAATTTTCCCCATTTCCTACGTACATTTCATTCTTCTGCTTTACCATCCCAAAAATTAAACCAGCCTTTAAATTACCTAGTAGTTAAACCCCCAGGGGCTGTCTTTCATCTCCCATAATAATAAAACCAAAACAAAGAAAGACTGAGCAAAAGAAGATGGATTCAGAAGTCAGTTCTCTCATTCATTTGCAAAATAGGCAAGATCGAGGCAGTAACAGCATTGTGCTACAGATGCAAGTTAGTCAGGCTATGACAGCCCACCGGGGCCAACAGAAGGATAGATTTCTTTGATGGCTGCCAGGACTCAAGGCAGTTGGCCTGGGAGTTCCCAGAGCTTTGTTCTGTTGATGCTATGCATGTGCTCATTTGTTCCACAGAGGGAGTGCAAAAAAGCTGACAGGACAGAGCAAAGTTGCATTATCACAGCAATTCTTGCTCCCCTCCCTTATTACCTTTTGTTTTTCATTCTTGACATTTAATTCAACAACACGCACCTCCCTCAGATTCTTTTTATGACAAGTCACTGCAAAACAAAATATTTGTTTATTCAACATCAACTTTTTCCTTCCCAGTTTTCTGATATAGTTATTCCAAAACTGCAAAAATCTTCTGTTCGCTGAAGCCCTGAAAACATCTGTAAAAGGCAACAGCTCTTCAGCCTCAGGAAAAAAGAAGCAGAGTCTTCAACCAATCACACACCCAGTGCAGGGAACATTAAAAAAAAATTCAATAATCATGAAATATCATCTAAGTGCTGTTGCCCTTTAAGGTATGCAAGGCCAAGGCAAGTTGTCACCTTCAAGACTTTATTCTAGAAACACTATCATGGTTAGTGTTAAGATTTGCTGGCAGAATCTGTTCATTCTAAACCCAATTACACACATTTTGTATTAAACAAAAGAGCATCTGAATATAGTGGAGACTAAGGAGGTTACCTTGGAAACATTCTAATATTTGAAAAGCAGCTCCTAAAAAATCCCAGCAAATCAGAATACAGATACTTCTTTTAGAAGTATCTACTTCAACAGTTTTCTGAGGGAAACCTTGTTCTTGGTTAGCTTCCACCTGCTTAACAGTGAATTAATTGCCAGATGGTTACCTACAGATACTTCCATTATCAGTCATCATTACTATGTCATTCACATCCTCACAAGACATCTCAATCTCTCAAGGGAAAAGTACAGATGCATAATTTATGGTACAGGTCCAGTCTGGTTTAATGACCAAACTGGGAGTGGAGAAACAGTTCCTGCTCCATTGGTCTAACTAGCTTGAAGCTGAAACTCACATGGTAACACAGCAAACGTGAATGTTGTAATATTCACAGACTTGTGGACTGGACAACACCAAAATACAACCATCTCCATATTGTAGTCCAGAAAATCATTTGCTTTGGGACTCAGTTCCTGGAACACTGGAAGGAGTTTATGGGTTTTGGTTCATCTAGGCTAATAATAATGTTTTCTGCTCTCACACACAGTCTATTAAGGTTTCTATTCATTGACAGCAAACATTTTTTCTCAGATCAAAACTCTGCTCAAACAAAGACTAATAATAGAAAAGCTTGACCAAGTGTAATTTGTATTTGCTTAACAAGTATATTCAAGCTTTCAGGGAGATGCTCTACTGCAGGCTTTGAGCAGACACTCACCAGGTAGGTATCAATGCCTGCTAAATTAAGCAGAGAATTGAAATTCATTCCAATTGAGACACTCCAATAGACTACCAGAGTAATCACCTATGATTATTGAATTCCAGTGACACAAATCCAACAACTGTACCTCACAACTACTTATCTGAGCAGGAAGAAATAGTAAGCATTTGTCCTTGGATTCTTTTCCACAAAAGGATTAGAATAGCAAATACAGAGTCAACTCTTTCTGGGAAGTAATAATGCCTAACAATGGCACAGCATTTTTCCAAATGAAATAACTTCCTACGTAAGATCATCGTAACATTTGTTTTTCTTCTAATAGGAGACTGATTGTACCTAAACAATCTCCAGTGTCCCAGTTTGGCAGATTTCAATGCAATCCACGAAGAGTATTTACAAATCCCTTCATTTAAATCAAAAGCATACCGGCATTTTCATAAAAGGATAATTTCCTCAGTTTGAGCGATTACCTGAGTTTATCCATATTTAAAATAGCTTTCTGGAAGGAGTGAAAAAAAAAAACAAAACAAGTCAGATAAAAACACCGATGACTGTCTAGTTCAAGATACTAGATACCTATAACCAGACAAATAATCTCTTGATACAGCAGCTACTTCTTGGTTTCTACTCCTTTTTACCACTCAAACCACCCCCATCACAACTTGATGAAGGACAGGCATGTAAAATGATCTACATCCACCATCATTTTACAAAGAAATTGTTCAAGCAGTCCATATCTATGAATTTTCTTGGGACCCCATCAAGTCTTTAGCTTTCTCTATTAAGAATGACAAAGCAAACTTCCTAGTAATCACAGCCAGATTTTTAGTTACCATTCCTGTGATCTGTGTTTCATCTGCTGTTACACATGCATTTACTCCTGCTTGCAGATGATAGAGCACATTCACATGTACAGAAGTTACTTGACAAGACAAAAATAAAAAAGGAAAGTCAGAACACTGCAATGAACTCTGCTCTCACCTTTGACACAGGCATCACTAATCTCTTCATTTACGGTTATTTTGTTCCAAAGAATATCTAAGGTTACCTCTGCAACAGAGAACTACAAGAGTGAGATGAGGTATAAATGAAACATTCTCCCTCCATTAACACATGGTCTACACTGCAAAAACGCTCAAGTTCTCTGCCCGGAGGTACTGCTGTGGATGGATAGTAGCATGAGATATAGCCACAAATGTTTAATTTATAAAGCTAGCAGCTAGAAAACCATTCAACTAGACTGAAAGTGCTGAGGATTTTAATAGTGTCTGCTCACATTAATAGATGGAAATAGCACCAAAATCTCAGAAACAAGCACAGACTTACTCACTTATTTGGTCAGTGTTGACAACATTGGTTAAGTAGAACTTCCAGAGAAAATTCAAATCCAATGCAAGCAGCAGGCAACTGCAGAATTATCAAGGGCATCATTTCTGATTTCACAGAACACTGCTTGGCTTGTTGCCCCTCTCTTCTGCTGCTAGCTGCTCTTAGAAGTACCATAAGGTTCACCACAAAGGGGAAACAGCAAACCAGAATGAAGGCAGCTAAAGCAGCCTCACAGGTCCTACAGTCTTCCACAGAAGTTCTGTGCAGCCAAAGGTCCCTCTAGATTGTAACTACAAATGTCTACTCAGGGATGGGAGAAAGAAATGGTGTATGAGTAGCAGGGCAGAGAAGCAAGAAAAGGAACAATATGTCAAAGACAACTGGCAAGATAAGAAATGAAATAAATTTTGGTGCTAATGGGCATATGTCAGCTGGAGTTAGCAGATAAGAAGAGAAGCATTAAGCCAGAATTATGTTGGAGTAATCTTCTGTGACCCCACAGGTGTGAATTATCCAGAAGAATGTCAGACCTCACTCAGGTCACTATCTCCCTTCCCTTCTGCTCCTCAAAAATGAAACCACCAGGAAACAGAAGAGGCTAACTAGAACAAATGGCANCAGACCTCACTCAGGTCACTATCTCCCTTCCCTTCTGCTCCTCAAAAATGAAACCACCAGGAAACAGAAGAGGCTAACTAGAACAAATGGCATTAAATCTGAGCCACAGTTGAGGCTTCTTCCCAGCACTTTTCCCAAAAGGCGTCAGAGGTCAGACACCAATAGTTGGCACCCAAAGAAATCGGAAGCAGAGACTGTCAGTGACAGGCTGTAACAGAGGAAGGGTCTTGGTGACAGGACAACTCTACTGGCTTTGTCATTTTTATACTGCAGACAGATGGCTGGTGCACCTCTCCTTTGTGCAAGGCAGCAACTCACATTTTTCAGGTACAACCAAGTTTTAAACCCAAAGGCCTTTCCAACACAGAAATGGGAGACCATAAATTAGCTGCAGCTCTTCATGCCAGTTCAGAGCAGAAAACTTATCTTCCCACAGCACAAGGCAGAAAAATTCCTCTCTTTTTTTTGTAGTGTGCTTTGCCTTCAGTTTGGGAAAGGAAAAGCCTGGCACCTCACTATCAAGAGGCTGTTCATTCTTGGCTCACATTTGCCATGACATTGTTCTTTTTCAATGAAAATATAAAAACTGGTAATTGTTTAAAGGCAGTAGTGCCAACTCATCTAAATAAAGCTCTGTTTCTTTGTAGCAGCAGAAATGTTTATGCCAGTTTACAGACTCTCAAACCAGACACAAGATACCAAATAAAGCCTCAATCCTCCAAATATACCCCATATACAAAGCCGATCCTGTGTTACTATTCACAGTAGTGAAGTTAAGCATGTGCGCAAATGCTGGGAGGAACAGGTTTGGCTATGCCAGTAAAGTTCTAGGTTACTGAGTAAGAACAGCAAATCACCTCTTTTATTCATTTCCATTCAGATCCAGAAATACACCAACACATTTTCAACATTTTTAAAGGAATGGCTATGAATTCCCAGTGGTCTGCATTTTCCTGAAATTGTGTCCATTATGTCCATTTTTCTGAAATTATATTCATCCAGCCTGAAGAATTGATGTCTTACTATGAGTTGGGTGACATAAAATAACAAAAGAATTAGTCCATCTCTCTCTTTAGTTAAAGGAAAAATCCTTCCTGCTAAATTGCTTTTCTGATAAACAGTGTAGTTATGAGAGGTTCCTACTGATGCTCAACAGCTAGGTTTCTGAGAAGCATGTTCTTGTACCTTCAGAAGGCACAATACTTCAGGATGGATTTGCTCTCATTCAGTCCTGCATTCACCAAGTGTTTAGTCAGAATATTAAAAGGGCCATAGATTAAGGAAAAACATAATTTTTCCCCTCAGCAGCCCTTTCGGCTTCCATTTCTCACTACATCTCAAATGCCTGAGACAACATACTCAGTCCTTGTGAGGGACATTAATTACAGGTACTTCAAAAAGCACCAACGACTAACACTGTGATATCCATTCTCCCCCAGCATTATCTCCCCACCTCTTCCACACCCACAGAACTGCCTGGCACTGCAGACCCTTTGTTACCAGGCAAGATGCCAATTTATAAATCCACACCGACCTCCCATTTTAAAACATGGGCTCTTGTCTCATAATTCCTGATGTATGATCACGCAACTTCTGGAAAGAAATCTGACTAACTGGACTATTACAAGATAATTAAGAAACCCTGATTTGCAATCATCCTCTTAATCTTTCCAAGTTTGATTTTAGGGCCTCATCCAAAGACTACTGAAAGGAGTGGTGTCATGATTTTGGCTGTTGTCTATGGCTAATAATGTAAAGCATAAGTAATAGAAAATTATACTTTTGCTGCCATCAACCTTCAGGAAAAGGCAAAACATGCTACCAATAGTAGGACTTTTAAAGGAGAGAGCTGACCAAGGAAGGTGCTGGTTACCTCACCACACGCTGAGGTGCCACTAAAACCCTCAGAAAGTCATACCAAGAATCAGACCAAGGGGCCCACATAATGCTGTATAAACCACAAGGCTGCTCTTGGTACTATTTGTTTTATGGATGCTTTTGTTCAGCAGGGTCTTTTCTTTTTTTTTAATTAAAAGCAAAAGTCAGCCTCTTGGGGGATCTATTTTCCTTTCCTTTTCTGACTTCAGCACAAACACACTAGAAAAATTACAGCCATGGTACAAATAAAAATAGCTGAAGAACTTGCAGCTGTTGTTAATTTCCCAAGTATTCAACATTGCCCGTTTAATGACGGAAAAATATGCTCCAGTTTCAGTTCTGGCACAAGGCTAATCTAAGTGGGAGGCAGATATTTTAGTTCATGCAAATGCCAAAGGCAAATCAACAACTACAGCAAGCAGAGAAAGGGCGGGAGCACAACACAATGTAGAGCACTGGACATCCACACCAAGCATTTCCTGCTGCCTTTTCTTTCTCATCTAAAATTATTAGTCAGCTCACCAGCTGATTATATCAAGCTTGCAGACTTACATATATAGCAGGAAGAAAGTGTGCTTAATAAAAATTCATGAAGTAGAAAACATTTTTACAGTTGAAGGGGTGATTTTTCTTTCAATTTTGAGTGCTTTTGATGTGAAATGCATTACACAGGGAGATTCCACTTGCTTTTCTCACTAAATGAAGTCTTTGACCAACCCATCTATAGTTTGGATTTCTCTAGTTTAATACAGAACAATGTAATAAAGTACTTGGTATTTGTAGGGAATGGAAATCAAAAGAAATACACTTCAAGTTTGGCAAAGAGAATCTAAAACCACATCTATATACTAAAACTGCTTTCAAAACACTGAAGTCAGGTGCAGAAGAAATATTTAGTTTATCTTTTGCAGCACTTCCTTCACCTGTGAAGTATTTTCTCATGCTTACCTGCTTACGAACTAGACTGAGCAGGGTAAACAGACAGATAAACTTATAAATTCAGGCACAACACCTATAAGCAGTGATGAAGTACAAAAGAAAAATTAAGGCTTAAGAAACAGAAGCAAAATTCAAAGGCTCAGAAGTGACAGGAAAATTGGGAAACTGTTGATCATAGTTGGAATTAGAGTCTCTGTCTCTGTTGTGCTGCTCTTGGCTCATTCACATGCCTTCACATGCATAAAGGTCATGAAGCCAGAGCATTCAACAGCAGGTAATACTTAGTGGAAAAAAAAAGTGTTCTCTTTTAATGGTCTACTATACTAGCAAGGTAAAATTTAAAACATAAGTAACAGTTTTAAAGAGGGAAGGAAAACATAAGTTTTTTAAAAAGCCTAAATTTGCAACATTACCAAGACACCTATTAAGTGCAGGTACAGTTTTAACCTATGCCAGGGTGCAAGGAAGAAAACGAAAAAAAAAGGCCCAAAGGTCCTAACAATCCAGCGTTTGCCAAGAGTTCACTTCCACACAGCTGGCTGAGGCAAACAGTGCAATCCCTGCCTGTGAAAGCAACGGCTTAATCCAATACTCAACAGATCAGAGGCTCTGGTTCAGATCTCACTATAAGATCAAATAAACCACCTGGTGAACATGATTGAGGTGGAGAAGAAAGGGGTTGATAGGGTTGAAAAGTAGTCATACAGCATACTTTCACACATAACTATATGCCCTCCTGTAGGTACAGCACAGGATTAGATTAAATCAAAGGACAACCAAAAGCACAGATGTAGGAAAGTATACCACTGCTGAGCATTTAAGGGGAGGCAGCACCAACAGCACCACCATCACTGTGTTCCTGCCTTCAGCCTGGGGTGGAGAAAAGCAGCCAGATTGATATTTCTCCCTTCTGCAAAGGGACAAAGCAATGGTGAGAGCCATGGAGAGCCTGCCGGAGACCACTCAGTCTCCAGCTGTTCGTTGGGTTTTTGGGCTCTTCCCAATCTCATCTTGCATCCTTCCTGTCCCTTGACTCCTACTGTTTAACAGAGAAACACCATATCCTTCTGGTACCTACAGAGACAGCTGTAATAGTGCCGAACTCATTATTAATGTCAAATTAATTGTTCTGGCTGTCCACATTTTGCTTCCTACACACATGCCTGATTCCATGACAGAATGCTTATGAACATTAGGTCCTATCATAGGGCAGTATCTATAGAGGCATACAGGCACCTATCCAGCCAGGTAAAGTGCTGAAAGACTGGGCCTTCACAATTTGAAGCAGGCACAGCTGCAACTCAGCACTCAAGGACAGGATCCATTCCGTGCGTATTTCTCCAAGAAGATATTGGCTAGCTGAAACATTTAATTTCCTCCCCAAGAGAGAAAGTAACCATAGAAGTGATTTTATTCAGCTTTTACATTTAGTATTAGGGCTACCAATAATGTAAGCACTGGCCTGTGCCACAAGAATAATTAAACAATTAGGTAAAATGAGACAAACAAGAAAAAGAGAGGAAAACTCTCCACAAACAGAGAATTGCAAATCTGGCATCACCGCAACACTCCTACAAGCACTGCAACATGAACGCGAAGTAGTGAAATGAGACCAGGATCATCACTGAACTCCTACAACCCACTTAATACATAGGTTTCATAAGGAGAATTTAGCTGTTATTACATCAATATGAACTGACTCTGCACATGAAAAAGCAAGTAGTATCTGCACCCGTCTGGACAAGCTGACATGCCATCAGTGGTACTTGCATGACTGTTAGGAAATCTTCACAATTAAAGCCTAGTCTATGCAAAAGTTTCTAGTGAAACTTCAGGGCTTGCAGCTCCCAGGTATTGCATTTAAAGGACTGACTGCATTTTCCTTGCAGTATTAGGGAGAGGAGAAGAGAGAAAAAGAAAAATCTTCCACCACAAAGCTGTTTTATCATGGCTCCACGTTCACAAGGTCTTTTGTAGGGAAAAAAAACCAAAACAAAACCCTACACCCAGAATGACTGCATCTACAAGATGACTCAGCAACTTCTTCCACGTACATCCACATGGACCACTCTTGGATAGTACAATGTTCATTTAAATAAAAAGGAAAGGAAACAGCATAGAGAAAAACTCTTCACTTTTAAACAGAAGTTAGCAGAACTTTGCTGTGGGACAATGATGGAATTCTTTATGTGGTATGGTTTTAACTTTCTGAAACTCTACTCGAAGAGAATGAAATGTCAAACTTTGTAGCCTGATGATGGCAAACACAAAGTTCCCAGCTCATTTATTAATCATAACCCCTTGAGTCTACCTAGTGACCTTGACAAAATGGGAAGGGAAGATCAACCTGAGACTCACAGCTCAATGGCAAAGATTACTAAAAATAATTTGTAAATTATAAATTATTGTCCTGTTTCAGATCACATCTACCAAGAAAAAAAACAAAAAAAGCAACTTCCAAAGCCTAACTACCATAGTAATGGCATTCTTAAAAGGTTAGAAATGCCACCTTTAAACCATAGCTGACAAAAGACCGGAAGCAAAAAGATGAACATTTATGAAAACATTACAAGTACAACAGCCAGTCAAAAGAAGCACAGAAAAAGCACATGGAACAGATATGTCACATTGTGAACTCTTAGACTGTAGAGACTGTAGCCTATGAGACTGCTTAACACAAATGAATTGCAGAGTAACACATGTTAAGAAAACATACACATGCAAGGACATCCACCAGCAGATGTTCTGCAAGTGCAGTGAAAAAAAAATCTTAACAGAGAAGCAAGATATACTGTAAATACATAAGCTGCAGGGGCAGACAAATGAGCCACTCTCATGAATAAAATGCAAAACCATGTCAGGTCTCCATGCACAAAAGTTCACTGGAAAAGCACCTTGGGCTCTTCATCATCTGTCAGCATTGCTGGAAACACTGCAAAGGGTATTCACACAAGGCAAAGAAAAAGCCAGGATATGTAACAAATTATGAGAAAGTGCCAACTTCTCAACCTCCAACAAAGAGCTCACAGCAGCTATTATGGAGAAGAGTGGGTCTCTGAATTCACTGGCACTTAGTTGCCTTCTTTTCAGAGCAAAGTCTTGGATTTGCCGCTGCTGTTTTTCTTTGTCAAGAGCCAGTAACATTGTTTTGCTAATGGCTTATGCAGGAGTGCTGGAGCCAGCAGCTTGTACACTGGTTGCTTTTACTGGTCCATTAAAATGAAATGAAGCCGGTGCTAAAGCTTTTAAAATCGCTTAGGATATTTCATTTTGAGTTCAGAGCAGAAAAGCAAGCAAAGGCATGTCACAGAACTGCACAGGCACAGTGCATCTACCACTAGGTCTAAGGAGAAAACCATATGGAATGAAGGGAAAATGAACAGTGGGAAAGTCAATTCCCCCGAGTTTCTGCTGGTAGAAGCAGCTGTTTGCTGTGCTTAGCACCACAGGAAGAAATAAAGGGGAAATAAATTCACCAGAAGTAGAGTATGATAGTATGTCAGGACTACTATTATTTTGTATTTATAATTGATTTAATCTAGAAATCTTAGTATAGAACCAGGGCACTGTTGCATAATGACTACACAAAAAAGGAGCGGAGTCTATCAAAATATGAAACAAGGCAACAGAAAGTACAATGCAAATGGAGGGTAAAAGCAAACAACAAAGCAATACTCCCTATCACAACAGCAAATGGTCTCAATACATTTGCTCAAGTGTTGTTGCATTTTGCATTCACAGCACAGGGCCCATGGTAGGACCTGCAGAAACGCAAGGAAGGAAATAACCTGCATTAACTGAAAGCTTTTCCCAGCAGTTAGTGGAAAAGGCAACATGAAAGAGGCTTACTAAGCACTTCATAGATCTATTTGTAAATTAAGCTGGATTTAGGAAGACAGAACTAGTACCAGGACATGACTTACTCAAAAAGTCTACCCTATTTATGTATTCACACAAGCACTAGCAAGGAAGGAACATCAGGAGCATAAAGGAATCACTCACAGAATCACAGAATCACAGAATCACAGAATCACAGAATCACAGAATCACAGAATCACAGAATCACAGAATCACAGAATCACAGAATCACAGAATCACAGAATCACAGAATCACAGAATCACAGAATCACAGAATCACAGAATCACAGAATCACTGTGTGATTCTGCACTAGCAAGGAAAGAACATCAGGAGCATAAAGGAATGCTGCATCAGTTTCCTTTTCTGACACTGCAGTCAGACTAAACTACTATTCCATGTCCCTGTGTTTCTGGCAGACTTCCTCGAAGCACAGCATCAGTGAAGGAATACCAAGTACCTACCGAGACAGCATTAGTCTTGCAAGCCTAAATATTATTTATTTGGGATTTAGCTCTCAACATGTCACTACCACTGACACTCTTACAGGAACAGTAATTGTGTAGGTCCCCCCCAACTGCTTTCCACCAGTCTAATCTCCACTGACAAGTTTGAAACCTGATCTGGAAACTAAGTAGAAGACTGGTGGGTGGTAGAATAGTATTCTTAATTCATCACAGAGAAAAAGAGTAAACATCCAAACTTGCAGGTGAATTTAAAACAGAGATCAAACTAAGATTTCTATGCTTGAATTTCACACTATTCATTCAACTCATTCAGGTCTAAAGCACAGTAATAAACTATTATGCACTCACATGACCCAGAAACCACACGCCTCTTACTTCAAGTATCAGATGTGTTTAAAAGAGCTCTTCTTTAAAAGAAAAAAACAATAAAATAAAAAAATCACATGTATCAACCAAATAAAGATAGATAAAAGTCTACAAATACCTGCAGTTAAACAAGACTGCATATATCCAATTTTAAAAGAATGAGGAAGTAGGAGAAGCACCGTATCTCTGAGCAAACAACACCCCACAAGGTGTGTGTTTTTCCACAAGGAACAGTAAAATCATGGGCACACAATTTATGAAAATCTCTGTATTGATAAAAACCCTACAATTACCACAGCTGAAACTCATCTGAAAAACAAAACAACCCACCAGGTAGATCCCAGCAGCTGGACTCCAATTTACAATATTTCATATAGGATACACTCCCAGAATATACATTCATTCAGCCCAATTATGTAAACTGACTGGGCTGATAAAACACTGATCAAAGCATATAATCCAATTCTCTCCATCATTATGCACCAGAATAAAGCTCAGAAAGATCAATTTTATTTGTTTCTAGCAATACTGAAATGGCTATAAGTGACATGAATAGAAATAATAAGAATCTGCAGATTATTTCCAGTTCCACCCTGCATCTCACCACCGTGATCACAGCGGTGAGTGGTAGGACTGTTGTGATAGGGTTAAATAAGAAGGCAAAATGGACAACAAAATGTGTTTTGAGGTTTTTCCAGTAATCTGTAACTCTCCATTCACATCCACAAGTAGTTACCTTGCCTGAAGTTTCAAGGGCAGAGCATAGTTAAGAGACATCAACACCTTTAACACCTTTGAGGGACCCCTTTTTCCAGCAGATGATATCAAACAGGTGCCTCTATCAGCTCTCTCAGTTCAACTACAGCACTGACAGAGATGTATAAGATAGATCACAACAGGCATCAAATATTGGAGTGCATTCCCTCAGTAACACAGACAATGAGAAAAATAAAAAGGAAACAACAAAAGACAATCTACGAAGCAAAATTTCCCCCACACTTTCTCTCCACTCTCTACAAGAGTTTCACATAATACAAAACTGAGCTCAAGAAACTTTCATGGTCTGGGCCTCTTATATGGAAGATTACTCAGCAAAGTCACCTTCATTCAGCCTGACCCTATCTTTACTCACCTGGCACTGTGCCCCATAGCAGGTCACCTTAGCTCAACTTTGAGAAAGCACAAGAAGAAAAGTTCCTATCCAAAAGCAGCCCAAGCCTAGACTCTATGATATCTCAATTCAGCAGATAAAACTTCACAAATACCGATATTTTTCCTCCCAAATGCACCATACTTCTCTCCAACTTTGCCTTTTTTAAGAAAAGTGTACAGAAATATGTATATTAAAAAAACAACACACCCAGCCAAACCAAGAGCTCTGCAGAATAGCCTTCTCTCCTGGGAGGCACTAACACTGCAAGACAGCGGAGGAAGGCTCCAACGAGGGCAGTCTGTGCTGGGAAAAGGAATCTCATCAAAAAAGAGCCGGAGCCTCTTGCTGCTGCCAAGGGGCAGCTCTGAGGGGCCGCTGTGCTGAGAGCAGGGGAACCATCTGCTCAGCGTGGTGGCGGAGCTCCATGAAGAAGTGGAAAGGTGCAGGTCCATCAGAGAAGCTGAGGCAGAAATAGACTTTTTGAGCAAGATGTTGCCCACATTAAATCAAAAAACCAGAGCCTCTGTCAGATAGGAGCCAGGAACATGGTGCCAATGCATCCCGCCCTTGTCAGGCAGAGGCAGAATCCTAAAAGAAAGAAAGGAGTTGAGCAAAGTTGGAGGTTGGGGCAGTGGGCAAGCTCCCTCCCTGCCCACCTCAGTGCTTCCAGTTCCTCTGAACAACAGGTACAATGTTCTGTCTGTTGAAGGCCCAACAAATGAAGATGTGAGGGATGGGTATTCCCCACTGACAATACCTTTGCAGTTGGGGAGGCTGTTGCTCCAATAAAAACGTCATCCACAAGGAGAAGACAGGCTGTACTCACTGGAGATTCCCTCTTAAGGGGAACAGAAGGCCTGATGTGTGGGCAGAGCCCACTCACAGGGAAGTCTCTCCCTTCCTGGAGCCCAGGTTAAGGAAATGGCCAGGAACCTCCCAAATCTGTTAAAGTCATCCCACTACTATCCACTGCTTATTTCCAGGCAGGTGGAGAAGAGACTGTAACTTACAGGCCCAAGGCAATCAGAAGAGACTTTGGAACCTTGGGAAAATTATTAAAGGGATCTGGTTCACAGGCTATTTTTGTCTAACTCCTTCTAATAGGAGGAAATGACACTATAAGGAAGAAATGCATCCAATCAATCAATACATGGCTCTGTAGCTGGTGTCACCAATGCAATTTTGGATTTTTTGACAATGAGATGGCTTATGCAGCACCAGGAATATTATCATCAGGTGGGGGACACTTGTCCCAAAGGGGAAAGAGGGTCTTTGCCCATGAGAATGCAGGGCTATAAGTTAGATGTGAAGGGGGAAGGGGCTGGGCTTGCACCAGTAAGGCAGTGCAGGCCAGCTCTACCTAAAGCAATGCAGCTTCACAAGGCATAAGACAACACACACTTTTCAAGGTTACAGGGTCTTCAGTACAGTCTATTGGAAAGTCCTTCACTTCACTAGTAACCCCATGTAGAGTAAGTTACAACTAAAAGTCAGTAGTGCTACTGGAATCCAACTCAAATTAAGTTATGCTATTACACACAGTACTTTAAAAACCTTAGATACCAAAATTAGCTTTACTTGGAAGAGCAGTCTGAGCTCTTTTCCCACAAAGGAGGGCAATCCCAAATTTGCTGCAGATATTGCTGACCAATTTCTCCCTTAGAAATTTAAAGTGTACCTCTTTATTTCTGCTTTCCAAGAAGTGCATGGAGTCGCAGGTACAGATAAGGACAACCACAATGAGTAATGAGATGGAGCAGCTGTCTTTCAAGAAGGGTCTATAAGGTCTGGGAGCCTTCAATTTGGAAAACAGATGCCTGGGTGATGGGAAAGAGCAAGGTTGGATGCACAGCTGAATGAGGCTGAGTACAGAACTACTATTCCCCAAGCCCAAGCCCTGTAACATCAGTTTCAATGAATGCCTTTTGTCCTATCAGGAAATTAGTTTAAGAAGCACTTCTTCACACAGCAGGCAGGCGAAATCTGGAATCATTTGCTGCAAGAGACTGCAGAAGCAGACTGATTTCAAGAGGGACAAATTGATGGAAGACAGCACCAGAACAGTAACTAAAGGAAAGAAAAAGGAAGCTACACTCTAATATCTTTGATCTTAGGCATCCCTACATTTAAGGATGGAAGGAAGGGACTTCATACAGGGGGCAGGCTGACACCTTTTCCTGACACACTAGCTGCCACTGTCCAAGTCAGAATACAGAAGCAGATGGACTCTTGTCTCACTCATCTATCTTGCAGTCACATATTTGTGCAATTAACAAGAGCTGAATTAATAAATAGAGTGAATAGAATACAACTTGGGATTGTATCTGAAGGTGATACAGCAAAAAGCCTTTACAAAGGCAACAAAATCCTTTTCAAAAAGCCCTCAAGAATATTTGTGTTCTTTCAGCGGAATAAATTGAGGACATGGAACAGTTTTAAATATCTAGTCTTCACAAAGTCTTTTGAAACAAAATTAGCACGGCAGCGATATATATTATTTCATATTACAAACCATATAAATTAAATACTTATCATTCAATATAATTACCACGTAATCACCCCTTAATTGAGTTTTAACCACTGCCACATATCTCAGGGGCAAGCATAAAGTATTATTGTCTGAAAACCACATAACTTATATAAAGTATTTCAGACACATGAATTCTGACCCCACTGGGAGTTTGTGAAACAAACCAACTGATCTATTCATTCGTACAGACGCACTATTCAATACTCTATTAAATACTCAGGCTCTCCTCATAGAGCTACAGTGAAATAACACAAACCCCATGATTATGCAGATTTAAAAATCCATGAATAACCATGAAAATGAACTTAGGCTCGCAAGACAGAGACCATCCAGTTTAACATAACAGCTCTCCAAGCAGGAGTAGCATTTCCTCTCACCCATTCAAAAGTCTGATTGAACTTCATGGCCTGAGAACTGGCTACTGATAATTCCATGGTCCTTGATTCTCCTCCTTATTTTATGGAGAATGATTTTCTGAAAGCCTTTCTCATCTGTGTTAATGACTGGATTTGCTCAATTTTATTTAAACCAGATTTTAATTAAACCAGTTCAGTCAAACTTACTTCCATCTTTCCAACAGAGCTTAATATGTCCAGGCCTGTCAGCAAAGTCAATAGCAGAATCCCACTTTACCACATGCCACACCATTGCCTTAGCTATGGAGCCATACTTCCACGCTGCTCCCTGTGAAGTACAGTACGTCACACACAAAATACTTACTGGGAAAATATTTTCAATAGGTGAAGAAATTAAAGAAACAAATTATTATTTCTAACATAAGCTGAGCTCTAAAGAAGTAACAAAGGAGTTTTAACTGCCATATCACTATGCTTTCCTCTACATCCAAAATGAAACAGCCATCCCCATTCCCAGGATTCGTTATTGACTTTCCCAACAGCCTCAGCTGAGGGACAGAGTACTGAGGAGGTAGGAAGCTGGGACTATATGCCTATTCCTATGTATCTATTCCCTCCAGAACAGGTTTGAGGTTTATTTACTAGGCATATGTGAGGCAGCTTGCTTTGACACTGCCTGTGCTGTGTCTGCCTCATGGTCTTCAGGGACACTGTACAATCTAGCACTACTTATGTACATAAGATTGTGATCCCAAACTGAAGATAACAAAAATGCAGGGCTTCCTCCAAGCCTAAGTCCACAGTGTGCAACAAGAAATCCAGAGTGTCAATTCCACTCAGTACAAGGAACTGAGTATTGATGCTGCTAATGGACATACTTTTATTGAAAAACTGTTTATCTCTTTTCCTTTAATTTCACAGCATAGAGCCTGGGAATGATCTCTCTTAACAAAGAGATGTCAGTGATAAATCATCCTACTCTACCATCCCCATCACTGAGCCAAGAAACATAAGACTGGAAAAAAGTGTAAATTATTTGCTTATTTCAAAATACTAGGGAAAGAAACATCCAAATATACAAAATCCCCAAACCAATTAGAGTCACAGACATAGAAGATACACAGAAATATACAAACTCATCATTTCATGTATTAAATATCCAGTTCCAGGGACACTTAATCAGGTCCTATGAATGAAAATTTTTAACAAGTATCTAAGATGACTTAAAGATTTTCATGAAATGAACAGCCCAAAAACCAGCCACAGCACAAATCTCCCACCCTATCCCCTATCAGACAGGCATGAGCAGAGCAAGGTACTGTGAACCAGCACAGCAAGGCCAACAACACCAGAGCCCACAAAAATCTGAAGCTTAGAAAAAACACTAACAACACCCTAAGCCCAAATATTACATAGATCTGTTTTACAAGAGCCTTTAAGATTTGGAAAGTCATGCTAAGTATTGCTTTCTCATCAGTCTTTACCATACCACTTTCCCCATTCCTCTCTTTATTGAATAACAGTGATTATTTGAAATAAATCTCTCCAGTACTGCCACATCCCTTGCCTGGAAGGGCACTAAGAGACCTTCTCAATGTAAAAGGAGAAGGGAGAAACAGGTTTTTATGAGCTATTTATTAAATGTAAATATTTCATATCAGCATATGAATTAATTATGTAGTGGCAGGTAAACTTCAGATGGTGCCAGTCTGATTTGAAATTCAGAAATCTTCCAAGAAACTCACACATATTAGAGAGAAATGGGCTTGTAACTTTTCTGGAGTTTTGAAACCAGCAGCTTCCTTTGTTGCCATAAAAAAAAATTTAAAAATAAAATAAAACACAAACCTTTCTTTTAATGACATCTGTTAAGTATTCCAAAGGACACAGCTGCAGAACAGAGAGGTAAGGGAAAGGAGGCACTTTGTCACCTTACAGTTAAAATCTACCCAAACCAGTTAATGTGCTCGGTCAAGATATTGCAAATCTGTGTTCAAGTCTCTCCCACCCAGAAAGATGCACCTCATGCTCACCTGAAGTGAATGAACATCAAGCTGCATGTGATCAGAGGCGACATCTCCTCAAGATTTTCATACTTGGCAGTGTTTTTTCTTGCATGAAATATGTAAATATCCAAGTAAATACCCATCTATCCCAACATCCTATTTCTACCAGAAGTTGGTAGCAAAAATTTTGGGATTTTGCATGAAAACACAGCAAGGATAGAATTACCGCTTTCTCCAGCAGACCCAAGCAGAATCCTCAAATCCCTCACATAAGCATCCTTAAATTAAGGCCATGTTATTTAATTGACACCAAAGTCTTATCCTCTTTTTCTCTTTAATTTCTATGATCTTCCGTCTCTGAAAGGGTCTAACTGGAACTAGCACTACAAACAGTTCACGGCACCACTGCAAAAAGTTCTGCTTCTTCAAAGAGCGTGTAAACCACTGACCTATGACTTAGCTTTCCACCTAACTTAGTGCATATTTCCTTTGTATTTCACAGACTGGAGAAGGATAATGTCAACAATTGACACGGTGGAATTAATCTATCTTCTGTAGGCTAGGAATTCTTACAGGAGAAGAGTGATACACACTCAAAGCATCCTGAGGACATAAAGGAGATAAAACTAGCCTCCCACACCCTGGGTGGATGCCAAGCTTTTCAGATCAAAAAAAAAAAAAGAGTAGTAGTTACACTCTCCTATGACCACGTACTGTAAATCTATAATTTCAGTTCCTTTGCTTTTAGAAGAATTTAAATAAAAACAGCCTTTTAAAGTGCCAAGTTTGTTACAGCGTGCTGTTATTTGTGTTTTGACTAGAATTACTCAGAGGCATTGCCTCAATTTTGCGAAACTTTAAACTGTCCTAGAACTGCATTTTTCAACAAAGAACTAAAAACAAACCAAAAACCCCCCCTCTAACCCAAGAATTAGATCTTGCAGAAATCAAATATGTGCAAACACAGCACTGAAAAGAACAGTAATAATGCAAATAACTATCCAAAGGGGTAGCATGCAGATGAAATCTTGTGTCAGTTCTTACTCCACCCAAATAAATACTGCTAACACTTGCAGTCTGAGTCTAATCAGATCAACAGGAAGACATTAAGTCAAACATACAATCAATATCATCAAGTATACAATATCAATACAAGCATAGCTCAGAGTTGTGTGCAAATGTGTAAAGCAAAACACTAGAATAAAAATGTATGGGATAAAAGTCTGGATTTATCTGTTGATTTTAGAGTCACTAGTTATAGGTAACACTGAACATTAGTGACAACTTGGTAATTCCACAAGGACAGAAGTTCCATTTTAAGAAACTTTCCTCCAAATCATTCATATACCTGGATGGATTCATCCAATCTACATGATGCCCAGCACAGGACTTGCAAAAAAGCCCATGCTTAGAATTCCACAATGAGGAAGAGCTGATTGCGAAGCACACACTAACCTAAGCCAAACCAAGTTCTCTTGTATTACACTGAGCAGGGAAACCAGGAGTTAGAGGCATTGAGCTTGTAATTCTGCCACTGGTAACATACATGCCACTTTCTGTACATTGGCCCAAGACTGGAACATGTTACAACATATTTAACATTTCCTAAGTACCCCCAGGTTGAGGAAGGGACAAGTCCAGAAAAATCTTGCAAATCTGCATAGACAGGGAGATCAAACTCCTTGGAAGAGTCATTTCTTCACATGAACAGCTTCATAATGAGTCAAGTCTCAGCCCTTCCTTAAGACACACATGCTTACAGTCCTTACGAGCAAGGCACTCCCCTTTGAGGAGACATCCAGGGAGTCATTAGCAGGGCTAAAATAACACTTGCAAATGCTGACAGTGAAATTACAAGTGCCATTCCTACCACTGTGAATAAGGCTGCCAAGATTTCTCTAGGCAGTATCACAGGAAACCTAGTATTAATTGTCCCTTCATAACCTTGCTTCACATCATGTTTAAATGTTCTCGCTTGAAGGAAAGCCTTTTTGCAAAGGGTCTGTTCCCAAACCTCTTCAAAAGGAAACTTCTCACAAGTTATTAATTTACCTCCATGAGGCACTTCCAGACAGTGGATATCTGCATACACAGTTCATTTTTTTTCTCCTTCAGATTTGCTTTTGGAAATCTGTTTAACAATCTGTTTCAGCAAACTTCAGCCTCGATAAGAAATTTAATATCTTTACAGTCTACTTTCTTGGAAGGAAGCAGATCAATGATTAGGATCCAAGTTAAAACTCCAAAATATGTAATCCATTATGCTCCTCCCTACCAGCAAGAGTGCTGACACCAAATACAATACAACTGGCACTTTCCAGCTAAACACTAGCATTTATGCCATGGACTAGCAACACACATTGTCAAAGCCTGTAGCTGGAGCTCCCAGAACACAGAAGAATGCCCATCCTACTGAAATTAATCAGATCATACATGCTGTATTTGACATTGACAAGGTAGACAAAAATACAACAAGGCTGTCCCTAGCGTTCCTGCTCCAGATCTGGAAGTTGCCCTCATGTCTGTTTATACAGCATTGATGCCCAGCACAAGAATTCCAAAAGTCCTCATATACATCTGAAACTATGAAATAATCTTTTCCTCTGATCCTAGGCAGGAGTTTACAAACATATCTCTGAATGTTGAAGTCCATGAGATATTATTTCAATTTTAGTTGGTTTAACAAGTGAATGTAGTACAAGGCATCATTTTTCCTCCTCTTTTCACTACTTCACACTTCCCTACCAGTCCTGTTAAGATTGTTCTCAATGTATTTACGCTGTTGCAAATTAAACAGTTTTCACATTACAGAAGCTCCCACAACACTCATACATCCTTACATCCTCTTGCACAGAAAGTCTCATCTTTATCCAAATGTGCAGTTTGACACAGGAAAGTCCATTAAACACCTGAGAATTTACATGGTGTCATAATAGCTTGATATTACCCATGGCTTATGCCTGCCCACGTTCTCAACAGTTCACAAAGCTCACCAACTGCACACATGGTTTCCTCTGCCTACTTTCCATCTACATTACACAACCATATCTTTATTAAAAACATTCCCCTAACACTCTTACGACTTAACAGCAACAGCAGCCTATGCCAGGCTTGATACCCTACTAAAAAGAAGTGGCATAAATATGAAGGGGCAAGGGTCTGTACACAGGGCAGACTGCTGTAATAAAGGGTCACCCATGCTGTAAAGATAAATCCAGAGAGAAGCAGCAAGATGAACCCTCAAACCTGTACATGCCCATGCTGTGATCCTTGCAAACAGGAGAAAGTAAAGAAATGATGGGTGAGATGAAGTCCATGCAGGAAGTGGATGCATCAGGGCTAAATCATAGACAGGGCTGAAGAAAGCCTTAAAAAAAAAAAAAAGGAAAAGAAAATACAGGCAAAGTTTAAGCATATTAAAAAGAGAATGGGGACTCAGCAGCCAAGAAAGTGGCAACTACTGCAAATCATGAATTCAGGAATTCAGTAACATGCAAAAGAAAGTTAAAAAATTGAACAATAAGGAAGAAATGACAGTCCAGAGCATGGCCAGGAAGAGGAAGAAACCAGGTCAGAGATGGAGAGAGGATTATGCTGCAGCTTGAAGGTAAGGTTAAGCAGCTTGACCTTCAGGCAGCAAAAGATGAGAAGCAAATATAACATTTCACAGTAGAAAAGATGCAATTGAACCAATGAAAAAAGGTGGCAACTACACAACTACAGGACAGTGTAGAGGAGGGAAAAATAAAAACCCACAAGAGCAAGAACTGTGGACACCTGCAAAAATCAACTACAAAAAAAACCCCAACCTAGCAGCTGCATAGTCTCCAGCAGTCAAACTGAGAGCCAGGACTGACATTCCCAGATGAAATCACCAGTGCTCAGAGTTCTTTTTGCTCACTTCCTCTCCCCACTGAAGTCTCTCACCCCCTTCACCAAAACTATCCTTAGCTCACCCCTGTACAACATTATTGGGGCTGAGACTGCAAGGAATTACATTAATTTCCTCCACGGTTTCTTCCTGAAGACTTCAGTTAACACTGTGGGATCTCTTTCTGGCTTTAGCTGCGCCTGGTTTTTTTCATGAGTCACCTTCCCCTCTACAAATGAGAGATAAACCCATGAGCAGAGATGCAGGTAGGAGCTGGCCTGAAGCACATGTGATTTTCTGTCATCACAAAGCAGCCCAGAAGTCTCCTTGCTCCTTAAAAAGATCCTGAAAGTTGTTCACATCCCCCCATACGCCTCATGGGAGGGTACTGGCAACTTTAGCATGAAAAAATACTTTGAAAAAATACTTCTCTTACTTTCCAAAATAGTTTGGGTTGGAAGGGGCCTTAAAAACTAGCTCCAATTGATGAAGAAGTAACAAGTGTACCTTTCATCATCTGTTATGCCTACAAATTGCACACCATCACAGGGATGTCACCAACAGGTAGCACAAGTTCATTGAGTGCCAAGACAACTTACAGTTAAGAGTAGTTTTATACCTTGACTGTACCCACACAGCCAGTAGCACCATGCTATGGGGCAAGGGGAACAAGAGCTGACAAGTCTCAACAGAGCAGCAGAGAGGTGAAAGAGCTGGGGACTCTGCTGCAAACACACCACTGCCCAGCACCCGCAGTTTCGAGCACTTAATCACTGTGGATGGCTATTACAGAAATAAATGCATATTTGCAAGCTATTCTTAGCATTCACCGGAGAGGCGATTGCCAAATTACCCAGTTACATAATCACTTTTATATAATCACTATGATGCTCTTCTCCTTATGCAACACAGAGGGCAACCACAACTGGCTGAAGTCGCTCCTTCCCAAAGGAGAGCAGCACCACTTCTACTGTGGGTGGGCGGATGGCTGGGCTGGCTACTGCAGGTATATAGATAAGTAATAGCAAGAGCCAATTCAAGGTAACCAAGGTTTTCAGAAGCCGCAATATATAAACATCTATATTCAGCCTGAGGGAAGTACAAGCATCTCTGCATGGACTGTTCCAAAAGACACATGGAGCAAAAATCACCTTTTGTCTGAGATGCCAAAGCCAAAGGTGACCAGCACCCTTAGAGTAGCCTAACACAGCTGGAAGCAAGTGGGATGTTTCCATTGACTTTTAATAGGCTTTGGAAGGGGTCTAGGATTAGGGCTTAAATAAAAATAGAAGGTCAAGATTACTACAGAATTAAAACAAGCTTAATCCAAATGCCCCTGGCTCTGTGCCTTGGCCATGCCTGTGGTTTCCTATGCACAGGGAAAATCAAGTGCAGCAGCAATCAAAACGGGTTCCTGCAGGATATTCATTATGGTGCATACATGAGAAGCTGGCAGCATGGGTCAGCACAGACACTACAAGAAGTTTTACCCACTAGAAGATGATTTTAGACATATCTCAATGCACCTCCTAAAGCATTTTCAGGATAACATCTGATGGCTTCTAGGAACACTGCAGACAATTGTCAGCTACAGGATGTAATGAGACCCATTTTACTAACGTTAACCTAGCACTTCAATAAGCCAGCATCAGAAGTGCTACCCGCAGTGAGGAGCACATTTTAAGTCCTGGATTTCAGAAAATACAACCTCTGAGATCCGCAGATCACTTGCAAATCCTGGGGCACTTTCCCATTACCATGCAAGGAGTTCAGCATTCAGTTCAGCTGGCTGAGCTCTGCTGCCATCAAGAGAAAAATCCAAAACTGCAAAGTCCCTCAACAGCGAGGCATTAACACTGCTAAAGAGCCAAGTCCTAGTTCTGTAAATACCATAGAAACAGCAGACAGAACAAAGTAACTACTTTGATCTCAATTCACCTCTTCCAAATGACACTCAAGTACAAAGGCATCTGCATTAGCTTTTTCTCAGGGTTATGCAACTGGTAGCATTGGGCCATTATTTGGTACTTACTGCCTCCTCTGCTGCCTAGTTTCCCTAGTAACACAGGTCATCCCAAACACATACCAGCAGACCCCTTGCACTAGTGTGGCACAGTATGTTTTATGCAGGGACACACAAAGAATCATAGAATAGT
>VZTY01004320.1:1132-11792 GCA_013400935.1 Turnix velox
GCAACCCTTTGCCATGCTCAGCACCAGCACCCCAGCCTTATCACAGCCACAGAAACACCAACACTCAAGGTGATGTAGATTAAAATCCCAGTGAATATCACAGCCACAAAAACACCAACACTCAAGGTGAGGTAGATTAAAATCCCAGTGAATATCACAGCCACAAAAACACCAACATTCAAGGTGATGAAGAGGAAAACCCCAATGAAGAACCAGCCCATCATCTCCCTGATACCTGTGGATGTGACTCAGCCACAAACCCACCCCTTTCACCACTTTTCTGGCTGTGCCAAGTCCCCAAAAAGGCTGCTCCCCACTTTAAGAGCAACCCCCTTGGCCTCTAATTCCCCTTCCTCTTTCCTAAAGAGTTTATTCTCATGCAAAAGCAGAGCTGATGTCATCTCCTGCTCAGGAACTCAGCAGCAGCCCCAGACGTAACCAGAGCCCCAGCAGCAGCAGCTGCTCCACAAAGCCTTTATTGCTCCTTTCCCTACCAGCTCCCACTATCACATTTCCTGGGTTCCTTAATGAGCTTGCAAATGAGATTTAAATAGAAAAGAGGAAATAAAAGAAAGGGAAAAAAAAAAAAAGAAGAAAAAAAAAGAAATGGAAAGAGAAGACTCGGATCTTCCCTCCTTCAGACCAGAGATGAGCACAGAACCCTCTGCTGGGGCACAGGGATGGGGACATGGAGCAAACCCCTGGTTCCATTTACCCCCTGAGCCTCATTTGTGTGTAATGAGCCTTTACACGGGTCAGAGAGGGGTGGCCACAGCCCTGCAGGGGGGGACAGGGACAGCGTGGGTGGCCAAGGGAGGGGGACACAGGGATAAAGAGAGGATTAGGGCTCACAGCTTGTAATCTGGTTTAAAACCTGACACCGTCATCACAGTCAATTTGGGCTAAAAGAAGCACTTAATAAGCTTCAAAACATACAGTCCCCCCTTCTCCCCCCAAAAAACCCCACAACCCACCAGGGAACAGGCTCAAGGCACAGCCTGTGGGTACCAAGGGACTGGGGATCCATCATGATCCCAAACAAGGCAATTACACACTTGTTATCCCAGTCTGACCCACCAGTTAGACCCCAGTCCTCCCCAGGGTTTAATGGTGGAACAAAGCACATCACCACCCCTGGCTGGTCAGAGCAAACAATCCCCTCTCTGCTCTGGGGCTGAGCCAGAGAGAGAAGCCAGACTCCAGCAGTGGCTCCAGTTTGACTTCCCTGGAAGGGTTTTATTTTAAAAACCATTGTTGTTAAAAAGAAGGCTGCTCAGGCACCAATGAGAAGGCAATGAAGCCATCGGGCTGGGGGCTCAAAGAGGAGGAGGAGGAAGAAACAGAAAGACACCAAGTTCCTCTCTCTGACTTGCCAAGGGGGACTCGTGGGAGGGTCACACCTTCCCTGCTTCATGCTTCAAGGACCCCAAAAGACAAGAATCACCCCCAGGAGGAGCAGCAGAGATGTGGGGGCAGCCAGCTGCCTCACAGGAACACTTTGTGAACCCAGAGTTCATCAGTAGAGAGGCTCAAGTAGCACAAACTTCTGTGGAGAGACCCCTCTGAAGTTGCTCCAGGATGGTACCAAGTGAACCAGAGTCCCAAAGCCATCAGAGCTGCTTCAGTGACCGATCAGCTGCAGCATCTCCTGAGGATCCACAATCTTCTCCCGGGGTTTTCCAGCAGCTTTGCCCCTCTCCACCTCAGCAGCATCGATCTTCTCCCAGTCTGAGAAGGAAACGGGACGGACCCCTGGGGTGACAGCAGAGAGAATTTAACCCAGTAAAAACAAGCTCAGCCTCACCTTCCCCTGAGCTGAGGTGGAAAAAAAAACCTCCTGCCCTTTTCTCCCCACACAGCTCAGGCTCCAGCTTCACCAAGGAGCAAATAAATCCTCCCAGGGCCAGGAGAGGGACGGCAGGTTCCAGCTCATTCCCATCAGTCAGAGCTTTGCAAGCTGCTGCAGCAGCAGCTTCACCTCGGGGGACAAAACACTTCTGGAGCCCCGTTAAAGCTCAGACAGTTTAAGAGGCAAAACACACAAACACTTTAATGGAATGCCTTTAAACAATGCAACAGCAAATTACTCTCTTGGGCCTTTTAATCTTTCTCCCAATTTGTCCAGAAGGATTGTCAGGGAAAAAAAAAACAAAAAAACCCCCACTCCAGAGCCACAGCTCGATGTCTGGGCAGTGACAGTGACATTTTACCCAAGGTCCATGCTGCGTTTAATGGCCTTTCCCAGAAAGTGGTCATTAAGTTAACAATGACAGAGCGCTTGAGGGAATTCAAAGAGCTCGGCTCTCCCTGGGCTTTGGAGCAACAAAAGAGCAGCTCAACACGTCTCCATGGCTGAGAATCTGCTCCCAAAAGTGGGTGGTGGGACTTGCTGTCCCAAGGACACCCAGATCCAGGAGAAGTTTGGCTGCATCAGGTCTTCATGGTGGCTACTACAGCAGCTCTCACACTCACACACACACAGAGACAGACAGACACTGACCTCGGCTGTGCAGGATGCTCTCCACGGCCCCAAAACCTTCTCTGGAGGAGGACAGGTCCAGTTTGCCCCCCTGGAGATCCTCCAGCACAGACTGGGCAGTGTCAAAGCTGTCGTTCATGGTGGTGATGATGACACCCGTGGGTCCTCTCTTCACCCACCCACTGCAGTACAGACCTGCAGGGGCACAGAGTGTGGGACCCTTTGCCAGAGACACAGAGAGGATGAAGGGATTGGAGCAGCTCCCTGGGGCTCTTTAGGGTTCCTCTGGGACCTGATCTGTGTGTTCCCACTCTGGCAGGGGATAGGACTGGCTGTCTTGAGGTCCCTTCCCATCCCTGACATTCTGGGATTGTGTGAAGGTGCTGAGACAGGGATTTGTAGCTGCAGGTCAGTGCTGAGCAGCCATATGGGCTGTAACAGCTCAGTGACAGACTCCAAGGTCCAGTAAAACCACTATAACCCTCAGAGCTGTTTGCCGCAAAACCAGACACCCCAAACACGAGCTGGAGATGGGCCAGGTCTCAAAACTCTGACAGAGGCAGCTCCTTCCTTCAGCTTCTACTCTGCAAAGAGTATGATTGCTTTCAAGCCCTCGGTGACCACAGCTCCCCACCCTACAGCCCCCAACCCACATCCCCCTGTGGACACAGACCTGGAACCCCCAGCACTCTACCCTACAGCCCCCAACCCACATCCCCCTGTGGACACAGACCTGGAACCCCCAGCACTCTGCCCGAGCTGTTGGGGATGATGCCACGCTGGGAGTCAAAGGGCAGAGCTGGCTCCAGGGGCAGGCTGCGGTAGCCAATGCTGCTGAGCACCAGCCCACACTCCAGCTCCTCCACCTCTCCAGTGGGGATGGCTTTGGCTGAGTCACCCGAGCCCTGAGAAAGGCAAGAAGAAGCTGGTGACCATCAGACAGTCATCATCCTCCTCAGATCATCCCTGGGTATTCCCTAAAGGATTTTTTATAGCTCCCTGTGGACAGGGTGGCACCAGGTTCCCCAAGAGCTTCTCAGTGGCCACCCCAAGCAGGCAGAGAACACCAAGGTGTCTTTGGGGAGATTCTCCAGGGCTGTAGGACATCCTCCTCCATCCCTGCAGGGGTGACTGTGCCCCAGGCAGAGCAGTCCCTACCTGCAGCCGGGTGAGGGCCACACGGACCCCTCTGGCCCGAGTCCCGTCGGGGCTGGGCAGCACCTCCTGGGGGCTGCGCTGGAACTTCAGCCCCCACTGCCGGGGAGCTGCTGCCTCTGCCCCCACCGCCTCCTCCCCAGCCTTCTCCAGGGCTGTTTTCAGCAGCAGCTCAGTCAGTCGCTTCCTGGGCCTGGGGGCATCTGGGAAGAAAGAAAGAGAGAGAGAGATTCAGGGTAGGAAACCTCAGCAAAAGGCAGGAGTGGTGTGTGTCAAGTTTTCCACCTGGAGTTGGTCACACCAATGGAGTGTGATGGCACTAAGATGACAAACTGCAAGTCAAAGTGACCAGGAAAGCTCCTGAGGCTTGAGGACAATCAAATCCTACCATGTTGCTGTCTGGCTGGTGCTCAGAGGCAGCAGCCTGTGGAGAAGAGCAATTCTCTGGACACCCCTGGACTCTGTGTTTTGTTTTTAGCTCTGCAGGAAGCTCTGAAAGCAGCAGCCTTTGGGATCTCTCCTGCAATCTTCTCCCAGTACTCCCAAAGCTCCAGCCCCCATCACTCCCAAGCAGCAAAACCAGAAACCATTAATCCCCAGCAGTCTTTGTGGCCTCCTGGCAGCCTTGAGAACAAGCCACACCACAGTCAGCTGGCTTGCACACAGCCTGCATCAAGGACAGAGCAAGAGCTTCTCTGATGCACATTCTGAGCATCTCCACATCATTCCTCTGTCTCTTTATCTGTGGAGATGAGTGAGTCCCTCTCCAGAGGAACATGTCACAACCCCCTCACCTTTAACAGCACCTTCAAGGCCTGTGAAGTCAGCAGGGTTGAGGACAGGTCTGGTACCAGGCAGGTTGATCATCTCCCTCAGCTCCTGGAAGACAGAGGCAGAAAGATGTCACCTCCAGCTCAGAGAGCTCACCCACAGCCCCAAACTGCCCAGGCTATGGGTGCAGAGAAGAAGACACCAGGGCTCCCCACCCATCTCTAGACCCCCTCTGTCCAGCAGGGAGGTGTGAAACTGGGCTGCCCTCCAGCACCCCCAGCCTTACCTTGATGGTGAAAGCAACTTGGAGAGGTCCCCTCCTCCCCACCAGCCAGACACGCTTCACCTTGCTGCAGGCAAGAGCTGCCAGGGAGCCCTCAGTGATGTCTGTCTTCTGAAAAACAGAGAGAGCACAGCAGGACATGAGGGCAGGACTGCAGGGAGCTGGGGGGGAAGGCTCTGAAGGTGAAGGCTGAGCAGAAAAGCTGGCTGTGCAGCAGGGAGTTGGGGTGAGGATGGAAAACAAGCCATCCCCCTTTGCATGGAGCTGCTTACAAGGCTGCTCCCTCATCACTCCACGTACTCCTGGAGGCCAGGAGGTAAGGAGGCAGCACCCTGCCAGGCTGCCTCAGGGGATTCACCCAAGAGAGCAAAGCCATCCAGCCATCTCCACCCTGAGGTGGCAGCAGATGCTGTGGGGTGACTTCCCAGCTCAGGATTTGGGTGAAACCCACTGCAAACCTCAGCTCAAACCACAACCTCAGGCAGCTCTAACACAAACACAGGCACGGCCAGGGCTCAGGGGATGGTTTGCATCTCACAGCAACCCCCATGCTCTGTTTCAATCATAGAATCCCAAGGGACCTTCAGAGGCCATCCAGTGCCACCCCCTGCAGTGACAGGGACATCCTGCACTAGATGAGGTTGCTCAGAGCCTTGGGTGTCTCCAGGGATGATGGGACCTCCACCACCTCTCCCATGTGCGAATAACTAGATCACAAGCCCTTTCCCAGAGATGGGAGGGACAGCAGGTAACTCAGAGAAACCATTCCAGACCAATATAGTTAAAAGCAAACAGGCTGCACACCCTGGCACTCACTACCAGTGCCCTGTCCTTTAGGTCTTCAGCCACTGGTTGGCAGTGCCTCCAAGCTGGTTCTGTTTGTTGTTTTGTTTTCTGAATTTAATTTAGAAATTAATACTGGAAGATGCTGCACAGCTGTAACAAACACCATGGCAATTCTCCAGGAGAGAGAGGGAGAGGGAGAGCCTTTGCTGCTGACATCTGGGGCAGCAGCTGTGTGCAGCAGCTGGTGCAAACCAGTCCCAGCTGTTTGTGGACTAAGTCCAGCTGCTTGGACCAGCCACCAGTATGCCCAGTGCTCCCAGCAGGAACCAGACTGCTGCCCTCAGCTGCAGTAGGAAAAAAAAAATAAAATCCCAATAGAAGCTTTTGGTTTGGTGGTGGAAAAGGGTGTGTGCCCTCTTCCTTTGCTTCTCATAGGAGAAGATGAAACTCAGTTGCCAACAGAGAAACCAAAAGGGCTCTGAGAGCTATCCAAGGCACATCTGGAGCTGCAGATGGACTTTAAATTCACCTATAAGGGCAACATCCTTCCCTGAGGAAAGATCCCAAAGACAGGAAAGGTTTTTCTGAGAGGAAGGTGGCCAGCTTCTACCCAGCAGGGAGTGGATTTGGGTCCCTTCATGGCCTGAAGCATCCCCCAGACTCACCCTGAGGAGACTGAGTGGGGCCAGGAGGACACGGGCGATGTCCAGGGCCACGTTGCCATGACCCAGAATCACTGCTGTCTCACAGCTCAGGTCAGGCTTCAGCTGCAGGGAGAGAAAGAGCCATCCATCAGTGAATCCACCCAACCTCTAGAAATTCCACCTCCTCAGCCACCCAAGTTCAGGCTGTACTCTCTTTTCCCCCCCAAAAAGTGATGCAGATGGGGCAAACTCCACATCAGACACCTCCCTGAGCAGACACAGCAACACAAACCCCCCAGCTCATCCCTCCCCCTGCAATGACATCTCTGGGAATTTCTTTGGCCAAAAAACCTTTTCAGGCCAAAGCAGAGCATCACCCCCTCCCACCAAGGTTCCCATCTGGCTGGACCAAAAGGTGCTGCCAGGCTCCAGAGGCGACTAATCCCCTCTCACTCATGTGCAAATTGTTCACATTTCTACCATCTAAGAAGGATTTAATGTGTTGCCTGCTAATCTTTTCCAATTGCAGAGCCTTTGGGGACTTAATCTGGAGCTGGATGCCTGTGTTTGGCTGCAGGATGAGGCTGTACTCACCCCTCTGTTCTCAGGTACCCCGTTGTACCACCCCACAAACTCTCGGGCTGAGTAAACACCAGAGAGGTTCTCCCCTGGGATCCCCAGGGTTCTGTTGTCTTCAGCACCATAACTCTGAGAAGGAACAGAAAGGGTCAGAAATCTCATCCTTTGCAGGGGTTTAGACCAAAACACCAAACTTTTATGTGCTGCCAGGGGCCATGCAGGGCTGCAGATCCTCCCCATGGGCTGGGGAGCACAGGAGACTCACCCACTACATCCCCCTGGGCTCCAGAGACAAATCTGACCTCTCTGGGACAAGGCAGAACATCATAATCCCCATGAGGGGAGAAGAGGAAGGAGAAACCTATACAGTAGGTGATGGCCATCAGAGGGAAGAGGTTCCTCAACTTGTTCCCCTTGCAAAGGGGATCCAGAGACTTGCATTTGGTTCAATGCTCTGACACACAAGGGACAAACCTTGTAGCATCTCATCTGTCCCAAGGCTGAGAAGAGTTTCACCACCCTAATAATTCACCCAGAAACACCCCACCCAAACCCTCTTCTCAGTGGGGAATGACCCTGCAGAGCCCAGGAAGTGTGGGGTTGCTGAGGGAGCCCTGTCCCTGAGACACAATACCCACCAGCACCACGGCATGGTAAGCCTTCTGAAGCTCTGCCACCAGGATGTCCCTGCCCACGGTGACATTGCCATAGAAGGCACAGCGCTGGGAGCGAGCTGTCTGTGTGAAGCCATTGATCACGTTCTGCAGAGACCAAAAAAGCATCAAGGAGTTATGTCTGAGGCTCAGGCAGGGCCAAGGCCTGCTGCTGACATCTTTCCTCCCCAGCCTTGAGATGCTTCTTCCCCTCTGAGTCACTTGTTCCAGGACTCTTTTATCTAAGGAGATAACTGAGAGGGAGATAAGCACAGCTGGGAGCTGGCACTCTTTGTGGAAAGGGAAAAAAGTCCATCTTTGTCCTTGCCTGGGGAGGACAAGACCCTACAAATACCTCCAGCCCCTCTGAACAAAGCCCAGTGTAGGAGAAAACTCCTCCCCCAAGGTGAAGTTTGCAAGAGGGTCCCACTGAGCTGCCTGCCAGACCCTCCTGTCCTTCTTTCATCCCAGCCCACAGCATCACAGAGCTGGAAGGAACCTTGGAAGAGACCTTCAAAGACCACCTAGTAGCAGTCCCTGCAGTGACAGGGACATCCTGCACTACATCAGGCTCCTCAGAGCCTCAGCAAGCCTGGCCTTGGATGTCTCCCAGGGATGGGGCCTCCATCAGGGACCTTTGAAACCTCCTCCAGCCTGAAACCCACTTCATCCAGAGAGGACACAGGGCAGGACAGAGCCCAAAGACTTTTTTTTCTGGGTTATTTGAGCTACAAAGCAAAACAACCACTTCTTCCCCCGCACTTCCAGCCAGGCTCACCCTGGTAACAGGATGGATGATGCCTCCATGCTGTGAACACTGCCCCAAACCCACACACACTACATCCACCCCTCATCTCTCAGCACAAAGGGATCCAGATGATGTCCAGGGATTAGAGGAGGTGAGGGGACAAGATCCTGCCACCATAAAGGTTCCCAGCAGAAACAAACCCATCTGTGCTCCTTGATCTTGCTCGAGGTCAAGCCAACCAGCACCAGGAACCCATCACAAGGCCCTGGTTTTGATCCACTGTCCTTCCAGATGTCCCAAATCATCTGGCTCTATCCTTGCTGAGTCTCAGCACAGACAAGGAGGAGATGTGGACCTCTCAGGTGTGACAGCTCCACACACAGTGGACATCAAGGCACAGAGAAGGACACCAACTGCCTCACATGCACCCATCAGCACCATCATCTTCAACCACACAAGCAAGGGGAAAAAGCCAGCACCAACCTTGACCTCAGGGTGATCAGGAGCCACCCCAAAACGAACCAGCCCAAAAGGAACAGGCAGCTTCTCATAGATGTCCACCTGGGCCCCACCATGGTGCTGCAGGAGAAGGAAGTCACAGTTAAGGGACAAGGGCAGAAAAGCCACATAAACCCAACAGCTCAGGAGATCCCAATCATTGCCATGAGGGGCTCCATCTTCCACCCCATCCCACAGCCTCTCTTCCACACTAACTTGGGGAGAATGAGGCTCCACACTGGCTGGGAAGCACCCTGGGTGCTGGAGGACTTGTCAGCTCCCAGAAGAGATGTCTGTGCCCCAAAATCACCCTGAGCTGAGTCCCCTCGGGGTCAGAGCTCTGAGGCAGATGTTTTGCAGTGAGCTTTTTGTTATGGTGTCTTTTGACCCAGAGATAGAGCAGCCCTGAAATGTGTCCCTGAAGCTCAGCCCCAGCCATTTTCCAGCAGACACAGTGGGGTTTAGTGTCAGGGCTGAGCTGCTGCCTCTCTGGGGGCAGCCAACAGCCTGGGTCTGTGCTCAGAGGACAGTGGTGCCCACCCCAAGGCAAGGGGATTGAGGAGAGCAGTGTGTGTGGGATCCCAACAGCCCTCTGAAGGACTAGAGTGGAACATGGAGCCCCCAGAGGATCAGGGATGTCCCATCAGCCCTCTGAAGGACTAGAGTGGAACATGGAGCCCCCAGACTCACTCCCCAACCCCCTTTGAGCCAGGCAGCGTGGAGATGGCCCCCTCCAGGAGACATTTTCCTGCCCTCAGCCCCCACCAAACCCCTGGAGGGTACCTTGAGGATGTGCTGAGCCGTGTAGAAGCCGGCGGGGCCGCTGCCCACCACGCACACTCGGGGACACGGACCCGAGGAGGAGGAGGATGAAGACCGGGAGGAGGAGGATGATGTCAGGGAGGAGGAGGATGACAGCCACCGCTTCAAACCTGGGGGTGTGAAGGACAGAAACAACGTCATCTTGCCATCTGAAGAACCAAATCTCACAGCCCTTCCTCTCCTTCCCTCCAGCCCAGCGCCCACCCCTCGGGGTCCGTCCCCCCATGGCCATGGCTCCCACCGGCACCGGGACAAACCCAGGGGTTTATGTACCCGCTCCCGGCCTTGGGACAAAGGGGCTGGAACCGGATGGGGGCGGTGAAGGGGGGGTCAGCCCTGGCCCCACACACCGGGGAGGTCCCTAATGCAGCCTGAGGGGCCTCCAGCACCGCCCGAGCCCCGTGTCCTTCAGTCCCCACAAGGCTACCGGGCACAGCTCCCGCTGCCTCCCATTTGCTCCCACAGCCAGCTCCTCCCTCCTCCCCGTTTCCTCACAGCCCCGGTTCCCCCAGGCCCAGTTTCTCCCCATAGTTCCCCCGCAGCCCTTCAGACCCGGAGCTGCGCTTCCTCCACCCCCGGTTCCCCCGGTCCAGCTCTCCCAGCAGCCTCGGCTCCCTTCGTCCCGGTCCGCCCGGGCCCCGTTCTGTTCCGCAGCCCTTCAGGCGCGGAGTCCCGGTTCCCTGAGAGCCGCAGCTCTCCCCGCAGCCCTGGTTCCATCCCGGTTCTCACCGCCGCCGCTCCGCCATCCCGCTCCTGCCGCGGCCATGCCGCCCGTTCCGTGCCGGAGCCGCCGAAGCTCCGCCCCCTCGTCCCGCCTGACCAATGGCGAGGGCGGAGAGAGCCTCGCGCGCCACAACACGGCTCCGCGTGGGCCCCACAGCCAATGGTAGCGCACGGCTGTGGTCACGTGATGAGGAAACAGGAATGGGGCGGAGCGGGGGCGGGACCACGAAGAGGTGGGAGGGGAGAGGCCGCTCTGTGGCCGCTCTTGCCGCCGCTCTCTATGGCGAGTCCTCCGCGGTACCCTGCCCGCCGCACCCTTTGATTGCCGGAGTCATTCATCGCGGGGGGATCCCGGCGAAATAGACGCTCTGGTAGATTTTTACCATCCAGAACAATCAGAGGCTTGTCCATGGCCAGGGCAGGAGCAGCTCACCTGGCTCCGTGACCCCACAGGGTGCTCTGGGCAGGGAGTCCATGGCAGGGGGATGCTGAAGGGTTGTAGGGTCATAGAATGGTTTG
>VZTY01004343.1:14033-37407 GCA_013400935.1 Turnix velox
GAAAATATGTATGTCCTGCTGTTATGGAACACCATGAAAAGTGATTACTTCTGTAGGCCATGCCTTTGCAGGAAGCTAGCAGTAGATTTGACCAAATTCTGCTCTGAGATTTAGACATAAGCTCTTCCACGCTTCTACTACAAAGTACAAAGTAAACCTGACATGGAAGACCCATTTTGTAAGGTGGAGAAGGGTGGGAATAAGATTTGAGAGTGGGATTTGAGACCTTTTGACAAAATTTTATCTTTTCTAAACATCATGTCCATTTAGGCATCTCTTTAATCCTAGTTGATAGGAGAGCATTCAAAGTGATATAGCTCTGTTTCATCCACGCAATAAAACTCAAGAAAATTTCAATTAAATCATAAGATTTCTTGATAACCCTAGATAATGAGATGAATAAATCCTGGGACTCTTCACTGTGGAAGAAAACAACTGTCTTTAAACAAGTTATGCTTTATTACTTTGTTAAATGCTGGGCACATCACTGAAGAGATGCATTAATATATTGTTTGATCTAAGATTTAAGACAAATCACCTTGTCTCTGTGAAGATTCATCTTGGTATAGATGAGCTAAGCTTGCTCAAACTCATGGATTTGTTTGGTATTACACTCATTTTTAGTGCAGTAAAACACTAATGCTGGTTTTGGAATATTCTAGAAGAAACAGAGCTCTTGGAAAATGTGTAACCCAGAATTAGCAGGCAATACATCATCAATCTGCAGTGACATGTCGGCAGCATAAACATGGAAAGGTAGAATCTATTAGGTATGCAAATCCAGTGGGATGCCAGAAACAATAAATTCAGATTTATGGAAAATATAGGAAAAGCAAGCAGAGTTTTTTTTAAAAAAACACAATTATTTTATGCCAAGACAAACAAAACAGCAACAAAACATTGAGTAAACAGGTAATGGAATAGCAGCAGAGCTTATTATGGACAAAAGGTAAAATTTTCAGGGGTTGACATGATAATAGAACAAAACCTGTGCTTAGATGCCTACAAACCAGAGTTGACCCAAGTCCAATAAGCAGGTCTCTGTTTCCAAAAGAACTGAAGTAGATCAGAGACATCACTAACACTGAAGTAATGAGTTAAAATTAAGGTTGGAAATGCCAACAGACTTCACACCTGAAATTTGTTAGGGCAGAAACATCCCATCTTTAAAGGTGTCCCAGGTTGTGCCCAGTTGGCCTGAGCTGGTCTCAGGAGGATGTGGAATTTGGATTCTTCTCCCAAGAAACAAGTGCTAGAACAAGATGAAATGTCCTCAAGCTGAACTAGGGAAGGTTTAGATGGAGCACTAGGAAATATTTCTTCATCAAAGGGTTGTCAAGAATTGGAACAGGCTGCTCAGGAAAGTGGAGGGAGATGTGGCACTTTGGGACATGATTAATGGTGTATTTGGCAGTGTTAGGTTAACAGTTGGCACTGATGGTCTGAAAGATTTTTTCTAAGCTAAATATTTCTATGAATGAGGTAACTGTGGACAGAAAAACAATGATTTAGACAAGGAAGAAAGTACAATGTAAATTTTCAGAACTATTGTGGTGAGTTTTCCATCAATATTAAGTGTATTTTTAGCCCTGGCAGGAATTCATGCAGGGTATGTCTATGCCCTGCAGCATGTAGGGAGGGCAAACTAGATAATAGTAGCATTTTCTTCTGGCTTCATGATTTTCTACTTTAATATGGTGCATGCAGCATCAGTGTGGAGCAAGTTTAGTCTATTTGTGAAAGAAATTAATTCTCCAAATGGAGAAAAATTAGCACTTTGTTTTAGTGGAAGAACAGCAGAGCAACTTGTGGTGATGGTGAAGTATCTGCAATTAGCATCTAGATCACTCAGGTAGGGCTGAGCACAATTGCTTTCCACTGTATTATGATTTCTTTTTACTACTTCCTTCTTGAGCAAATTAGCTTCAATTTGTACATCCAGTAATAAGTAGCACAGTGCATATTACACCATTATTACTCCACCTAATTCACTAGGTGTGTAATTTGCATTGCTATTTATATCAGTGCTGAATTAAATCCTATGAATCTCAGGAGAGGAGTAACCAGCTTGCTGCAGATCTTAGTTTAATAATTAATATGGAGGGATGAGGAAAGGAGGCACATCTCAAAAGCTTTATCCCTCAGGTGAGAAATTGCATTGAAATCTCCAAAATAAAATGGACAAGGCACTGAGCAACCTGATCTAGTGGGAGGTGTCCCTGCCTATGACAGGGAACTAGGTGATCTTTAAGGTCCCTTCAAACCCAAATTATTCTCTGATTCTAAAAGTAAAAAATCTTAAAATACAAAATGAAAACACTTTAAAGCAGGTGAAGAACATTTGGGAGTAGGGGAAAGAGAAGAGTGAGCAGGAACATGTTGCCTTAACTCCTTCTGTCACTTCTTAGAATCATAGAATAGTTTGGGTTGGAAGGGACCTTGAAGATCATCGAGTTTCACACACCCCTGCCATAGTCAGAGACACTTCCCACTAGATCAGGCTGCTCAGTGCCTCATCCAGCCTGGCCTTAAACACCTCCAGAGAGGGAACATCCAGAACCTCTCTAGGCAACCTGTTCCAGTGTCTCACCACCCTCATAGGAAAGAATTTCTTTCTTATATCTACCCTTATAATTTAATTTTTCTTTTCATTTTTGCATGGAGCATAAATACTCTTTATTCTACAGAGGGATGTGGATTAGTATGAAATTTGCAGAAGGAAGGAATTTAAAAAAAAGCATTGTACCACTGGCTCGAGGCAGCCTGAGGCTAAAACAGCTCCTCTCCACTGATGCCCATATGACCACTATGCCATGTGGTTCCTCTTATGAAATGATGGTGTGTGGAGATGGAAAGCTAGGGGAACACTGGGGTAGCAGATCGATGGTGGTGCCCTCCCTCATCAGAAAGCAACCTTCATGAAATGTTATTAAAAGAAGTGAACTGTTATTAAAAGAAGTGAAAAGAAGCTGCACAGTGACAGTGGGTAGAACTTTTCAACAGGATACAGGATGGCAGGACTAGGAGGAATGGATGCAAATTGGAAGAGAGGAGATTTAGGCTGGATAGAAAAAAGAAGTTCTTTCCTGTGAGGGTGGTGAGACTTTGGTTGCTCAGAGATGTTGTGGATGCCCCCTCCCTGGAGGTGTTTAAGGCCAGGATGGATGAGGCATTGAGCAACCTGGTCTAGTGGGAGGTGTCCCTGCCCATGGCAGGGGGGTTGGGACTAGATGATCTTTAAGGTCCCTTCCAAGCCAAACCAGTCTGTGATTCTGTGATTCATGAAATGTTATTAAAAGAAGTGAACTGTAGAGCCAGCAATGAGAGGAAGCTGCACAGTGACATAAATCAACAAGGCCACACTAATGAGGCAGAGGCACCACCACGTCGCCTTAAGAACTGGAAATAGTTTGTCTTCATAAAACACAGCACGTTCTNCTCCTGTGAGTCCTACAGGGTGGATGGTGGGAACTGACAGCTCTGAGGTAATGCCATCTTATCTGGTTTGATGGGGTTTTTGTTTGTTTTTTAGTTCAAAGTGTCTGAAATAATGAGGGCTGTGTCACAGCCCAACAGAGCAAGGTTTTTGCCTTCCAATATACTGTTGCTGTGCTGTAGGATGCCTATGAATATGACACTCATCCAAGTTTTTCTCACAGTGAAGGTGGCAAAGAAAAGGACAGAAAGCAGGAAACCTTCTCTAATATTGATGTCTGCTTTGACCAAAGGATTATGTCATGTCTTTTGGAGCAGGAGGGTGTGAGGGAATGTTTGAGAGTTTGAAGCATCTTGGTGTAACACTGGGAAACTGTGTAAGCTTGAGGGAGCTGAACATAGAATGAGTCATAGAATCATAGAATGGTTTGGGCTGGAAGGGAACTTAAAGATCATTTAGCTCTAACCCCCCTGCCATTGGCAGGGACACCTCCCACTAGATCAGGTTGCTCAGTGCCTCATCCAGCCTGGCTTTAAACACCTCAATTGAGGGGGCAGCCACAGCTTCTCTGAGCAACCTGTTCCAGTGTTTCACCATCCTCACAGTAAAGAACTTCTTTCTTCTATCTAGCCTAAATCTCCTCTCTTCCAATTTGCATCCATTATTCTTAGACCCCTAGGGATGCTACTGTCTTAACCATCCTCCCTTCTGGGAGAAGCCTCTGAAAGGAGTTGTCTCCAGAAATGTGTGAATATTACTGTCATAGAAAATCCTTGTGGGAGTGCTCAAAACAGGGGCAATGTGTAAGCTAGAAAATATCATAATTCCTCAGGAGTTTTGTGCTTGAACCCTCTCTCTGGCTCTCTCTTACTCTGAGCACAGATGTACCCTTGGAGAATACTGAATTTTTAAGCCTTTTAACATTGTGATCCAAAGGGTTGCCAACATACTCAAAAGGCACATTTTTAGTGTGATTATTATTTTTATTATGCTGCAGATCATTGCACTAAGGCCAGGCTGGATGAGGCACTGAGCAGCCTGATGTAGTGGATGATGTCCCTGCCCATGGCAGGGGGTGTTGGAACTGGATGATCTTTAAGGTCCCTTCCAACCCCAACTATTCTATGATTCTATGATTCTAGTATTTTCATGCAGCCTTGCTGAGATTAATGTACTCCTAATTTTTTTAATACAAACTATTGCAGGAAACTGCTGCACATCTGGGTCCAGTTGGATCTTCTCTTCACATTTTCCAGCAAACACATTTAAGATCTCTGTTGCATCTGTGTTGGGATGAACCCTTTCTCTCAGTTTAAAGTTAGGTTTCCATTATTTACTCTGTGAGGTGTTCACTCACTTGTGCAGTGAATAAAATAGATGGAGCACCTTAAAAATAGTAGCTCTTCCTCCATTTTTTTCCCCAGGGATGCTAAGAATTACTTTCAGGCATCCCTGCCCTTCCTCCTCCTGCCACCTTTCAATAAAGTATGAAAAGATGGTAGATTTTTAATTTGTTTTTAAGTGTTTCTTTATAAAGGTCCACAGAGTAGAGGAAGTTCCATCCCTGGAGACATTCAAGGCCAGGCTTGCTGAGGCTCTGAGCTACCTGATCTAGTGCAGGATGTCCCTGCTCACTGCAGGAGGTTGGACTAGATGGACTTAAAGGTCTCTTCCAGCACTATGATTCTATAAAGGACAAATATATGTGTGTGCACATGCAAATATACACATATGTGTGAGAGTGAGACATATTTGGGTGCAGATGGGCCACATTTGTTCCATTCTCACTCCTCATTACAGTTTATGAATTTCTACATGCATTTTCCTTCTCAGACTACAACTGCAGTGAAAAAAGATATTATGGGAAACACTCTCTGACAGCATCCACTCAGCAGTCTCTAGAGGCCCTGATATCATGGCACACCAAGGCTGAGCATTAATGTCATCTAGGCTTTCTGTCCACCTTTAATACAGTCAGTAGTTAAGTGAGTTTTAAAACCCAGAGCCAAGGAAACTCAGAGCAGATAGCAGCATCAAACAGAAAGCTCCCTGCCCTGCCTGCTTAACCTTTCTGTTCTCACCATGAGATAAATGCAAATGACTGTGGAGCAGGCATTTGATGACAATGAAAGAGTACACTAGAGAAATCAAAACACACAACATAATGTAACCATTTCTTCAACTATATTTGAGCTTTAGATCAAATACATCAACCCTCCCCACCAGTGGTAACTGATCTACATGTAGCACCACTTGTCCAGCTCTTCATCAGAGTCTTTCCCACATACATGTTCAAGCCAACAAAAATAAGTAATTCCAATGAATTTCCTTTTATTTTTCCCCTCCACACAGGGCAAAAAGTTTAGAACAAGGTTATAGCAGAGCAGCAAATAACTTCTTGCCTCCCTTTTTAACTGGGGAAAGGGCAATACAGTGAGATGAAGTTCTTGACCAGGAGGTCACCGTGTCCTTATACTCTGAGCAGAATTTAAGAACACAAGCTCTAATCCTGGCTCAGAGACTGAATTTCTCTGTGATTTCAGCTACAAAATAAACTTCCTCTATCAGCAAAACTGGAACTCATTAGTACTTGCCTCTCAGACCTGGAGGAAAAAGAAAAAGAGTCTTCTTAGGGGAAATCTGGGCTATTTTAGAAGTGCTTCAGTGGTTGAGCTAAGAGTTTTCTGCTGCACACCTGAGTTTGCAGGAGCTCTTTCTCCTTCAGGTCTGAGCTTTATGCACTCACCATGACCTGTGGTTTTACCAGTTAACACAGTGCTGCTGATAACATGGTACCTCCAAGGCCTCTGTCATCACAACCTTCTACATTCTCCATGTTCACTACGTTCTATAATAGGCATTTTCAGAACAGAGAAACAAAAGAGTCACTTTCCAGGTCTGTTAACAACTGCCCACATTCTTTCCACACCCTCTTAGTTTTCCTGATAGATATTTTATCACACAGGCATCTCTTCCTCATTTCTACTCTTACTTTTAAGTTAGTTATATGCACTAAAAGGGAAAAAAATTAAAAAAAAACTTGGCTTTTTTTAAAAACACCAACACAAAAGTCTGGTCACATGAATTTTTCTTTCACCTTGTATCAAAATGTCACTTTTTTTTTTTTAATCCCCACAGCAGTCTTGCATGTTTTGGTTTCCTCCTGGTTTTGTGCTAAACTGTTCTTTGATAAGGTTCCACTGGGGAAATACATTTCTCTCAGGACCCAAGCAGGTTTTTACATCAATTAGGCTAATTGACAGCAGGTTTAACACATTTCTTAATTATGACTGCAAATATGTTCTTGGAAAAAACCCCAAAGCTCAGGAGAAAAAAAAAATTAAAAAGAAGAAAAAATAGAGAAAAAATAATTTTTCTAGTAAAATAGTTTGGGAAACATTTTAAAGGTAAAAAAACAGGAAGACCATGAAGGAATTTGACTTATGGATGGGTATCTCATCTGCTCTCAGCCAGAAACTCTCCACCGCAGCAAAATTATCACCTTATGCCTGATTGTGAAAAATAGATGAGCATAGAATAGGAGTGAGGACAAAGGATACACATAAAAGCTGTATGTGAAGACAGAAAACACATCACCAGCCACCAAAATAGCAGAAAAACCCCAAATAAAAAAATAATTCCAATTCTGGAAAGACCTACTGGATTTTTTTCTAATTTTGTTAACAGGACATCTGAAATAATTGCTATTTATTGTATTATCTGTATTAATATTTCTATTTATTTTTTCTTATTAAGCTGCACCAAGCTTGAGACAGTGCACATTATAATCTGATACTGTAGGTAAAGAATTTTATACTACAATTCATTTTCTGGTTGTAGAAAATTTTCATTTTCTAGTATTTTATCCTAATATAAACGATAGGGTGTGTCTGAATTGTGATATTTCCATATCTGTGTTTGCCATTTTGCTTTTGTTTCCCTGTGCTCTGTGTGATGCTGCAACAGAAAAAGGCTCTTTAATGCTCTTGAGAATAACCCACAGCCAAAAAATATTTTCAGAAGAGCAGCCCTTGAGGGAGATATTTAACCCCCAACTTTTCTGGTGTTTCTGAACATCTGGCCACCCTACTTGATAAACATGGTAAGGGTTTTTTGAATGTGTGCTGCTCAAAACCCAAACAGTTAAGAAGAGCCCTTAGGGATGAAATGTTTAAAGCAGTAGAGAGGAGTTATATACATAAATCCCTTGGACATATTTTCTGTGTAGTACATTTATAACCAACACTCTATTACTTAATATGACTCCACTGGAGTTGGAATCAGTATTAAACTATAGCAGTGCTTAAAGTAAATGGGCCATGATGCTGTTTTTGTGTGTATGTGTGAATAGGAAGGAAGAAGGCCAGGACATCTTTAGGTGCATATGGCACACACTGAATCCAACTGACAAAATACTTCTTTTTCTAGCTGCACTGCATCACCATCACCTCAGGAGCTGGTGACCACATCTTGCTTTGAAAAGTGAGAACCCCTCTTTGCTCTGTGTGTTCCAGCCCAGAAACTTGTCTCATTTACCTTTAGCAGCTCTGAACATCTCTGTCCTTTACTTCACACTGTCTTCAGCAGAGAGGCAATATTTTCTTTCAGACTAGTGAGGTCTGACAACATGAATGTATATAAAACATGAAAGCCTATGAAGACTGGCTGAACCCTATGAAGACAGGCTGAAGGAGTTGGGGTTGTTNTCAACATAAGAAAGAAATTCTTTACAGTGAGGGTGGTGAAGCACTGGAACAGGTTGCCCAGAGAGGTCTTGAACACCTCCAGGGTGTCCTCCAGGCTGGACAAGGCACTGAGCAGCCTGATCTAGTGGGAGGTGTCCCTGCCTGTGGCAGGAGGGTTGGAACTCGATGATCTTTAAGGTCCCTTCCAAAACTAACTATTCTATGATTCTATGTATAGGTTTTAGTAACAGGTCTGTCTCTCCCTTTTGTGACTGCCAATGCTTTTCTTTATGTTTTCTTTAATGCACTGGTGATCAAAGGGGAGTATGGGGAGAAGAATCAGTGCTCTAAATTGGATTACATTCCATTCATCTCAATCTCTTGCCCTTATCTTAGCTAAGCCCTTCAGTGTTACTTCTTTCTCTTCAACTTTATTAAGACTGTATTCAAGGAATGACTACAGGCTCAATCTATCTTCCAGGTGGCTTCTCTCCTCATCTACCCTGTGGATGCTTCCAGTTGCTTTTGTCCCCCATAATCTGGAATCCCCCACCTCCCCATTAATACTGAGTTGACAGGAGGCAGAAGCCAAGCATAGAAAGTCTCAGACTGATTACACTCCATGTGTGGCTTCACATATTGATTGTCCAGGTCCCAATGCTCACTGTTCTGAAGGTAACACACCTTCCCAAATAATGGTGTGAAGAGAAAGCTAACAGCAAAACCCTGGAGAAACCCCCAAGTGAAGCAATAGTAGGAACTCAGGGCCAGCCTAAGAAAATCACTAGCAATCATTGTACTAAACCTTTCTCTGTCCCCTCTCAGAGGATGTAGTAAGATTTTTTTTCTCTGATAATCACATAGATTTTCTTCTCCTTTATATGTCTGAATATGTGCAGAATTGCTTCTTGGATCCCACCTCTCAGGCTAATAATCCATTTTTAAAGAACATGTGGAATGATATGAAAAAAGGGTGGGAAGCATATCTTCCAACTTCAAGGCAGAGTCAGTTCTATCTGCATTGTTCCTGACAGAAATTTTGCTGGAGGAGTGAAAAATGTCTTAGAAAGCTCCCCTGGAAGCAATTTCTTTGATCAACCTAGTTGATCCATGCCACTAACTCCCTGCTTCTACACTCAGCCCAGAAATATTATGCTGCTTCTGTGTCTTCCTCATTGCAATTTAAACCCAAGCTGTCCTGTTGAAAACTAGATATTGCCAAGTTTATTCTCATTTTACTTCCCACTTCTCACTTCTGAAAAGGGAATTTTCTAAGCAGGTGGGAGAGGGAAGAGTCCTAGTTTGTGTTCCTTGATGAGAAAGCAGCTGCTATGCTCGTTTTAGGATATAGCCCTGTTTTTTAGGTGGGTCTGGACTGTCATCAGTTCCATTGCAGCCTTCTTGCCTCTGCCTGTAGTAAATTTTGGGATTCTGAAGTAGGAAGCAAACACAGCAACATTTTCTCTTTGCAGTTTTCAGCCCTTATATTTGTTCCTCAGCTGCACATCTCTGAAGTGCCCGGGATGGGCACAGTGGGGTCAGCAGATGATCAGAACCATGTTTCTCAGCCAGACATCACCTTCAATTAACTGCAGAATCAGAGCAACCATAAAATCAGAGGCCAGGGGGGGTCACAGACTAAATACAGTTATCTAATTGCCCAGTGACAGCAAGACTGATTCTTCTGAGCAAAACCCAAAACACTAGATGTTAAGGGAAGTCTGCTGGTGGAAGCTCAAGCAAATGCAGACTCCAGGCTCTCATAGGTTGAGACAAGGCAGCAAATAGTTCATCACACTGTCTGACAAAAGGCATCTGTCTGATGCTCTGAATCACCTCTGAGCCTTCTCTGCACTGTCTGGAAAGGCCTTTTGCATTTTGGTTGACATAGTCTGAATCTCACCCATCAACCCTGCTCTGCCAAAGCCTTCCTTTAGATGATTAATCTTTTGGTAGATGCAACAGCTAGTGCTAGTCCTATGAAAATCACAGTAATACTCAAAGCAGCAATAACAAAAATTGATGTTTTGGGGGTTTCTTTTGTTTTGTTTTGTTTCTTTGTGGAGTGCAGAAATCATATTTGTACTTCCAAATGGCTCTGCAGAATAAATTGCATAATAATTCATTGAGTCACTGATTTTTGTAGTTTATTAGACTCACTGATGGCAACTACAAATCTTCTCTGCTGGGCAGAAAGAAAACCAATTGTTTATAGATTATTATGGACTTATTGAAATGTTCCATCTCTAAAATATACTGTTGCCCAGCACAGCAAAATATCTATTCTGTCTTGTGTTTACAGCAATGCACTGTCCAGGATTTGAGCTTGGCAAAGATAGAATTTGAATCATAGAATGGTTTGAGTTGGAAGGGATCTTAAAGATCATCTAGTTCCATCCCCCTTGCCATGGGCAGGGACACCTCCCACTAGACCAGGTTGCTCAATGCTTCATCCTGCCTGGCCTTAAACACCTCCGAGGAGGGGGAAACCTGTTCCAGTGTCTCATCACCCTCACAGGAAAGAATTTCTTTCTTCTCTCCAGCCTAAATCTCCCCTCTTCCAAGTTGCATCCATTACACCTAGTCCTGCTATCCTGGACCCTGTAAGTAACCCTACAAATCCTATTAAAAATTCCTACCCCAACCTTTCTTTAGACCCCCTTCAGGTATTGAGAAGCTACTATGAGGTCCCTCCTGAGCCTTCTCTTCTACAGGCTGAACAACACCAATTCCTTCATCCTGTCCACAGAAGGGAGGTGCTTCAACCCTCTGATCATCTTCATGGTCCTCCTCTGGACCTGCTCCAACAGTGCAATCAATGTTCTCTAATATAAATTGCTTATTCTCTAATAAGTTGCTTGAGAACATGCAATTCTTCCTTTTCTTTTGCTTGAGAATTGGTGTCAATGAATTGTAGATGAGTGACCCTACAATCATCTTGATACACCTCAGCAGCTGTAAATTGGTTGGGTTTCAATTCCATCCTTAGTCCTCAACATTTCTTGAAAGTGTTAAAAACAGAGTTTAATTGTGAGAGAGAGACGTGTGCCCTACTGGGAAGTAAGCAAAATACTTCTTTTATCCTTGAATAGTTCTGTGCCCAATTGAACTTTATATCTTTTGGATGAGTAATAGAAATTTCTTCAACTTTATGCCTTCAAAAGAATCACATTTTCTCAGATTAAACACAGAGCACGAGCCTGACTGTTGTCGGAAAGTTCTTCCAGCCCCTTGACTGTGCTCCAAGGTCACTTGTGCAAACCTAGGAGGGAACAATGATGCTTCAGCTTTATGCTAGGTTTATTATTTCTGTGATATCATTTCAGGTATTTCAGCACTAAAATGATTCTGTGACCTACCATCAACAGATCATGTAGTCATTCCAGTAGAACTAGCAAAATTGGTTAGCTATGCTGGGAAGAGTGGTAGAGCCCAGTAGCACTTTTATTTTCATCTTTTATTTGCTAAAGAATCCACATTCAAGCAGATTGAAACTATTGACCACTTTGTGTCAAGCTCTGTTAATTTTTTTCTTTGCAAAATTACTCATCTTATTTTCTAAAGGGAGTATTTTGATTTTAGCAATGAAGAGAATGAGGAATGAAACAAAATATTTCCTTTCCTTTCTCTTGGCTTTGTAGGGAACCTGAAAATCAAACATTTATGCAGTTCTAAATGTGCTGCAGCAAAAATAACGTTGACCTGTCCTCTGATATATGTCTTTTTTGTACACTGAATATCCTGGAGCAAATCTTTCTCTTAGTGGAAGTTCTAAAGCACCTTGCATTTACTTCCAAAACAAAATGCAGTGAATACTAATAAAGAAAACCAGTGATTCCCCAGAATGAAAACAGATAAATTTAGACTTTAATAATATTAATGAATTGATGTGAAGGTGCTTAGGAGACAATGAAAGTGATTTGCCCTCCTCAACCTGTCTCAAAATGGGAGATCATAGAATGATTTGGGTTGGAAGGGACCTTCGAGATCATCTAGTTCCAACCCCCCTGCCATGGACAGGGACACCTCCCACTAGACCAGTTTGTTCAGTGACTCTGAGATGGTGACATTTTGTTGCCCTGAAAGGTTGTGGATGTCCCCTCAATCCCTGGAGGGGTTTAAGGCCAGGCTGGATGAGGCATTGAGCAACCTGGTCTAGTGGGAGGTGTCCCTGCCCATGGCAGAGGGATTGGAACTAGATGATCTTTAAGTTTCCAACCCAAACCATTCTACGAAAACAAATGCATTTGAAAATAAAGTGATCTTTTTATACTTAGAATGGATCCAGCAAGATAATTTTTCAAGATCTGATAAAAGAGTTCATGCAAAGTTGTTTTTCAGCAGGGCTAACAGTTTGAGTTTGTTATGTGATATTTCTTATTCTGGCACAGGTTATCTGTTCGCAAACAACAACACTGCTGTTCCCTAATTTATTTTCATATCAGAGAGAAATTCAAATCCCATTATTTTTTGGAAAAAAATAAAACCCAACACAATGTTTTGTTCAGATTTCCTCTCGTATATCTTTTTCTTATATTTTTTTTGCAAATAATCCTCCTATTGTTGCATTCCATCAGTAGTCACGAAGAACTTGTGCCCTTTTACTGTTTTCAGCTCTACCCCATAACAAGATAAAAATGGAAATGTTCAACAACTGAGTTTGAAGGCACAAATTAACTTCAGAGGGAAGCAACTGAAAACCTATAGGAAAAAAGCAGCAGTTATCAATACCATCCTGCTTCATTGCCTGGGATGATGAATTATGTTTCAAGAGCACTTAAGGACCCTTTTGAACACATGGTTTCATGAAGGCAATCTATGTGTTTCTATCCCTGATATTGGGAATGTCTTCTTCTGTTTTCCTCCATTATAAACCAGCTATTACTGGTTTAAGCATCAATGTGATAACATGATTTATTTCTTTATCCCACAGCTGTTCCCAGTCTGTTACCACAGATTATTTCCTCTCTAAACTTCTATTGAGAGGGATTCTAGAGGACCTCAGACCTCTTCTGCTAGCAATGATAAAAATAATAATTTATCAGCATAATTCCTACCCATTTATCTCCAAGGCTGCACCACTCTAACACACAGAAAAAAGAGGAGTGAAATCTGACAGTGATTTTTTTCTGAGTGTTGTATTAACAAGCTGTGGTAGACACCACAACTGAAGAAGTGAGAGAAGGAATATTTTTAGCTGTGATAAACATCCCATATTTAAAAAGCACAAGAGCTGGGATAAAAATCAGCCACACCAGCCAAGCTTGCATGCAATTATTTTTCAGTTTGGAGATAACTTTCCTTATGAGTTAATGAAAAGCAAATGCAAATTCCAATTGATGGAGCAACAATAAAGAAGATCTTAGAAAAGCTGTTTGGCTTCTATAGCAAATAATTTTCCTGGGAGGAAAAATGGAAATATCTAAACTATGAGGTCATAAGGCCAGATCTTGGACCAGATAAATATTCTTTGTGCTTCCCAGTTATCACAGGAGGAGATTATATGTACACTCAAAAAAAACCTTGAGTAGAAAAACTCTCATACTTTCATGCCACTTACTCTGCTTCCACTGATTTTTTTTGTTTTTTCTAAAATTTATTTACACTGGAGGACAGCTAACCTGTGACTAAGTGCAATTGATGTATATCCTGATTCTACTTGATAGACTAAAACCTGATAAAATACAGCTATAGGAGAAGGATAGGTTGTCCAAAGATCAAAAGAACTACTTCTTTAATCTGAGCTTAGATACAGAAGGAGAGAGAAACATGATGTGTGGGAGGTGTGTGCTCTTAATCTTCTCTTACACCAGAAAAGAAGATTTCAGTTTTTCTACTTGTTAAACTAAGAATAAATAAATAAATCAATCTCTTTTTGAAGATGAGAAAGAATTACAAGACCCACAAATGAAGGTTCTTATGGAATGTCTGAATGACTTAGTTTCTCATGGAGTTGGTGAGAAACCCTCTGATGTGACATAGAAATTTTTCTTCCTTTGTTTTTGTTTTTTTTTTTCTTACATTGTGGGTGAAAAGGGAGCAACTAACAATGCTTTAGTAGCAACTGGAAAGCAGCTATAATTGCATTTGTCTTTAATATCACTGAAAGGTGACATTTACAGAGCTTATTAGCCACCATTTGTTTTCTTGAAAGGAGGGCAGGCATCAGCAATAAGGAAATTTCCCATATTATTTCTTCTCTGTGATGCAAAAGACAGTCCTCCTAAAATAGTCCCCACCCTGTTAGACCCATGTTTATCAGCACAGCAAAAAAGGTATCTGTAACTAAAGGACTAGAAATAATGGATGTAAATTGGAAAAGGGTAGATTCAGGCTGGATATAAGAAAGAAATTCTTCATGGTGAGGTTAGTAAAACACTGAAAGAGGTTGCCCAGAGAGGTTGTGGATTCCCCCTCAATCCCTGGAGGTGTTTAAGACCAGGCTGAACAAGGCACTGAGCAGCCTGATATATAGTGGGAGAAACTTGATGATCTTTAAAGTCCCTTCCAACCCAAACTATTCTATGATTCTAACTTCTTTCATGATTTAAAACCAGGTCACACGACTGGATGTAAAGATATCAATGACTTACCCCAGACATCAGGTAATATCTCTCCATGTCAAAGAAGGAATGACTTTGACTTGACAAGAACGAGCAGTAACTTTCCAAAAATCACATGAACTGATAATAAAATTAGCTTGGGAACTGTTTCCTCCCACCAGATGTGTGCCTGGAGTCTTCTGGACTCATACCTGTTTCATTGTAATTTTTAGGACTCTCCTTTCCTTCCTACTTTGAAGAAAAGCAACTGTTTTCTGGTCCTACAAGTGTCTTTAAGAGGAGATGCAATCCAGGAAGAACCCCCTGTCCTGCTGAATGTGACAAGCCCTAATATTCCAAGCCTCATGGAAAATTAGCAAGCAGTGGCAATACAAAAGCAAGGCAGGGAGAATCAAATTAGGATTTAATTTTTTTTCTCTAAATCTGAATGAAACCCAAAAACCAATGCCAGTTCATAGTTTACCACAGTGTGATGTATGTCTCATTAAACAGGAAACACAGAAATGTGACACGTTGAAATAAAACAAATTGAAAATGGGCATCAGGCAGAAATCACACCAGGGTGAATTCACATATTAAAAGCACAAAACAAACAGCCTCATTTGGAATTTGTAATTTCATGTATATCTGGGTGCATAAAAGGAGCTGTGAGCAAGATCAAGCATGCAAGGAGATGTAATGCTATGGGAGCACTGCATTTAGGGTTTATTATGGCACTCCCAGCATTCCCTTGACACCCTCCTCTTCTTGTAATTCAAATTATTTACCTATCATTTAAGACTCTCCATAATTTGTCCTGTCATGTGTTGTTGCCTGTTATGTCACTGTGATACCTCAGGGATCTGATCAGTGGCTGAGCCACTTTAACTCAATTAACTAGACTTGACAAACTGTGTGATGCTCCAAGTTTCACAGAATTATTTTTAACTGTGACAAGATGACACATCATTGTCTCCTGACTGCTAACCTAGATTGGATGATACCAGCTGATAGCCCAGGCTATCTCAGCCTGAGATGTGTGTACAGAGCAGGAGCTGAGAATGCATCACACTATTAAGCTCCAACAAATTGCTTTACTGCTGTTATAAATGTCAGCTCCAACCTATGATAAAAAAAAATTTTCACAGCAGGGCTCCTCCTCACACTTCCTCGGACGTTCAGGCTCATTTTTCTGGCAGCCTGGATATTCCAAAACAGATACTGAGAGATTTGGAGTTCCTTCCCAGCATCTCTTACCAAACCAGCTACTCTGATTGCTTAACCAACAGCTGAGATCCATCTTGTGATCCCAAAAAGTGAGGTTTTACTTTGCTTCTGTAGAATTTGCATCCAGCTGTCCCCTCTTTACAGCACAATGAATGGAAATGCTTGAGTTTTATTGGATATTACTGGAAATCAAGTTTTATTTATGGCTCTTTACTGGATGAGACTGGTTTTCTGTCTGTTCACCTCACACCCATATTTGCAGTGATGCTTGTGGTTTATTATTATTACTTAAAAAGAAAGTCATATCCTCTATAACTATCTGGAATTGTAAATGGCTTGTCTGAAAGAGTTCTACTGTCCCTCAGTATGGAAGAAAATCTTCTGAACAATACCACTCAATGAGGTAAAAATATTTACCTTAAAATAAATATATTTACCCTAAAATAATGACATGTAGCCATTAACTCTCAGGGTGTAACACTAAGGAGAGCTGGAGTCTATAACCCAAATGATTGAGTGTGAGCAAATCTAAGGGGAGATTTGATAGAATAATCTACATCTTTGATAACTCTCCAGAGAATTTAAGCTGTTTTGATATATCTTAGATTAACTCTGTTAATGGTAGAGAGGATGGAAGATTAAACATCTTTTTTGATTATCAAGAATGTCTAGATTTCTTCATATACAATATTACATCTGGTTTTTGGCTTGGTTTTGTTTTTACCTCAGCTTTATTCACTCTTACCTTTCATTCTCCATAGGAAAATAGGATGAAAGGAGTTTCCCCCTCCCCAGAAGGCTGTGAAAAGTAGTTGCCTCTGGAAAAAATAGTGTCTTTGGAATAAGCATAACTCTTTCTATCATCTTTCCATATTTCAAGTGCATTGAATGATAAAGTCTGTCTTTTCAACAGCAGCATGGTCTAGAAGAAAGGATGCTTCATACAGTACAAGTAAAACTAACATCATAGCCTCAAAACCCAGAAGAATACTGAAAGGATGAGTAAAAACAGAAAAAGGGAATAGGTACTGGAAAGTTTTTGCACAGAAATTTTAACTGCATTGCTAATGAATTTCCTCTAATAATTATCTAGACTATGACTATTAGGATAGTTATAACTGGACTAATAATTGTTGTAGCTGGCTCAAGAGCACTTAAGAGTCTTCTACACAAATCCATGTGCATGAGATGATTGTACCCTCAACTACCTTTAATAATTTGCTTTTCTTTTTTATAACTGATGAACATTTTTCTCTTCCTGAGCAGAAATTCTGAGAAGGAAACAAGTTTGAAATGTGTCTCTACAGAATTCACTAATATCAGCTCAAATCTCTTGGTAATACCTGCTCCAGCCACAAAGACACCAGCTGTTTCTTGCTGCAGTAAGAGGTTGTGATGGAGGCCAGCAGGATATTGCTTTGAGCCAACAGTTACAAAGTTTGGTTTATTTAGATGCATTTGCTGGTCTTTAAGTGAGATTGTCCCTCCAAGAATACTGTTTTGCACAATAAAAATCAATGAAGCTCTAATCTCTAGGGTGGTTGAGTAATGTTTTTAGCTTTGAAACTTCCTCCACTTTCACCTAACCCAGACAAATTTCCAGCCCAGTCATCAGCAACACTGTGGATGACATCAAGCTGAATGGAGTGGTCAATGCACCAGAGGGACAAGATGTCATCCAGAGGGACCAGGACAGGCTGGAGAGGTGAGCCCGTGCAAACATCATAGAATCATAGAATAGTTTGGGTTGGAAGGGACCTTAAAGATCATCTAATTCCAACCCCCTTGCTATAGGCAGGGACACCTCCCACTAGATCAGGCTGCTCAGTGCCTCATCCAGCCTCGTCTTGAACACCTCCAGAGAGGGGGCATCCACAACCTCTCTGGGCAACCTGTTCCAGTGCTTCACCACCCTCACTGTAAAGAATTTCTTTCTTATGTCAAGTCTAAATCTGCCCCCTTCCAATTTACATCCATTGTTTCTAGTCCTCCCATCCAATATCATATTAAAAATTCCTTCCCCTGCCTTTCTGTAGGACCCCCTCAGGTACTGATAAGTTACTCTGAGGTCCCCTCTGAGCCTTTTCTTCTCCAGGCTGAAGTTCAAGAGCAGGTGTTGCACTTGTGCTGGGGCAATCCTAGTTACCAATATAGAGTGTGAGGAGATGTGATAGAGAGCAGCCTTGTAGGAAAGGATCTGGAAGTCTTGGTGGATGAAAGGCTGGACATGAGCCAACAGTGTGTGCTCACAGCCCAGAAGCCAACTGTATTCTGGGCTCATCAGCAAAGCTGTGGCCAGTAGGTCANAGTGTGTGCTCACAGCCCAGAAGCCAACTGTATCCTGGGCTGCATCAGCAAAGCTGTGACCAGTAGGTCAGGAGAGGTGGTTCTGGCCCTTTGCTCTGCTCTCATGAGACCCCACACCTGCATCCAGCTCTGGAGAACTCAGCACAAGATGGACATGAACCCATTGGAGAAGGTCCAGAAGAGTCTGAACAGGAGGCTGGAGCATCTCTCCTATGAGGACAGGATGAGAGAGCTGGGGCTGTTCAGCCTGGAAAAGAGAAGGCTCAGGGGGGGAACTCACAGTGACTTCTCAATACCTGAAGGGGACCTACAGAAAGGCTGGGGTAGGACTTTTTTAATAGGGTCCAAGCTGGGAGGACTAGGAGTAATGGATGCCGATTGAAAGTGGGTAGAATTAGGATGCAGATAAGAAAAAAGTTCTTTCCTGTGAGGGTGGTGAGACACTTGAACAGGTTGCCCAGAGAGGTTGTGGATGCCCCCTCAAGGTGGCCTCCCGGTGCCTGAGGGGGCTTCAGGAAAGCTGGGGAGGATCTTCACCATGAAAATGGTGAGGCATTGGCATAGGTTGCCCAGAGATGAGATGGAGATCCCATCAATGTCTGGAGATATTCAAGGCCAGGCTTGCTGAGGCTTTGAGCAACCTGATCTAGTGCAGGATGTCCCTGCTCACTGCAGAGGGTTGGACTAGATGACACTTGAAGGTCCCTTCCAGCCCTATGATTCCATGATTATAACACATCAGCCAAACTTCTTGCCAAGATGTGTCACAAAGTGAGCCCACCTTGACTTAAAATAAAAAGGGCTGCAGCCTACAGACTGGGATGGTGTGAGCCCATGGCTGAGTGAGCAGTGATGGTGTGATGTGAGAAGTCTGTCACAAAGAGGCTTATGCTATTTCAAAGCTACAAATGAAAAAGAAATGGAGTTCACACGCTGCAGTGAAGCAAATCAAACCCTGTCACGTTGGTATTAATTGCCAAAAGCAGATAGTGCCTGGGAAGCAGAATGGAGGGTGGAAACGCAATAAATCTTGGAGTTCAAACTTGTAAATGAGCCTGGGTCTTGGGGAGTTAGAATCTGGTAGGACTTAACTTTTGAAAGTAGCTAGAGAAAAAGAAAAAAATCACTTTGGGGAGAATATTTTAGATCTTTGTTAATTTTTCTCTGGCCTTTAGCCAAATGTTGCTAATTGAAGCTCTATTGCACTTCTTTTGATATCTGCAGAGAATTAAAGGGTCTTTGTTATAACAACCAATGCTATCAGACTTTTCTCATCTTGCTTTTTAAAGACAAATTAGTATACTATTTCCAGGATCTCTATTGAAAATCCTGAGTGAGGACTGAAAATAAGAAAGAAAACTAGTTTGCCTCTTTTTGTTGTGGACTGCACAGAAGAAATAGTGCCAGGAACACTAGTTTATCCTGAAAGAGTTTCAAGCAGCTACTATGTTATAGCAAAGGGAATTTAAATGTAATTTCCCTCCTTTTAAGTTATAGAATCATAGGATGGCTTGGTCTGAAAGGGACCTTAAAGATCATCTAGTTCCAACCCTCTTGCCATAGGAAGGGACACTTCCCACTAGATCAGGCTGCTCAGTGCCTCATCCAACCTGACCTTAAACACCTCCAGGGAGGGGGCATCCACAGCCTCTCTGGGCAACCTCTTCCAGTGTCTCACCACCCTCACAGGAAATTTCTTCTCTCCAGCCTAAATCTCCCCTCATCCTTTTTGCATCCATTACTCTTAGCCCTGNGCCATCCTGTATCCTATTAAAAAGTCATTCCCCAGCCTTTCTGTGTTCCCCTTCAGGTATTGAGAAACTACTCTGAGGTCCCCCCTGAGCCTTCTCTTCTCCAGGCTGAACAACCCCAACTCCTTAATTACTTAATTAATTACTTAAATAGAAAATAAAAAAGACCAACAAAGAATCACAGAACTCTTCGTTATACCTAATACAATTATATATTCTATTTAAGACAAAAACATACAGAAACATTAAAACTAATAGTGGTTTGGAACTATTTCCAAAGTAATAAAATGCTGAGATATGGTGAAATACTGCTCTGCCCATTCCCTTTTCTGCTGAGGAAGCAGCAGCACAGCTCCTGAGCTCATGACAGTGCTGAGTTAGGTGAAGCAGCCACCAGTTTTAACTGTGTACACGAAGAAGAAAGTCTCCAGCATCAATTGTTCAGCAATACAACCACTGCTGCTACATCCCAGAATCAAACTTACATAGAATCATAGAATGGTTTGGGTTGGAAGCAACCTTAAAGATCATCTAGTTCCAACCCCCCTGCTATAGGCAGGGACACCTCCCAGCCAACATCATAGTCCTAAAAGAGATCCATGCTCCCAGAGGTAGGTAGTCTTACAGCACTGAAACTGATGGAAGGTTGAATGTTTTCTCACACAAATGGGGTGACGATTTGACTTCACACGTTAGGCAGCTGTTTTGTCACTATTGTCTTCTGTTAAATTGGGAAAGGGAAGAAGAGGCAAGAAAAGATTTGGATAATATTAGCAGCAAAGAAAAAAACAACACACCTAAATAAGAGCAGTGTAAAGAAAGATCAAATTTCTCTTCTCCTTCTTCTTTTTCCTGCTCACTGGCTGCTACCAGTGAAGACCTGCTACCCACATGCCATTAGCTGGAGTGGCTTTATGGTCTGCCCAGAAGATCTGATGAGAAAGGAGTTAATGGAGCTGATAATAAGTACATTGTGAAGCCACAACATGTCCTTTGCAAGACTTTTTGGTCCTTTATATATTTTATGTTCTACAGACAATATTTATTCTGTTGAAAGGATGGGCAAAATATTTTGTTGACTGCTTTGAACCATTTCCTGGACATTTTTGCCCACCAGATCAGCAAAGGAAGGAAAAAGCAGGGGGATAATATTAAAATGAAAGCATATATCTGTATTGAGAATCAATACATAGCCACATGAGCAAAGATTTCTAAAAGGAATACAGAATATATTCACAAAGCCAGATTTCTGCTGCTGGAGCTTAAGCTATTTTCATGAGCAGATTTCAGATTCCTTATTTTTAAATATAATGTCATGAACATCTGTCCTTATGCTGGCAAAGTTATAGCAGCTGATAAAGTTATAGCCAGGGGCAGGAAAATGAACTGGTTCTGAGGGGATTCATTGCAGGATTCATGAATTTTCAAATCCTTATTTCACATGAAGATCCAACACTTTTGTTCCTCCTACTCCAGGCACATCCTCAGAAACAAGATACACATCACATACAGAATCACAGAATGTCAGGGATTGGAAGGGACCTCAGGAGATCCAATCTACTTGTTGGAGCAGGAACATGCAGATCATAGAATCATAGAATGTTTTGGGTTGGAAAGGACCTTAAAGATCACTTGGTTGCAACTCTCCTGTTATAGGTAGGGACACTTCCCACTAGACCAGGTTGCTCAGTGCCTCATCCAGCCTGGCCTTAAACACCTCCAGGGATTGAGGGGGCATCCACAACTTCTCTGGGCAACCTGTTCCAGAGTCTCACCACACTCACAGTAAAGAACTTCTTTCTTATCTCCAGCCTAAATCTTCCCTCTTCCAATTTGCATCCATTTCTCCCAGTCCTGCCATCACATATCCTATTAAAAAGTCCTACCNCAGCTCAATGTCCTTCTTATGTTGGGAGCTCTAGACCTAGATGGACAGCTCACACAGGAAGACATCCAAGAGGGATTTAAATGTCTCCCATAGAAGGAGACATACAATGCCTTACCTACACAAGCTATTTGTTTTCCAGACTGTCCAAATCACATCTGACACTAATCCATGCAAACCTGAAAGAAGCAACAGTTCAAACACAAGGAGCCAACCTCCTGATATATTGACTCATCCTAAGAGAAGGTGCTCGTTGGTCCAGCCTCATTTACTTGAGTTACTTTCTGGTGGCTTAATTTTAATAGCTTTTTTAGGCCTAGAGAGAGAGAGAACAGGGGAAAAAAAAAAAAGATTGATATAATGACAGCACATGTAAACAGAGAAGCTAACTTGTCAAATGCTAGACCAGGCAAGGTGTCCCCAGTGAGTCCACAGCACTCTGGTAAGAAAGTAAAACAGTAGCTCCTGTGTTTTCACACAGCTACTGGTGGGATTTTCTTTTCCTCTTCCTCTGAAGGCATCTGACATACTGCTCCAGTGCTGCTCAATTACACAACTATCTTCCACCTCACTTAGCATTTTTCATTTATTTGTCATTTCCCATTTTAAAGTGGAATTACACTTTATTCATCCTCCCTCATAGCCCTTATGCTATTAATTTTTATCAGGGAATGGAAAAAGTCATCTATTATTTGTGAGGAGAGAAAGTTTAATCAGCACAAAACCTGCCTGGGAAGGAGATGGAACAGTTTTCTGTTTTAAAAGGGGCTGATTGGTCACCAACACAGTTTTTTCCCAAGTGCTGCAAATGTGTTTAAAACTATGCCATTTGATTAACTTGTAAAGTCCAAGAGTAGCTAGCAAATTCAATTATGGATTCAAATTACTTTACTAAATTGATCTAATTTTTAAAAGTGATGAATGAAGTGCCTTAAAAGAAAGGGATAATAAAGGTCTAAAGAGGAATTGGCAAGTACTCTATTAATTAAAACCCAATGAGCATATGCACATCCCTGTTCTGTGCAGCTACAAATACATCAGCGTGCATCATAATGTTTATGTTAAAGCAGATTGAATTTCCTACACATTTGAAATTCACTGAAAAAACATGTTTATGGTGGCAAATGATAATAGAAAACTGTTCCTAATATTACAACAAGTGATAACTTTATTAAACATGCTAGGATGCAGTGCACTTCCTGGAAGACAGCAAGATATAATGATGTCTGGCCATGATAATGGCTGGGTTTTATTTGGTTGGGTCAAAGAGCAAGGTGAGGAAAGGAATCCCAGGGGTATCTCTGCAAGCTACAGTGATAAAGTCTCTTTTTAAGGATCCTCTTGCAGTAAATGAGAGCATGGTGCTGAGATGCAAGTGCTGCCCTCATGGACCAAATCTCAGAGGCACCTGTAGCATCAGCAGAGGTTCAAAGGAGTTCACACCACACACTGTCACAGCCCCAGGGCAGGAAGACAGGAGATAACTTCAAGATGCAGAGACACTTCATGGACTATGAAAAGAGTATAAAGGCTTGGGAATA
>VZTY01004345.1:7276-21679 GCA_013400935.1 Turnix velox
GAAGGAAAAGGATTAGAAAAAGAAGGGAGAAGAAAATGAAGGAAAAGGATTAGAAAAAGAAGGGAGAAGAAAAAGGAAAAGGAATAAAAAAAGAAGAAAAGGGAGAAGAAAAAAAAGAAAAAGGAGAAGAAAAAGAAGAAAAAGAAGAAGAAAAAGGAGAAGAAAAGAAGGCAAACCAAAGGTTGACCATATATTCTGTGTGGAGCAGAGAAACTGCGTCTGTTGATGCTCCCCAGGATCTGGATGACTTTTCCAGAACACTCTGTCTTCCACTGATATCCTGGCTTGAAAAAGCACTTGTCCTAACATATCCTGATGAAAGAAGGCCATTCAAGAGGGGGGGAGGTGGAGGGAGGGTGGTCAAAAAACCAGCTGAGGCTCGTCTAATCATTTCCCTCCTCCAGACTTGTTTGTTTGTTTGCTTCCTCCCTCGTGCTCCATCAGCAAAGGACAACATTCACCTTCCCTGGGACAAGGATGAGATAAAAAGCCCAACATCCACTGTTTATTTCTTTACAATTATATCCCACCCGAATAAAAAGATGACAAAAGGCATTGGCTGTCAAATTTAAATCCTTCTTCACTTACCATCAGGGTTTTTTGTTCTTTTTTTGGGGTGAATTGGATATGACATAAAGCTCCTACTGAACAAGGAGGTCTTTCAGGTAGGTTGGGATTTATTTGTTAGCAGCTGGATACAATCACCTTCACTGAAGGCTTGCTTCTTACAGACCCCTGAAAAATTCACTCCCTAGGCATAAACCACAACCCCATGCCCACGTTCCACCAGTACCACCAGCTCAACCAGGAGAAGAAGTAGTTTTCTGTTCAGTTTTCCCCCACAAACCACCCATTCCATGGATGCCCTTCCAGGAAATCCTGACCAGCACAGTTTCTTTCCAGGAGTCACTGCAGGCTCTCAAAAAAATATGCAGAACCCACCAGTTGTGTCCCAACTCTGGGATTCTGGTGCTCCAGAACAGTCCTCCTTCCACTCCATAACCAAATTAATGACATTATCATAGAATCATACAATGGTTTGGGTTGGAAGGGACCTTCAAGATCATTTAGTTAGAACCTGGACACCTCCCACCACACCAGGTTGCTCAAAACCTCATCCAGCCTGGCCTTAAACACCTCCAGGGATTGAGGGGACATCCACAACCTCTCTGGGCAACCTCTTCTACTGTCCCACCATCCTCACAATGAAGAATTTCTTTCCTACATCCAGCCTAAATCTCCCTTCTTCCAATTTGCANGATGTTTGGATGTCAAAAACTACCAATTTAAGGAAGGCAAATTAACTTCACTGACCCAGAGAACCATTATAGAAGTGAGGAAAAGGAAATAAGGAGAAAAGAAAAACTGACTTGTGAAAGACACAAGACATTTGTGCTATCAGCCCCACTATGGAAGGTGTATATGGACATTTGGGGTGATGGATCCCTTCTGCCTAAAATAAAACACCCCTCATGCAACCAGTCCCTGAGGCTCTTGAGGAGCAGGTACATTTCTTGGTTAAAACAAGCAGAAGGAACAAGGCATCTCCAAGAACACAAAAAGCAAGTTCAGATCTAATAACTTGCTAAGGCTCTCACAACATTCCACAGCAGATAAAATTCCTTCTGTAGGATGTTGAGAAGCCACTATGAGATCCCCCCTGAGCCTTCTCTTCTCCAGGCTGAACAACCCCAACTCCTTCAGCCTGTCCTCAGAATGGAGGTAATAAACAATCTCTGCTTACAAGCACCTGGGAAATGCCAACAGTGTCAACAGCTCTGCTGCTTTACTGTCCCTGCAATGACCCTTCTGCACCCAGGGGCTTGGCAAGAAGAGGGTGCTTTAATTCTTCCATCATTGCTGAAAGAGGGCTCCAGCATCTCTGGCTCTGCTGTCCCTCACTCCATCTATTAGCTCTGTGCTGCTCAGCTTGAAAAAGGAAATATTTCTTCCCCTTTGGGAAAGCTCCAGGAGAACGTGGCTGCAACACACATCAATTAGCTGCTGCAGAAGACAATAGGCTGTGCCTTTTAATCATTAGGAAATGCCTCTTATTCTCCCCCCCACCCCAAATGCCAATAAGCAATTTGTTAAAAATACCAGGTTTTGGAACAAGAGAGAGAATGCTGATGGTGTTACTGGACAGACAGACAGAGCTAGAAGGCAGCAAAAAACTTCTCCTTAAAACTTTGCCCTTGTGGCTCATGCTGTGGTGTCTCCCAGGAAAAACTTTGAATAATTTGGGTCTTCTGACTCTCTATTTTTATGGGAAATCTTGTTTAAGGCAGGATATAAGAAAACACTTTATTAGTGTATCTTATAACTCATCTCAAAATAAATCTCCATACACAGCAGAGAGAAAACCACTTCCCCTGGGAAGACACAGCCAAGACTGAGGTTGATCCAGCAGTTTTTTGGTAGTCTAAGAATTAAAAAATAGTATCTAGCTAAAAGAGAAAAAAACATAATGACCAGTTTGTATCTGCCTGGGTATTTCCTTGCTGTTCCCAGAGCTGCCAAGGGATCACTCAGTGCAGGGGATGCCCAAGGAGCCTGCCTTACCTCCACCCCTTCAAGGATATTTGGTAATTTCTAGAGCCATAAATGAACTTGTTGTCCTTTCAAGATGTTTTCTCCCACCTGAAGCTCTCTCTGTTCCTCTTCAACCTTTCATCTTGAGCAACTCCCATGCTGTTGAGAAGCTCAGCTGCAAAGATTCTCAGCAAAGCTCCATAACAAAGCCTTGAGCAGGGACTGTATGGGGTAAGAAAACAGCTCCATGTCTTGTAATGCCTCCTCAGAGGGGCAAACACCTCCCCTTGTACTCCAAAAAGGAGAAAGAGGGTCCTACAAGCTATAAAACTCTATGTTTTTAGCAACAAAAGGGGAGTGTGAGTGTGTATTGTTGGGCCAAAAGGCGTGGGCCACATCCATGGCTAAAGAATGTTGAGAAGGGTTGGAGACACTGCAGGCCATTCACAGAGCCAGCTAGGAGACCTCCTCCAGCACAAAAGAGGAAAAAGAAATCAATCATCAACCCCACAAAAGTTAATTTCCTAACACAAATAGACTTGCTGATGATGTGCTCCTGGGGTGAGCAAGGCAACAGGCTCAGAAAAGTGATGGTCCCAGAGCTCTATGAAGCTCAAGCAGGACAAGAATGACCTGGGCTGTGCCCAAAACAGAGCAGCTGGGATAAAATGATCCAGAAAAAAGGGCAGGGAGAGGGGAAGCAAACAAATGAGCAAGGCTTGTGCAAAAGAAGTTAGCAGAACTGCTCCCAGACAGCCAGGAAAGAGAAAATTCTAGGAATCCCTAGTACTTGGGTGGTGAAGAGCCAAATAAAATAAGAGATTTGTTTCATGAGAAAAAAAAAAAAATCCTTTCTGCTCATCCCATTAATCACAGAGTTCAAAAAGGCACGAGGCCCATCACAGCTCTGAGACATGCTCATAATCAGCTCAATCACAACCAGCATTTTTGAGATTCCCAACAAAACATGATGTCATTTTTCTGAGAGCCATGGTCCCAGGAGGAGGAGGCCAGGTCATCTCCAAATCTCAGCCTGCACCATTCTCCTCTGGACTGATATAAAGGAACTTTTCTTTTACTCTTAGGAGAGGAGTATTCATCATTGAATGGTTTGGGTTGGAAGGGACCTTCAAGATCATCTAGTTCCAACCCTCCTGCAATGGGCAGGGACACCTCCCACCACACCAGGTTGCTCAATGCCTCATCCAGCCTGGCCTTAAACACCTCCAGGGATTGAGGGGGCATCCACAGCCTCTCTGGGCAACCTCTTCCAGTGTCTCACCACCCTCACAATGAAGAATTTCTTTCCTATATCCAGCCTAAATCTCCCCTCTTCCCATTTGCATCCATCACTCCTAGTCCTGCCATCCTGGACCCTATAAAAAAGTCCTCCCCCAGCCTTCCTGTAGCCCCCTTCAGGTATTGAGAAGCCACCATGAGGTCCCCCCTGAGCCTTCTCTTCTCCAGGCTGAACAACCCCAACTCCTTCAGCCTGTCCTCAGAAGGGAGGTGGCTCCAGCCCTCTCATCATCTTCATGACCCTCCTCTGGACCTCCTCCAACAGCTCAATGTCCTTCTTCTGTTCAGGGCTCCAAAACTGGCCACAGTAACTCCAGTTGGGGTCTCACCAGAGCCATGCTTATGAAGAACCTCTATTCGTTTCACTTTCTCCAAAAACAACTCAAAGAGGCCTCCCCAGATGATCTCTGAGTGACAAAAACGTCACTTCTTTTACAGGTTGTTGTAGCCTTTTTATTGTTACAGCTTTTCTGTGGCCACAGGTAGGGAGAAGGACAGACCACAAGCCTAGGAGGCATCTCCATGTTTTAGGAGAGGTGGGACAATGCCAGGGTCCTGCCATGGAGAGACACATCAAAGACAGAGCCTCCCCCCTCTCCCACACTCCAGGACAGGAGCCAACCCTGCTCCTGTCCTCCTCCCCAGCAGAGCTGTCTGCACATGGGCAGATCCTCCTGCATTCCTCCTGTCAACTCATTGTCTTAATCCTTAAAACTATTTTATTAAGTCACCCCACTTCACCCACTCGGGGGTGTCTCCAGAGAAACAAGTGGAAACTCTCCAGCAACACCATTGGGAAGCTGAAAAAAATAAATTTTAAGGATTATAAAAAAGCAGCTTCCAAGAGAAGGTCAGCCAGGACATAGACAACAACCCAGGAAGGACGATTGAGAACCCCCCTACAGGCAGCAGGGACACAGCAACCCAAAAAATAAATTAAAAAAAAAAAAGCTTAGCTGCTGGGTTTCAGAATGAGTCCAAAAAAGGCAGCAGAGAGCAGGGAGCACTTGACACGTCGCTAATGTGTAAAAATAAAATAAATCTAGATGGATCACGAGGGGTGAAAGAGGAGTGAGAAAAGTTCTAGCTCAATCTTAACACCCCCTCTAGTGTTCTGCTGGACCACAAACTCCCCTGAGGGTATGAAGCCAGAACCTCAAAGGCAAGAGGGGGCTGCTAGAAATCAGCAGCCAGTGGCAAAGTTACCCTAAAGTAGAAAAATATCAGCAAAAAGCTCAGGATCTTCTTTATTTTGTCCTCTCCACTCTAAAACCATAATTTATAAGCAGAGTTGCTGAAAGGTGATGATGATTAAGGGATTGGAGCATCTCTCCTCTGAGGAAAAGCTAAAGGAGAAGCTTTTTACCTTGGAGAATAGGAAACTGAGGGGTGACCCCACTAATCTTTATAAATATGGAAAGGGGGAGTGTCAGGAGGATGAAACCAGGCTCCAGAACTGGCCACAGTAACTCCAGAGCCATGGTTGTGAAGAAGCCTTGCTCATTTCACTTTCTCCAAAAATAAGTCCAAGAGTATTCACTTGTCAGGCTGCAGCAGCTCTGATTTGTATGAGAAATCCCTGACTCACAGATCTTGGCAAGTGATTATCAAAGATTAAGGTATTTAAAAAATCAAGAGGTATTTGGAAGCAAAATATTTTCCTCACCCAGCTTCTCTTAACACCTAAACAAACAGTAACCACATTGGCCTTTAATAGAAAGAAGATATGTTCTCTGCAAAGAGATAACAGGGTCAGAAAGGATCTAATCACCTCATCTTCAAACTACATCCAAGTAAACTCAACTTTTAAATCAGCAAGAGTTTCCTGGAAAGGCCAAGAGCTTAAATAAGCATCAAACTAAGTGCATGTTTCCTCAGCTCCACGGTCTTTGAATGTCCCCACGCAAAGCCACCCCAAAAAGTAAAGGGCTAATTATATCTCCATCAGCTTCCACAGCCACACCTACAGGGCAGAGAGTCAGAGAGGGTCAGGAGTTTGTGAATTTGTCTCCCCCATTGTATGGAGCAGGCTAAAGCAGGATGCTGCAGCCTGGCCAGGATGTGATTCAGCGTCCTGTTTTGGAACACTTGATAAAAAGTCAGCAACTTCTGCCCCGAGATCTCCCACCAAATAACTAGGTGGCAATAAATATTGCAGTGAGTAGGATTTGTCAAGTGTGTAAAGAGCTGCTGCCTCCACAAACCCTCAAGAGGGATGCCCTGGTGTACCCCCACATCACCTTCATGAATGCAGCTGTGGGTAACAAACCCTTCACTCAATGCTGCCCACAGTTAACACACTCATAAATCCCTAAAAAACATAGAAATCAAGGTGCTAATAATTTTGGATGCATTAAAATATAATATACAATAAAGTCTAACATGCAAACACATCCAGCTGTGGTGGGCACTCAGTAGAGGGTAAAGAAAATATTCACACAGAAACCCAAAATGTTAGGGATTGGAAGGGACCTGGAGAAATCATCTAGTCCCATCCCCCTGCTGGAGTAGGAACACCCAGATCAGGAAGGATTCCAGGTGGGATTTTAATGCCTCCAGAGAAGACCCTAAAACCTCCAAAGAAAACCTCACAACCTAAACTATGATCTGGAGTTGCATTCACTCTCCAAGTCTCCAAAATAAAGAAGCCAACTGCAGCATCAGCAAGGAATTTGGCTTTTTACTAAAAAATCCCAACAGCTTTTGGTGTGTGGTAGCCAGGACAAAGCTTTGTGAAGAGTTTGTCTGCAGCAGTTTTTCCTCTCCTGTTTAATACCAAGCTGAAAAGGGAGTTTTTTATTGAATAAAACCAAAACTAACTAAAATCTAACATTTGGACATTCAGGAGATGAGCAAACAGCCTTCTGCCAGGCTGCAGATGGGAGAAAGGGGGTCAAGCTTCAGGTGCCCAAAACCACTCACCCAGAGCTGCTCCTGCCCGTGTTGAGACTGTGATTGGAAAAGCAGAACCAGCAAAGATTAGAGAAGGACTGGCTAAACAAACTCTCTTGTGTTTGCAATTAAACACAGTGATTATCTTGCTGCCTTTGCCAATCACATCTGAGACAGAGCCAACACTCACAACACCCCTGGCTTTGTAAAATATCTCCTTCAAGCTTCATGTTGGAGAAGCCAACCAAGGGCCAGGGATGAAGGTCAATGGGATGGCACCCAAAAAAAGTGGTGTAGGAGAAACTGCACACCTCTTCCTCCCCCCAAGGCAGCCTGTTCTGTTTCCTCCACATCTGACACCATCTTCTGAGGTCATTCTGAGCTAAAAGAGCAGGACCTGGCAGTGAGATAAGTTGCAGTCATCCTGCACAGAGGGTTTGTGCTGAACCTCATCTTGTAAAAGTGAAGGTTGTGCTTAAATTTTAGCTAACACTTACTCCCATAGGCTTGGTGTAACCCTGCCAGCAGATTCAGTAAGGATTAGGAGACATCTCAAGGTCCTGCAGGTGTGCTCCATCCCAAAAAAAAAAAAGAATCAAGCCAAAACATCTCATGGCTGATTGGATTTTGGGGAGGGAGGTGGATAATGAAGAGAATCAGACCTGTAAGATTTTGTCTGCATCAGTTCCACTGGGCTGTGAGATCAGTTTTGTGCTCTTACTTCTGCTTTGGGAGCAAAACCAAAGTCCTGGCTGCCTGCTAGATGTTGCCTTATCAAAGCTTCTGCTAAAATTTTTGGGAAGTGAGAGATTTTTAAAGCACAGTATGTATTTTAGAAAACACCAAAGTCCAACAACACTATATTTGAAAGAAAAGCTGCTATTTCAGGGAGACAATAAAGTATTTTAGGAGTGACAGAAGCTGTGAGGAAGATATACTGCTCTTAGATGAGAGGATCAGCAAGACACACAGCAGGTCATAAAACCACAAGCCTCCACTGAGGTGAAACCAGAGTATAAAGATTCAAAAACACCATCCTGGGTTTTGTTTTGGGTTTTTTTTAATCCAAAGGAGCCCTGAACTCTGCAGCTGGAGCAGCACAATGAAGTTGAGCAATTCTGCCACCCCATGGGCAGAGGGTAAAGTCTCAGTGAATTCAAGGGGAGCAGCTGCTGGATGGAAGAGGGGGGGACAGGATCTACCCACCTCCCTGTGAGAGAGCAGCTTCATTTTACACCTACTTTGAATCTGCAGCAGGGACAAGCCTTTTCTTTAGTCCTTGGCAGTGTTTCCCCCTGAGACTCTGCACAAGAGACATCCTATTCTCAAGGTCTAACTAGTGATTTAATTACCAGATTCTTATCCTGCAAACCATACACAGGAGAGCAGCCCAAAGGACATGCCAGAGGAAGCTCCTGGGACCTCAGTATCTTAAAAGTCAATCCTGCAGCATTTTTCAGTAGCAAAGGAGTCCATTCTCACCACATCTGCCCTCAGGATTGCTCTGGGCAGTGATGGATGCACTTGCCTGGCTTGCAAAAAGGCCCAAAGCAGCCCCAAAACTAAAGATCTCACAATGATTTATCTGCACATTGTCATCCAACCCATTTGGGATAAAGATGTATTTCCTCTTTGAGCACAAAACCAACACACACAAACAAAAGCAGAGCTTATCTTGTGGTTTTTCAGGTGCAGGGTAAATATGTCTGTACCCCAATATCCATTTATTGTCCCCAAAACCACAAGGAGAGCCAGAATTTAAATCTCCTCTTTTTTTCCAAGTCTCAGCCCAACAGAAAACTCACTGCCACCAAGGTCTGCTTTATCTCTCTGCAACAGTAGGTCTCAAAGCATGAAGCAGGAAAAAAACCCAAAACCAGTCCAAGCAGCAGCAGCAGCAACATGGATTTGTTTTTACCTGAAAGCAGGATAATTGAAGGGGGAAGCAGTACCAAGGAGAAGTGACTGAGCCTGCTGAACCACTGCTGTGTTTTCATTCCTTTATCTCTGGGATTGTGGTTTGGAGGGTACAAGCTGTCTGGAACAGCTGGCTTTGGAGTGAACAATCCACACAGAATTACTCACAGTCCCATTAGGCCAAACAAGGTCCTGCCAAAACAGCTTTATCATTGCTACTTTTGATTTCTTCACAATGACAAGCCTTTCTCTTCTCTCCAGGAGGATATCTCAGCCTTTTCCTCCCTCTCACATGAAAAAAAGCAGCTCTACACAGCATGAAAAGAGTCCAGTTCTTGATGGGTAATACCCAGGAGGAGACAGAAAGGTCTCCCCTACCCAGCCCAACCCACAACTCCAACTTCAGAGAGCAGCAGCAGAGATGCTCTGATAACACTCAAGTGCTGCAGCCAAAGCTTATGAGCTATTTTCCACTTTTTTTTCCATCAAAAAAACCCACTTTTATGCTTTCAGTTCATTAGAAGTTCACATTTCCAAACTAGACTGATAAGGGAGGGAGAACATGCCCNGCCTTTCTCTTCTCTCCAGGAGGATATCTCAGCCTTTTCCTCCCTCTCACATGAAAAAAAGCAGCTCTACACAGCATGAAAAGAGTCCAGTTCTTGATGGGTAATACCCAGGAGGAGACAGAGAGCTCTCCCCTACCCACCCCAACCCACAACTCCAACCTCAGAGAGCAGCAGCAGAGACAGAGACGCTCTGATAACACTCAAGTGCTGCAGCCAAAGCTTATGAGCTATTTTCCACTTTCTTCCCATCAAAAAACCCCACTTTTATGCTTTCAGTTCATTAGAAGTTCACATTTCCAAACTAAACTGATAAGGGAGGGAGAACATGCCCAGTGTTTAGCTCCCTGCAGACCACACAATCTCTCCCTCCAGGCAGACAAACAGGCTCAAGGCCATGGTTCTGCACGGGATGAGGACTCAGATACACAGCAGATAATCACCAACAGGGGAAAAATGATGTTTAAAAACAAACAGATCTGCTCACCTCACGTTTAGTTTACGCTCCTCATCACTGCCAACCTCCAGCTGTGGGGAGAAAAGAAAGATAAGAAGTTAAGACACTTAGTTTCCAACTTTTAACTTTACAAAAAAAAAAAAACCCAAAACCATGCTTTCTAACAGGTTTAGGGTGGTTGTTTTCTGTGGGGTTTTTCTCCTCAGGGCCAGGGATAAAAGAGACTCCCCAGCCATCATCAGTGTGACAAAGGGGCTCAGGGGGATTTTAAAGCTATTAGGTCCTAATCCTGCAAGCTGGTCCTGGAGTGCAGGTTGCTCTGAAGATCTCCAACCACCAAGGGTGTGCAGAGAAATAAAGCAGACCCTGATGACAGTGAGTTTTCTGTTGCAATCTGATGGGCTGAGACTTGGAAAAAGAGGAGTTGATTTAAATTCTGGTTCCCTTTGTGGTTTTGGGGACAATAAATGGATATTGGGGTACAGATATCTGTACCCTGCACCTGAAAAGCTGGAGTGCAAGGCATTTGAGGGGGAAAACCTGCCCCAGAGGTTGTTAAGGAGGAGCTGGGCACAAATTCATGCTGTAATTTCAGGGTGTGAAGCAACAGCACAAGTGACCTCCAGAGGATGCAGCTGAAACTGCCCAGTCTCAGCTTCCAGCACCCAAATCCCACTGATGTGCTGCTCCTCCATATCTCTGAGATGTCACCTCATCAACAAAGCCACTTCCACCTAGATGGTGGCAGAAGATGGGTCCTGAGGCAATGACTTGTTGTCCAGTCATCAACAAGCCCTAAGTATTAAATGGCCATTTTTTCACCAGGCACTGGAGGAAAGTCCACCTAGAAGCAAACGTGGCCACTCAGGTGACATTATTGGTCCTTACACTTCATTTAATCTCCTTAAAACCAGAAGTGTGCTTTCTGAGAGAAGCATTTTCACTCAGCCATACTTGACAGCCACCTCTTTCCCCTGTTACTTCTGAATAAAATTCCATATTAAAGAAAATCCAGAGCAGCATCCAGAGCTGGTTGGAAAAAAAATATATAAGAAAGAGCTCCAAGATAATTCTCCTTCTCTTGTGGTCTTGTGTAAGCAAACAGAAGAGCAAGAGCTAGGAGGAACTTCTCAGAGGGCATCAGGGAGATGGTTTGGACCCATGAAGCAGAGGAAGGACCTCACAGATCACCCTGCAATAGGAAAGGCTTCAAATTTGTAGGTTTTTTCTCAACTTTTGAGGTCACTCTCTGTGAAATCTACACAAGGAGGGACACAAGCCTTTCAGAAATTGTGTTCCATCAGGATTAAACCTCAGGGAAAACTTTGTTATCTACCACAATATGGCTTAAAACCAACCTCGAATCAGGAACATCACAAGGGTTGCTTGTTCCCAGGTGGTTTTGTAGAAAAAAGTGAATAGTTTTGTGTAAAACATTCAAGTGTAAGTAGGACCTGGGCTTCTCCCTCACCTCTCTAAGTTAAGATTCTCTCAGCCACAACACACAGGAGCTGTTCTGTTTACAATCAGTGAGAACCCAGCAATGCCAGGAAAAAAAAAAAAAAAAACAAACCCAAAAGCAACCACAGGGGCTGGATATTAGAATTAGAGCTATTTGGAGGAAAAGAGATACAAAAAACCCATCCAAAATGACTGCAGCTGATGGCAAAAAGCATACCATGGCTATTTTTAGTCTGTTTACATGGAGCAGTAACAGCACAGAGCCAGGGCAGCAGGCAGAGCCCTGGGAACACCTCGAGCCCCCAGTGTCCTCCACCAGCAGACTGGGGAAGGCCTGGCAGGTTTTTGGCCTTTGGAAGGTCAACCTCCTGTTTGTTTGGGTCTGTCTCGCAGCAACAAGGAGGAGAAAGCCTTTTTTTATAAATTAATTTCAAACAAATATGACTGTCAAGTTATGAATGTCGTCAGCCAAAGCTCATCATCCTCTGATTCTGCTGCAGACTCAGCTCTTGCAGGAGCTGACTTGCTTTCTTGGCCAGTTGGATTCATAGAATAGTTTGGGTTGGAAGGGACCTTAAAGATACTTCCAAAATCCCTGAGATGGGCAGGGACATCTCCAGAAGATCAGGTTGCTCAGTGTCTCATCCAGCCTGGCCTTAAACACCTCCAGGGAGGGGGAATCCACAACCTCTCTGGGCAAGTTCTCCTTATATTGGCTATTTTAAAGCTGCAGTAAACCCCAAAACAAGGCAGAAGAGCCCAATGTGGTGCTTCAGCCTTGATTTGCTCAGAGCATCCTTTGGAGCTGGCAGGATTTGTGGTGCACCATGAATGGGATGCCACGGACCTGCAATATGCTCACTAGGATCATGGATTCCACCATGGTATGGACACTAATGTTGGGGCAAGATCTTCACCAGCAGCATCCAGATTATCAGTACCTGAAGGGGGCTTTACAGAAAGGTTGGGGTAGGACTTTTTAATAGGGTCCAGGAAGGCAGGACTAAGAGGAATGGATGCAAATTGGAAGAGGGGAGATTTAGGATGGAGAGAAGAAAGAAGTTCTTCACTGTGAGGGTGGTGAGACACTGGAAGAGGTTGCCCAGAGAGGTTGTGGATGCCCCCTCAATCCCTGGAGGTGTTTAAGGCCAGGCTGGATGAGGCACTGAGCAACCTGGTGTGGTGGGAGGTGTCCCTGCCCATGACAGGGGGTTGGAACTAGATGATCTTTAAGGTCCCTTCCAACCCAAACCTTTCTGTGATGATCCTGGGCAGAGTATGACCACGCTGAAGGAGCTGGGATGGAGCAGGAGGTGGTGTGGAAGGGAGGTGGCAGCAGAGCTAACAAGTTGCCCACAAGTTTGGGAAGTGTGTATGATCTCCTCTCTCTCCCTCCTAAGAATTTAACACAGCAGCAAGACTCCTGCAGGCAGCAGCAGGATCCATTTTACAGATTCCTTCAGGCTGGTGAGTTCAGAGAGGCTGCAGCAACATGCTCACAATTAACATTTGCTCATCATTCTTCATTAAAAAAAACATCTTCCAATAATTACTCACACCCAGAGAGCCCTGATTTTGCTTGCAAGAAAGATCACAAAAGATCAGGGTGCATAGTGGCACTTCTCAATGGGATTTTTTGGTTTTTTTCTTTTAAATTAACTTTGTAAAAGCAACCTGATGAATTTGGAATAGGAGGGTTTATGTTTTTATGGTATTTCATGCCAGAAGAGATCATTCAGACAGAGCTGACATCTTCCTCTGGGAGCCACCAAAGTACACCTGAGCTATGGATGCTGGTGGCAGAAGTGTCCTGCCATGGACAATGCCAGGCAGTAAATTTGGGGCAGGGAAAGGAGAAAATCATATGGTCACTGAAAAAATAAGCAAAGATGTATATAACAAGGTGAGATGGAAAACACTCTGACTCCTCTCCCAACAGCTTCAGTTAAATCCAGCCTAATTCCACCCCTTGCAACAGGGTTACAGCTCATTTACATCTGTGGAGATCAGGTGGCCACCAGGTCTCATTTATGACTCTTATCTAAAGCAAAACCTGAGCAAATTCTTTCTCCTAAATCCTTGGAAAAGCACAAATCCTGTCTCCAGGTTTCTCAAAGTGTCCCAGGTCCCTGCAGCCTGAGAAACCCAAACCACAAGACACAGATCTAAGGCAAAACAGTCAGTGGAAGGAAAGGATGAGTCATGTCTGCAGCAAAGGGTCCCTCAGGAGAAGGACAACCTGTGAGCTTTGTGGCATTGTCCCCTTCCTGCCTCCCCCCCACATCAAACTGGCTAATCAGAGACCTGACAGGTGACAAATAGGATTGTTTACCTGGCAGGAGTGGGGACAGTGTGAAGCCAAGGGCAGTGAGCATCAAAGGAATGAGGTGGGGAGGAGAAAGGTGCAGGGGGAGGACATGCAGGGAAACACTAAGCCTTTGTAGGGGGAGGTGGATCACAAAGGAGATGGATCAGGAGGAAAAATAGGATGTGTGGGAAAGAAGGAATTACAGAATCCTAAATGACAGGGGGTGGAAGAGACCTGAGGTGATCATTTAGTTCAATCCCCCTGCTGGAGCAGGAAAACCCAGATCAGGTCACAAAATTGCAGGGTGGAATTGTATTAGGGTGGTGTATGGGAGCTGCAGTGAGGAAAGAAAGAAACCCAAAGAAAAGGGACATTTCTAGGGTATAGAGATGAAGAAGAGGACATGCAGCAGAGCTGGGACACTCAGGGTGACTGTCCAAGCAGGGCAGAGATGTGTGAAGCAGAGTATTATGGGGGCAGTGGGTTAAAGCCCATGTCTATGACACCAGACAGCAGAGCTGAGAGGGATGGAGAGAGCTGTGCAGGCTGTGCCATAGCAAGGAGTGGCAGCAGAGGACACTACAGCTTGGGGACATCACACAGGAATGGGGTCAAACAGGCCAGGAGCTGCTCCAGAGGCAGGGAATCTCATTGGGGAAGAAGCAGTGTGAGCACCCTACACCAAGAGGTATAGGGAAGGGCAGTGTAGGGACAAAGGGACAAGCAGAGGGTAAAGCTGAGCATCCCTGGGGCAGGAGGTGGCTGTGAGGTGACAAGGAGGGAGCAGACATGGATCTGGCTCAGCCTGGCAACATCATGATGCTGGGGGTGTGTGAGGGGAAGGGGCTGGAGTGGCCAGGAGGATGTAAGGGACCATGGGGACTGTGAGAGGATGAAGGCAGGGGACAAGGAGCTGCAGGGTTGGAGACTGTGAAGGACCATGTCCTTTGAGGGCATGGAGACAGGGGACA
>VZTY01004352.1:0-15888 GCA_013400935.1 Turnix velox
GAACTGGACACAAACCTCCTCTGAGTTTCCAAAGCCCTGCTGCATCCCACGATCCAAGCTTTAGGATTTGTCTCTTTGCAGAGATGCAAACGTCTAAAGATCTGCCTCTGCTCTCTGTGCTAACTTGGTGGGAAGGAGAAGCCATACAGAGCCCATGGGCTCTATGCGTCACATCTGAAATGACAGAGGGTCGCCCTGGGGCTACAGCTTCTAGTTTGCCCAAGGGGGTCAGAGAGAATGAACTCCTTATCAGCTCTGCTTAATTTAGGATTAGAGATAAAACCCAGGATAAAAAGTCAACCCTGAGTGCTGAGCACTACTGGCCACATTGTAGCCCTTCCAGTTGAAGTCTGGAGGACAACCTAGCAAAGATCTTGCAAGAGTGGAGAGAAGCTTGCGTTCTTCTCACTCTGGGAGATGTTTCAAATTTAGAACCAGTGGCAATGTTTCGAGTAACACCAAAGGTGCTGAGGACACACACTGAGGATACTGCTTCGAGTGAAATTTTATTCAAGGAGCTACTCAGGTATGGACATTCTCCTGGGTTCAAAGCATTTTAGTATTCTTAACTCATGGCATATTGAAGCCAACATTGCTAAAGGGACGGTAGCTACCTGCTGAAAGCCCATCTGGTAGTGTACAACAGTTTAGGATTTCTAATTCTGCAACAGGCTTTCCCTGCTACTGTACTGTAAGAAATGCTGAGGAAAACTGCTCAGGTGCTGAGACCTGAGCAATGTTGTATCAGGCAGTGAAACAGCCAGCTTCCTAAATCGACTCCCAAAGTTTTGCTGAAGCTCTCAGTATGGGGCTGGAGTGAGTAAAAGCTGGGAATGGCTATAAGTAGGACTCCGTGTTTTAAGGCAAGTGGGAAAGCTTTCAGATTTTTTTTTTCCTAGCAGGTAATACTACAGGTGAATGGAATTAACGAAGAAACAAGGAGAGTGGCTTTCAATTAGAAAAATCCAAAAGCACATATGGAAAACTAATCTGGCATCAAAACAGAGAATCATAGAATAGTTCAGGTTGGAAGGGACCTTAACAGAGTAATCTCTTGAGTTAGAATCCACTCCTGATAAAAATAGTGTGACATGAAAAGTAGTTTTAAGATGTAATTATGAGAAGCTGTTGTGGTAACATCTGCTTAATGCAAAGACAATTAAATTACTCTGGAAGGTACAATGGCTTCTAGGTTAATCATTAAAGCAAAGAATAACAGCAAAAACATTTGTGGGAACACAACATAGATGCCCTACACTTTGATGTTCAGGACTGGATGTGTATTACATATTATTTTCTCCCAGAACACCCACAAAACTACACTTATCTTACTAATCGTATAACTAGGATTTTACAAGAGAACTGGGCAATGTCACAAGGGAAAAAAACCCCTGTCATGTTGAACATGGCAATTAGCACAGAAAGACTACAATCAGAAGAATTTAAACTGACTGTAACTAATGCTCCTTGCAAATTTGTTCCCTGAGACACATGCCTGCCTGAGTGGAACCCCAAGGTTTAGCATCTCATGTGATGAGATGCTGTAGGATCATAAGCAGGTGATGTACAGATGAGAATTCTGTAGGACCATTCACACTGGCAGGACTGAAGTCTGCACTGTCAAGAGGAAAGCTCCATCTTTGTAATACACTCACAAGAATTTGAAAATTATTTGAGGAAGAGGATAAAGAATGCAAACTCTGTGTCAGAATGGATCCTATGCACAAAAACAGATCTGGGTGAAATCAGAAGCAGTGAGTTTCTAAACTGTGATGTTGCTGACTCCATTCATGATGCTGCCCTGCTTGGCATTCTCTTCCCTTGGAACTCTTCAGGCTGGGAGGCAGGCTTATTTTTTATTTGTTAGCTTGAAACCTACATTAGTTTTCTAAATACTTTTGTTCACCTTGTTATTTGTTATTATTTCCTACTTTGAATATGTTTGTACTTAGTATGAGATAAACAACCTAGGATGGATAACACAGCCTGTTTCATTAATTAGAGCATCACTGTGTGTGCTATTCCCAAGTCCTTAACCCTAAATGCCTAAGTCATATCTGGAGAAGAATCAAAGCCTAAGATTTTGTCCTTACTGGCCAAAAATAACAGCCCTTCTCTTCCTTCCTCTCACATTGTTCACATCTTAAACTCAAAAGGAAAGGAGAGGTTTAGCACTTTCCTAGCCAACTTAGTTTCTTCTTCCATAGTCAGAGAAATATGGATTTAAACCACAGGCTAAATAAGATGCAGAACATGGTCTCACTTTTTAAGTGAGTAGTTATCAAGTCGCCTCACAAAAGTCAATTGTCCCTAAAACTACTGCCTCTGCTGGCTGTTTCCAAAGAGAAGAATAAATCAACTCAGGCCACTCAGATGTATCTCAGGCAGTAGAATAAAGGAAAGAATTTAAGTTACAACTTAAATAGGTAGAGCTTACGCAGCAAGTCTTGAAGATGCTCCTCTGTTACAGCTGCAATTGGTATCCAGTTTCCAAGACCATTGAGTTTTCTGAGATGCTTCCCATTTTCATTTTTCCCTAGAGCTGAGTGGTAGTTCCACACTTGTGATGACCATGCTAGGTCTAGTGTGACTCCCCTCCAGTCACTGAACACATTGGGAGGGCTCCCTCTTGCCTAACCCCACTGCACCCAGCCATGTTTGGGAACATCCAAGACTTGGTTGCATTAATGTAGACTGAGACCTCCCAGGTGGAGTTGAGAGGGAAATCCTCTATCATATATAGCCCCAATGTGTAGGAAAGTAGCCTGCTCTTCTCCCCAAAGCTGGAGACAGAATAGTGACATCCTTTTAGGGCAGACTTGTGCGCTTGTAGGTGCTAACAGAAATTTCCTGTGGACCACAATAGTGGTTCAGTGATGGATACAAAGCTACAGAGACTCTCATTTCCCTCACAAAATCATCTTGCAGAGACTGTCCCTGTCCCTATTTGCATAGTGTCTCAAGAGCAGAACACAAGTATTGTTTTATCACAGAAAATATTCCATATTATTCCTCAGCTGTGGATGCTCAGTTCCAGAACTGTATTTTCAGACATTATAGAATTAACATATAGAACCATACTCAGTGCAGAGTACTGGAAATACATTATCAAGACCTGGTTTTCCAACTTGAATTTATCAGTAAAATTATTTCTAACAGATTCCATCGGGACCTACATCAGTCACCACTGGGATAAACACAAGGAAAAACAAGGGTTTCTGTCCTAGAGAGCTTATGAAGTAAAGTCAGTATTTCAAGGAACACTTGAGAACTGAAGCAGACTTGTATTACTTCTGCAATAACATCACATTTAGGAAAAGCAAGTTGCTATTCCAAAGTTGAGTGAAAATCAGAGCTTTCCCCCTTTGAAACAAGCCAGGAACACACCAGCAGCTATTTCTTGCACTTTCTTGCACAAGGTAGCACTAATGCATGAACATGTTTTCAGAAAAGTTTTTGCCCAATTTATGTTACGAAAGAAGATGCATTTTCAGGTGTTTGTTGCAACAATAGAAAAAAGGAAAAACACCCTGCCTAGCTAAGGGTGTTCTCACTTAAGGAAACACCGAAGCATGGAGTTGGGTCTGTTTAATATTCAGGTCAGTTCTTATGCACCCACAGTCACCTCACTGCTTTCTTGACTCAACACAAAAAAAGAGGTTTATGAAAAAAACATAAAATCACAAATGAAAACATATCTCATTAAGATATGATCAGTTAAACCTATACAAATATTTTTTAGAATGAACGCTCTCCACTAGCATCCTGAAAATGCACATTCTTGCTTTTGTGAAAAAAAAAAGCTCCAAAATTACCAATCACCTTGATGTTAGAATATAACAAGCTCTAAATTCTTCCTTTTGGAGACACGCTCAGAACTAAATCAACTGTCAACCTGAGTGCAGGAAGTAATTTTGACTCCATCAGTGTTAGTAGAGATTTAACTTTTTTGTCAGCTCTTTCCCACCAAACAGGCAAACCTGGCCAAAGAGTGTGAAACATCAGGAGTTCCATGTGTATAAAGTGTAACTTATATTCTTCATGGCCTGGTATGCAGGGTTTTTACTTTTAGCTGTTGTCTCCTCTATCTCTCAGCAAGGGAATCACCATCTCACATGCAGCAAGCAGGACATCACTGGGCTGAGGTGACCGATGAAGTTGGAGAGGGCACTGTGCGAGTGTCACATGCTGAATATTGCACATTTAAAAATACCAGGCATTTCAGCTTCTGAGCTCACTGCACGCTCCTTCACACTTCAGTCATGCTCTACAGGAAGAATTACTGGAAAGCATTTGGACTTCCTTCTGAGGTGCATTCACTATACCACTCAGCTTTTGTTCCATCTTAGTTTTTTTCTAAGATAAAGTTTAGGGATGAAGATTCCAATGTGTGACATCTTTTAAGTAGTCAGTTATCTACTTAATTATTTACTTGCACTATAGGAAGAGACAGTTGAGTAGACAATAAAATAGTAAGTTAGCAATATTTGCTTTTCCGTCTCTTGAAGTAAGATAAAGTTGAGGTTTTAGTTCTGTTATTAAATAGTGCCTTTACTGTAGTACCTCTAAGCTTCCAATCATAGTCTTTTGATCAGATTGGAGATAACATTCCACCATAATTTTAAAATCTCTCATAAGGGAGAAAAATAAAATACATCACCAAAACCTGTGTGCATGTGGGTCTTAAAATCTGTAGATTTTCAGGGAAATTTTAATATGAATAAGCCAATCTCCAAGAATACATTCTGCACTACCTCAGCAAGGATAAAGTATTTTTTTTTAAAAAAAAAGCATTAATTAATATGCTATGTTCAAATTCTAGGCTAAACAAAACCCATTTCTAGAATAATCAAAACAACCCCTACAAAGAAGACTGTATTTCCAGGAAAAGCTAAATGTCATCAAGTTAGAAGTGTATTTTATTCCATGTGTATATAACTCTGATGAGATAGTATACTGAATAAACCCAGAAACTCAGGAACCTGTGCAATACTTTTAATGTAATGAACATAACCAACTTCCAAACACAAACTGGAACCAACTAACAAAACAGAAACTCAAACCAGCCTTCTGAATGCCAAAAAGGGCTTTTGCAAAACAGTGCACATTTATTCGAGGTATCGTATCCATGAAAACAAAACAAAACAAACTATCTACATTTAAAAAGAATTTTTACTTAGCAAGGCAAAAGAAGGCAGGTGACACATACAGAGGTAAATGTAAACAGTCTAAAAATACAGAATGCTAGTAACCAACAAACCCAAAACCCCCAAAACTTTGGTTATGAAAGCTGGAATAACCCAAATATATCAAAGAAAAATAAATCAGAGGCATGCAAAACATTTTGTAAAAATACACTTATCCATGTGGCTAAGTGAGCTGGATTTAGAATGAAAAATAAATTTCTTTCTTCATTATCCTTTTACTGATTGTCATTCCATTTTCCACTGAAGGGAGATGGCTGATGAAAGCTTTCAGCCTTCTTCAGGACTCTGCTAATCAAATTTATGAAAGACCCAAACAAGTGTTGCAAAGGAGGTTTAAATAACTGCGATTTTATGATATAGTGTGACAGAAAACCTTGCTCAAATGCTACAGGCAAATGGTGCATGATCTGTTATTGTTCTGGAAGGCAAAAGCTCATAGAACAGTCAAGTCGCTCTGGATAGAATTTACAGGTTTTTGAGTTTCTCCTCAGAAGAGCAGTGACAAATTCCACAGGAAATTGGGAAAGTCACTTAACATTTTATTTGCAACACAGAATACTTTGGCAACCAGGATATACTAGAGAAATCTGAACAGTGACCTGCAGTGCATGTGCATTTCAGAAAAATCAAGTTTCGTTTCAGATACATATCAGGAGCCTAGTCAACATAAGGCTTTTCACATGGAAGCAACTGCAGCAATGCCATCCATCTTCAATGCATCTACAGGTCTTTCTTGTCTTCTGCTTTATTTAAAGTGGCCTGAAAAGAGACAGATTAAAAAATAAAATTTATATTTGGCAAGATCAGAAATCGTTGACTCAAGATGCCACATTTTGCTCCCTCGCAATCATACCCAATTTGTTCACTACATACTCTTCAAAGTTGTTGTCCCATTAATACTACCCCACATAAAACACAGTAGAATCATAGAATTACCTAGGTTGGAAGTCACCTTTCAGATCAAGTTCAAACATCAATGATTTTTCCTAATTGTCAGTCTAAACCTACCCTGGTGCAACTTGTCCTGTTGCTTGGAAGAGGCCAACCTCCACCTTGTTACAACCTCTTTCCAGACACTTGTAGAGAGCTGTAAGGTCCCCCCTCAGCCTCCTTTTCTCCAGGCTAAACAGTTCACTCAGCCACTCCTGACAAGACTTGTTCTCCAGACCCCTCAACCTGCTTCACTGCCCTTCCCTGGACTTGTTCCAGAATCTGATCTTAGTTCTGCTCAGCATTCACATTACAGCTGTACTGTGCTGCAATCTTAGCAGAAAATGTTTTCTGCTATCAACTGATTTATCCTTAGGAGATGCATCTACTGTGTGCTCAGTACCTTCTGTTCTTTCTACTAAGAGGTAAACACAGAGGACTGTCAGGATGTGTGTTCTAGACCACAGGACTGCTAGAAATGCAGCAGGACTACTATGGCTCATTGCACAGGGAAGCACAACAAAGACAAGACATGCATGGTGGTCCTAATCTGAACACAGAGATCAGTTGAGCAATCTCTGTAAGAATATAGAGTGAGACTGGGAATCAGTAAAGCTTCACAGACTAGAGGAAAAAAGTTACACCCAGCTCAAATTTGCCTTTTAAAAATCTTAGTTCATTAATACAGGCCCAATGAACACCCATTCTTGAAAAGCAGGTCACTGTAATTTTAACACCAACCGCTTACTTTCTCCCCAGGCCATTACTTGTAAAAAGGCCAACCTTAATTTGTAGTGAATTTTTATTTAATTCTGAAGCAGAGGTTAGCCATAGAACATACCAACTCCTGTCAGACAACCTGAACAAAAAACGGGGCTCCCAATTCCACAAGAAATAATTACTGTACTAGATATTATACCCATGTGCATATTGAAGCTTAATCAAACTGCTGGAGTTCTGCTGTTGCTTTCTTATCTTATTTTGTACTTCAATTTGAATTTTACACTGTTTGTTGGCTTGTGTTTTGTGTTTTTGTTCTTGCTTATCAATGGCATTGCAACATTTACAACCCAGTATTGCAAAATCATGTTTAAAGAGCAAACAAAATTATTCTTAAAAATTATGTACATACCACACACACCACCCCTACCATTTCCTTACTGGATTTCAGTTTGATCATCTCATGCAAAACTATCTGAATTGTATTTCCCAAATTACATCAACGTCAAGTTTAACAATGACCTGAGCTTGTCACCTGAAGAAGAAGAAAGTAACTTTGCTGTCTAGTCCTTGAAAAACAAAATTCTCTTATTTTGATTAAGCTTACAGTGTTCTGCTCATTGCAACTTGATGTTATATTGCAGATTCTGGTCAATACTCCTGCATAATAAACACCCAACAAGCAAATTTTTCATCGTATAATGTCAGAACATCGTGCTCTTACAGTAATCCAGAATCACCTACCTGAAGCAATTCGTATTCTTTCATCAGACGATCATATTCTCTTTTAAGGCCTTCAGATTGCTTTTTAACAGCAGTCACTTCATTATTCGCTTTGTTGAAAGCTGTAAAATATCAGAATTAGCATTCCAATTATTACTTGTATTACTTGTATTCCTACAGTTCCTTGGAGCCCTAGTTACATATTAGGGCTCTGATGCACTTACAGAGACCTTCCTTTGAAAAAGTACAGATTTAAAAAAGAGCATCACAGATGGACAGAGATGATGTGCAGGACAGGAAGGACAAAGAGAATGACTTGTGTTCAAGAAGAGCAACATGATGACCAGGAAACAGCTGCATGAAAGGTAAGGGCAAGACCAATAAACCATGGACAGAAGTGATGGGTTAACAATACCTACAGAAAAATAAAACTCTACAACCCTCAAAAACAAAACCACTAATACCGCTATGTGGATGAGAAGGCAGAAATCATGGTAGAGGACAGACAACTACAAACAGGTTTTTAACATGTGAAAAGCAGTTTTTGCTCTACTCACAATCTCAACAGCAATAAACTGAGAGCATGTCTGTACTGCACTACAAAACAGCCCAGGTCTCCATAGGGGACAAGTACAATGTGGGGTAAATTAGCATCGTGTTTCATTAAGCCATTACTCCTAGGCTGTTGTATAAGTATTTAAGTAAGGTCATTTATATATTTTTTCATGGGTAATCCATTATCTTTATATTTCTCTGCTCTAGCCAACACAGTCACACCTTAAAACTTGATTTGCTCATCTCAAACAAATTACATTAATGACCTTTTATAAAGCTCCTTGACATTGCCACTTAAAACAAAAAAAAAAACCCTCAATGGGCCAAAGATTCCCTTCCCCAGTATTTACCCTATTTTTAATATTAATTAATTTGAATGTGCAGATTCAAAATAATTCTCACTTTAAAATTCTGAAAGTGGTTTTGCCGGAAATAGGACTTTTACCTGAAATTCTGGTATACTTAGGTTTAATTACACTTATATTTGTTAATTTCAACATGGTCAAAGACTCACCCCTTCCTTTTATGCACCTTCTTTCATAGCTACCCTTCATCACTTAATGCATTCTTGACAGCATCAAAATAAAAAACATTTTCTAAAAGTTTTGGTATTTGGAATAATCATGATTTCCACACATCTGACAACTCGTACTCCATTGCATTTACTGTCTCATCTTCCTAACGTCTAAAATATTCAACAGTGAAATCTGAGAATCGCTCTAAAATGAACTTGTGACAATTTGTTAAGCTTCTGAACTTTAAGTTGTGAACAGAAACTATTTGGATATGCCATTTTGTCTCTTCAAGAATCTGCTGGTTAGAAAGTTAAATCCTGCATTTGTTTAAACACTTTCATTCATATATATACTAAAATTTAACAATACTTAATTTCTTAAAAAGCTGTAACTCAGTGTTACTGATCTAACACTATTTAGCCATTTACAAGCAGCAGCACAGTACTTCAGCTACAAATAAAAGCCACTGCAACTTTAAAACATGAACAAAAAAAAATCTAAAAGTATCTGCAAACCAAGATAACAAACAAGCCAATGCACTATCTCAATGTTTTGACCAAAACAGATGTATGACAAGAATACCTCACCTAACCCTACAAAAGAAAGCAAAGAACAGATTGTCCTTTTCACCTGCGTTGGCTATGGACAAAAAAAAATCCCCTAACCAAACACAAGAGTTGTTCCTGCTGAGGCCACACAATGAAGAAGAGCATCACAGCTTTGACAATGTGAATTCCCTAGCATGCCAGCTTCTCTCAGTATCTTCTTGTCAAGGAATAGCGACCATCCATAAACCACTGCTCAACTATTTTGCCATTGTATGAACACTGCAGTGCAGCCAAGTCAACCATACAGGTATATTACTTGTCATATGGATAGTATCATATGAACACTGATCCAGCAGAAAACAGAAAAACCTTTGTGTGTACAATACAGCCAGTTATTATTTCTGGCTTCCATCTGGCCTGTTACTTTGCCCCATGGGAGGAAAGAACAGCTGGACTGGCGGCAAGCAAAATGCAATAGCTGATTGTTTCTACCAAGTGAATGTACAAGCAGGCAGGAGGTGAGACTGCTGCTCCTATGTAACATTATCTTTTACACCTAGACGGTAAGTAAAGGCCCATAAACTAATGTCATGTGCAGTCTAAAAGAAGTATAGCACTTGACCTTACATTATCACATTCTCTGAATCCTGATCCAGGATAGATTGCTTATTCAGATTTCTCTAAAGTCAAAGTAAGATGGGAAATAAAATTGCTCTGAAGAGGTTACCTTCAATAAGCTGTGGCATTTCTATTGTTTTCTCATTTCAAGGAGGGTAGAGAATGGTACAGTAAAACAAAAGTAAATACCAACAAAAGCACTCAATTCTTCAGGCATTTTCCTCCCTATTAGTCCTGGTCTGACTAAATCGCCTGACTTACAGTGCTTGCTACTAAGGAAACGATCTGGAACTTAAATTAGCATTGCTCTCAATACAAACAAACTCAAATGATTTGGGCTAGTTTAAGACTAAGAAAGATCTCTCCCTTAAAGGAGTCTTCAACTTGAGAAAGAGCTATTCAACCTTTAAGAATTTAGGCACTGACGGGGCAAGAGATTTGCCAACAAACACACTGTAATGCTGGGAACACAACTCCAGTCAAGTAATTCCATACTAATTCTGAATTCTCTCCCTAAGATGTAATGGTCAGATGAAGTTTAAAAAGAGAAAACTGAGCCAAAAAATTACACTGAAAATTGCTTCAAATACCTTTCACAACCCCAAATGAACATTTGTTACAAAAGGGATGTTACAGGATCTTCAGATGGCATAAATGCCTTTGTATAACAAAGCCATGCCTTCTGTGCACCATCCCTTTGAGTCAACAAATACAAGTATCAATTCCTGTGGCATTTGACATTGCACAATGGCTCCCCATCAAGGTTATGATCTTACAGTTAATTAAGGTAAAGTAAAATGGAGATTGTTTCTCAACTTCCCTCTGCCATTGGCTAAATAATGTGATGGCTTCTATCTCCTATTCCCAGATGATTGTTCAGAGGCATGGGAGAGGGGTTTTTTTTTCATGTAGTTTTGTTGTTACTTTATGGATGATGATAAAAACAATGAAATTGAAAAAATATCATAGCATGTTTTCTTCACTCGCCCCCCAAATCCTGTAGGTCTGAGACCAGCAGATACAGAGAGGGCCTTCAGTTATTTCTATCACAGTGTTGATTCAGATATGTCTAATGCATAGACATTTTATCTTTCTCACAACTGCACTAGGTGCTTCCAAGAGTACATCTATTTATTTCCAGGTATCAGTGAGACACTTTTCCCAATATACTTGTTTATCAACGAAATACCATCTCAGAAGGTTTCTAAGCAGTCATGTTATTACTTGTCCAGGTATGCTAAACATGGATTTAGGCTCCAAAAGTGCTAGTCCCACTGCTGGGTGCCTACAAAGCCCAGTATGTGGGTCTGCAATGAAGTAGAGAAGAACTAGCCCACTTCCCTCATTCCCATCATAAAGGAAAAATGGGCATCAAGGGGAATAAGAAAGTCTAGTCTAGAAAGAAAAACAAATTAGCAGAAATCTGTGTCACTTGTTTCCAGTCTTTCCTCAGATTTTCATTTCACTGCTGATTCACTTTATTTGCAACTCTCTTAGCTGTACCATAGCTGAAAAACAAATAGATAACATCCTCCTCCCCAAAAAAAAGGGGAAAAAAATCTCCAAAACAGTAATGTTTTCCTTTCTGTACTCCTTGAGCATTGTTTTACTACTACTTGACACCTCCCCTTACACATTTCATCCCTTTCTCCTCCAAAAGTTTCATGGATTGGATTTTTTGGACACAAAGGAAAAGTTACTTCAGCTACATGAGCTCAGTGTCATGAAATAAATTGTTAAAAAAAGGTAAAACAAGCTTGTCAGTCTCAGCTTTGATACTCTGTAATGCACTGATCACAACCGGTGACCACCGCACTCAATATTCATCTGCTCAGTAGAAAAAGTTCTGAAAGAAAACAGTAAATTTGATTCACGTGAAGTCTAGAGACTCTATAGAAAGGCAAGTCTACAACTGTGACTATTCTCAAGTCTACAACTGTGACTATTCTCAAGTATTTCAAGCCCCCTGGCTGTAAGTTTGCTCAAAATGACATATAAGAAAACTTACACAAAACAAGATAGACACAAACCTAAACTAGCTGACAGTGTTCTCTGTTTTGGCAGTGAGGGGGGGTGGCATCAGAGGGAAGGCTGTAAATATTTTCCTATTAATTCCTTAAGACCCTCTCCCTCACTTTCCCTTTAACAAAAGACTCAAGGGTGCCTTAATTTAAACATCTTTTGGATGGACAACACCCCACAGGGAGAATGCAGCTGAAGCAGCATGTGGTAGATCTATTTATTCTTTAGCTTTCTCTAGCATTCCTCACTGAAAAGCTTACATTATAGTAGTGTTACATACCACCAGTTAGTTTAGATAAAAAAAAACATACGTATTCATTGATTCTGTCACTTCAAAGGCAGTTTTCCCCCCTTTAAGAAAGCAGCAGGAGAGGGAAAACTTGCAACCAAACCTGACTGAGAAAATTAATTACTAAGACACAAGTTTTTACTGCTTCAGATCCAGCTGAAAACAGCTGTTCCACAGTTCCTGTTCATCTTCCCAGAGGACTATGAAAAAAGAGTAATGAAATCCTTGTTATTTTTACAGCTTTGTAGCACTGCCAAGCAATATGAAAGCAGGGTTATGTTTTGATGACAAAAAACTAACCCAGTACCATGAAAATCTGTATTTTGTTACAGCCTGAATACCTGATTGATGCTTACAAGGTCACAGGCAGTGTTATCTCAAAAACACTGATTTCACATGAGGAGGTGCTCATAATCATCACACCTTGACAGACCCCAGTAAGACAGGACCAAACAGGTAAAATCTGCTTCCATCTCAATCTGGGTTGTCAAGAAAGCAGTTTTGACAGCCTAAACCTTAAACATGGAAGCTGGTAACAAAAAGTATTATATTACAAACTACAAGGCATGTTTATTAGTAGACAAAATTAAAAAGAGGTAACACCTATGCTGCAGGATATATAAATTCAAAACATTAGTCAAGGTTTTGCCTGCTATCTGATTAAAACCTTACTATACAGAAAAAAGTCTCAGCTACATACTTCCCCATTTTGTACAGGGAGAGTGGCCAGGATGTATGACATGACTGATCAACCTGATGCATGTAAGCAACCTGCAATTGATTTCATATTCTGGTCGTGTGATTGATGGAAGACTGAAACAGATCAGTTTGACATGTTAATACTTAGAGTTTAATTAAGGTGTTCAAAATACACCATACACATTTACATAAATAGGACATTTACCAAAATATAGGTATGGCAATAGTATTTTTCCAGCTCCTAGGACACCAAAGCCAAGTGTTCTATAAACTGATGTGGTTAATACTATAGCCAGAATAAATTTTTGACATTTGGTGTTGAAAAACTAATTTTCTTAATTGCAAAGAAGTTCTAATCAGTACTTACCATCTGATGTCTTCTGTAGCTCTGCTTTCAAACGTTCAACTTCCTTCTTCAACTTTTCATCAGTAGCTTCTGTCGACTCTTTCTTTTTACCTGTTTCTTTTTCACTCAAGGCCTATTAAAAACCACAGTTGCTACAATTAATTCTTTTTTCATTAGTCTCACACTAATGACAAACAACCAGAGAATGGCAAAGTGACCTTGCAAAGTGACAGGCTTTATCAAGTGGCAATATAATATAGACAGATAGTCATTCTAGGAAAGAAAAAAAAAGAAAAAACCCCAAAAGACTCAATGTTTCAAGTTGACAATGAATGCATACTCATAATAGTATGGCATTATCCCCTGTGTAAGAGTATCTCAGCATGAAGCCCACAACTTCTGTTTAGGTAATAAACTGCTGTTTCTTAAGACACACGTCGTCAGGCCTGCAAGTGACAGAACAATGCCATGTTTATGTGCAAATTGTTTTAATAAGTTATTCTGATTTAGATCACTTAATGCATCACAAATCTCTCCCTTCAGGTCTGCAGCTGCTACTTCAAACTTCAGAATAACTCAATATCCAGAGTAGATTTCCACCAAAATTCAAGATTAAGAACTAGGAAAGGATTCAGTAAGAGTCCTATAATTACTAGACACAAGAGCAGTATTGCCCTGAACTCTGAAAATGTTGGCACTACTTTAATTACACATGCTCTTATCCATTAACGCAACAGCTACTGATGACTTTAAGTATTTTATGTTAAGGACTAGACCCCATAATTAGACTCTTTAATCATATAGCCTCTTTTAAATAACATCAAGCATCATCTCTGTTATGAAAAAGGCAAAATAAATAACACTTATTGGAGGAAAGGAAACAACTCAGACGAACAGCTATTAGCTGAACTGGTGATACCAGAGCTTACTAGGCACAGGCCACAACAGAGGGGAAAGATTAGGAAGATTTGACAAGAACTGTATATGAAGACTGGCAAGCAATTCATTCAAAGAAAAGAGCTTCAGAAAATTTTCAATGAGCAATTTAACCAAAGTGCAGAGATTACATGTGACTGATGGTAACAAAACTGTAACTGATTCATCATGAAATTGATCAGATTGCCTCTTTTACTTTGTGGTGTGCTCACAAACAATTATTTCTGTGAGTTTTTATCTTAAGTCCTATGCTTCATAGAATTTCTGATCAAGAGACAGGACAGACCTAGCATGCTACAGTTAACTTACATAGTTCATACTAACAGCCAGTGCCCTACATGCAACTGCTCTCGCCTCTCTCATATGGGAGCATGAAACATGTTTTTAAGTGAACACAAATACAAGGGCCGCGAGCCACAGAAGAAGCCAAGACCTAGTAACTCTATAAAGTTAAAATAAACCAATACTGAATGCTTTGCATCACCGGTGCAAGGAAGATCAGCCACAGCATGCTGGCTGTACTTGTTTTGGACCAGTCTTTTTGCAAACCATGCACTCAAACAAACAGAAACAGGAATACAGTCTCTACTTTCTGGCTATCACTTGCAAGCAGCTAAGGGAATGCGTTGCTAAGAGAATGTGAAAGAAGTACAAAAAGAGGACTTTCGGCTAAAATCCAACAGGACAGAGAAAAAGGGGGGAGAAAAAAAGAAAGTACTAGTCTGCAGCAAAGAAACAAATTCCATGACTGAGGGAGGCAGTTTGGATGATTTTGACAAAATACCAACTCCTAGAATTTCGGAATAATTTCATATTTGAGAAATACCTAACCCATAGTCTATCAATCCTTGCTTTATAAACAAGTGGAATTTTTTTTGCATCCCTTCTAGTACTTTTTGTACTGTCTGTTCTCTTGTTCGAAGATTTATGAAAAAAAAAGAGTGTTGGTAAACACAGATACTGCTCCAGAAAAACTGGAAGGAAACCTGCACACACCTGAGGTGTATTTTGTTTTGGCAGTGTGCCAGACTGAAAAATGCTGCAGAAGCCTCCATACCCCAGATACCTGCACACTAGCTTATGGTTCAGTCTCTTCCAACAATGCCTATATGACTTCCAACAAAAGTCAAACCAGTCAATTACTAGCAAATATTTCATACATTTATTTTTAATATATTTACAGATTGCATATCACTTTCTAGATGCAACAGTATATCGAACCACAAATTAACCTATCATTTGTCTGTTTTCTACATTCTTGTAATACAAATAACTTATCTTTGGTTCACCAGTGGTTCTTTTAAGTAAGAAATTTTCGACAGTATCCTCATTAGTAGAGGATACTGCAGAGCCTTACTAAGAAAGCAAAGTATTAGGAATTTGTCTGACTCCACATAAAAATTGTCACAAGAATATAATATAAATAAAAGAGACTAACTTTAAAAGTTATAAAAGACATTTCAGAACTGGAGCAAATTCTGTTTAGAAGAAACAACCAGCTTGAGAAAACCTGCACTTCATGCTTTTCTAGACTGAACTGCTATAGCCCTGACCTAAACAGTCAACTGTTTAGGATAAAAAGAATAAAATCAGCATCTCCCTCTACAGTGCAATGATTAAATTCAAAGAGTTATTTCAAGAATCATGGAATAGTTTGGGTTGGAAGGGACCTTAAAGATCATCGAGTTCCAACCCCCCTGCCATAGGCAGGGACACCTCCCACTACATCAGGCTGCTCAGTTCCTTGTCCAGCCTGGCCTTGAACACCTCCAGAGAGGGG
>VZTY01004352.1:16296-42475 GCA_013400935.1 Turnix velox
TGATTAAATGTGTACTGAAAAGATAGAACTTCATCTAGAACAAGGCACTGAGCAGCCTGATCTAGTGGGAGGTGTCCCTGCCTATGGCATGGGGGTTGGAACTATGTGATCTTTAAGGTCCCTTCCAACCCCAACCATTCTATGATTTATTTGGATTACTTTAGTTTCCTTTGTTAAGAAAAAGGTACTGAAATTTGAAGTTGGCATTCTGAACTGCATATAAGAATACACATTGTTGTGCTTTCTCTCCACCAGAAGGAAAACAGAACAAACATTATTCAGTATCAAACCATTCCCAAAGTATTTTATACTAACTACTTGTTGCATAGGAAAACAACTAAAAAAGTTCAGATACCTCCTGAAGCTTTTCATTCTCAGCCATGTATTTTCTGGCTGCTTCAGTAGCATCATTTACTTGCATTTCCAGAGCTGCATGAGATGTCATCCCTTTTGCCAACTGAGTAAGAAGCGTAACAGTACGTCTCAATACACTGGTGAAGAAACACAGTGAACAGCACGGTAATTCACAGCATAAATTAAAAACCACACAGACACACCAAACAAAACAATCTCTTTGCTCTCCCTCTCTGCATTAAAGGTAAAAACAAAACCACATGAGGATTGTTCAAGCACCTGAAGGGAAACATCCAGGCTCAGAGATGACAAGTAGTAACAAAATAAGAAACTGCAAACATTTTCAGACTGCAAAAATTTGGTTTTTTACCTGATGCAGAACCTCCCTCCTCCCAAAACCCCACAGCCATTAGGGGGTCAGAGACTTGTGTGCTTCATGGCTGAAATGTGGTTACATGACCTAGTATTTTAAAAAGGGTGGAATATTCCAAGTACATTATGGCAATGAGTCAATACCAAAAAAAAACCCCAAAACACAATTTTATAGAATGCCTTACAAGAATAAAAAAGGCAGTGTGAGCATATTAATCGTCAATGTATTTTGTCAATACTAGAGAAATCAGAACATGCCAGAAATGTCAGCACTTGTATGACACCTCTAAGCTAGTGATTCCCTCTTTGAGTCATTACTTCCATTATTAATTTTGGTGTCTTTCAAAGCAACATGATTCTGAATCAAGGAAAGGTCAAAGCAAACCTGAATTAAAATAATTCCTGTAATATAACTATGCATCTGCTTTCCAAAAGAAATCTGAAAACTCAACTGAAAGCTAATTAACAGACCTCCTGGCTTTCAAGGTAAGCTCTCTCCTCTGATTTTTTGCTGAAAGCTCATTTTCTCACTTACTTTCAATTTGAAAGTTTAGGTTCCCATGTAACCACTTTTCCAGCATGTTTTACTGTTGCTTATTAATTTACACATGCAGCAGTCCGGAGTCAGTAAAACATCACTACTAAAATAGAATCAAAGGATTATGTAGGTTGAAAGTGGCCTCCAAGGGTCATCCTCTCCAAGGTCATACCCAAAACAGGGATGGGTTGAGCAGATTACACAGAGACTTGTTCAGTTGAGTTCCCAACTACAGTGATGGAGATTTCACCATTTTCAGGGTGCCTGTTCCAGGAACTAACACTGCTCCTGAGAGCAGAAAAAGCTCTTTTCACTACAGTTAAAAATTTCCCAGGTTCCTAGCCTGTTGTCTTTTGTCGCTCCTGCGAGCACTTCCTGAGAAGAGCTGTCTCCATGTCTACACTCTTACCACTGGATAGCTGAAAAAAGCAACAATGTCTCCTTCAATGTCTCTTTTTCTAACTGAAGTCATGCTTCCCCCCTTCTCTTCACATCGTGTCTTTCAGCACAGAGATGAGGCTGATTAGTCTGTCAGTCATCCTGTTTGCCTTTTAGCAGTCACTAGGTTCCTCCCCTAATTACCATGATCTTCCAAAGATGACAGAGCATGGCCTTGTAATGACATCCTTCAGGTCTCTCTCCATGCAAGGATGAATTCTTTTGTTTTCAGCCCATCTCACCCATGTGGTTCAGCACAGGGTAACAGAGGGCCAGATAATCCCTGGCAGGCTCTCTGCATCTCCAAGTCAGATTAGCAGATGGTTCCCTGTGTCCTTCCTAAAGGGACAGTCTCTGGTAACTACAACCAGGAGGGTCTTCCGTGCAAACAGCTGACTGATGAAGGCTCAGCTGGCTCCGATACCTCCAATGATAGGTCATTTTCTTCACCTGTACCCAGTGATCTGTTATTGCCAAACCACAAATGGAGAAAAGTTTTTGATGTGTTGCCAGAAGTGATAAGCTTCCAGCCTTCTCCCATCTTGAGAATCTCCATCTACCACTTCTAGAGTTTGTCCTATTGGCTGATGTGCTAAAACAAACTAAAACTGACCTAAAAAGCAAATTAGGGGCATACAAGTACCAATTTATATGGTATTAGGCTGGATGATAGTAGCAGCAATGTAGGTTACAGAACCCAAGGCACACCTTTTCTCTGACAGACATTATGCTTCATTTTAATGGATAAGTAAAATACCTATATTAAAAAAAATCCTTTGATCTAGCCAATACTGTAATAGTATTTCTTTCTTTTAAACTTTGGTGAAAGGTTGGCAGCCCTAAAAGAGGCCTTAAACAAACTCTTCAAAGACAAAGCTTATATCTACAACAAAATTCATCAGGGCCACTTGACAAGTTTTCTAACTTGAAAGCTGAGTGGGGGTAGGATTCTGGGGGCCCAGCATCCAACTTCACTGTAGGACACTGCCCAGCTATTCCTGTCCTGGAGCAGTGATCACAAATGCACTTCTAAATATATACTTGAACTTTCTGAAAGAAGACAGAACATGATGCATTCCTATCACTACTGTGTAAGGCTAAAGCCACCTTTGTTTTTTTTCAAGTTTACTTTGATATTTCTTTATGTACAATGATCAGCTAAAATGGCCGTACATCACATCAAAGGAAAGAAGTTTGCCAGAAGGCTGTGATTCCAGGCATATCCTTGTTGCATTCCTCTGTGTATCTAGGCAATATCAAGTAGCTCACTGAAGTAATCCAGAAGAGCACCAGCATTCTTTACCCAGTGTCACCAAAAAAAAGTACAAATGGGAAATCATCTGACCCACAAGTCTGTTTCCATTCATTCATGTGATGTGTACAATTAGTTCATGACCTCCTTGCCCAAGTGAGATCTGCAGGTTCTTGTGGCTACTCTGAAGATTCACAGGTAGCTTTGGCTGCTACTGTTGTAGGACAGTGAAGAACTGTCCTTTCCATTACACTGTTTTATTAGCTGTATTTAAACATCCTGAAAGGGATACCTCACTCCAGATTACAATACCATAGCAGGCCAGATGCCACAAAATGGTTGACCTGAAATAAAACTTTCCTCAGAGGACAGACCATTATCCCACAGTTTCTAACTTGAACTTCAGACAAAATGGTTCAAGTCAGGCTCAGGCTTTGCTTCTTAGTACATCAGGATGCAATAATATCTTTTTCCAACATATTAAGACTATGTTAACAGTGGGCTAGTTTTTGAGATTTCTTCATTCCAGTTGTTTGTGTTCAAAGCAAACAAAATACTGGGCATTAAATTAAGAAAGGAAATTACTATTCCCTGAAGAAACTTCTCCTGCAAAATACATGTTTTCTCAAACATTCAAAATGTTTCTTCTCATGTGCTGCTCACATACCCTTCCAATCTTCAAATATTTGTAAGATATTATTTTTGCTGATCTTGCTTGCCATAGCAAATCTGCTCACACTTAATACTTGAACCTCTCAAAAATCAGCCTTCTAATTTTTTTTTTAGTTGCACTACTTGGTGTGATACTTCCTGTAAGAATCATACTATGTAGAAATGAGAAAAAAAGTTATACTTACAGCCAGAGAAATAAGGAAAAACCAGAGAGATAGAGGTTTCTTTGTGATCTGAAGAGTTTCATCTGAATATGATCAAAAGCATTGGCATTGACATTTGCAGCCTTTTCAGTCACTTGAACAGATGAGTACTTCCTAACTTCTCTAATAGCATCTGCAAACAAAACCAGTTTGTTCTTATTCACATCTGTGGGTACACATACATAATAAACCAGTCATAGCACTAGAAAAGTATTTTTGGACTTTCTGCTTGGTAAGCAGGCATGGGACAAGCAGTGATATTACTTATGTTATCCATACATTTTAAAGATAGGTCTTGATAAAACACTGAAGTGATATAACCTGCTTCCAAAGATATGCTAAGACATGCCCCAAACATACCTGAACAGTCATTTCCAAACTTGGACTTGCTCAGCCACCAGGGATTAGGCTAAAGCAACACATTCTACAAATACAAGAGACCTCCACAGAGAGTGTCAAAATATCACTGCTGACAACTGAACAAAAATCCAGCCAGTGGACAGTGGGAAAACAGGAAGAAAATGGAAATAGAAGAGATGCCTTCTAAAGTATTTACTTAATCTGGAATTTCTTAGATAAGCATGCACTTTACTAATGACAGAAACATCTACTTTATGCTTGAATCAGAGAGAAAAAAACTGTAGCACCCATCAGAACTGGACTATCACCCTGTTGAATGCAAACAGAATGGGTAAGCTACAGCTAAGCTTTCTTTCATTTCCCTTTCATCCACCTTTCAGCTTCCTTTCATCTAACACACACTCCCGATAGTTCTGCAGAAGGGCTAATACACTGTAAACACTTTTCAATGGACAAAATCATTAATTAGGACTGGTGTCTACAAAAGAAAAAAAAAAAAAAGCCAGCCCAGTTAAGAGCTCATTATATGATCATTAAGGCCATCATACGAATTGATGGTCAACAGAGCATCTAAAATCTCCTTCTGCACATCAACAAAAATACAAACTTCATGACATATTATCAGTTCTTGAAGAGTATTTTGACCCTGTAGAATTAAATTGCTGCTGCATTTCTCCAAGCAGACAAAAATCATCTCTGCAGAAAAGCATGTAAGAGTAACATCACTTAGGACTCTCTTACATTTTAAAGTTGTTTAGAGAGGAAAAAAAAAAAAAATTCAAGTGAAACTTCAAAGATTCTTGCAAAGATTTCCCTGAGCTATGGGAAGATTCTAATCCTGCAGTAACCAATCATCTTATGTGGTGGCACCAGCATCTCACCACTGCTTTCCATTAGCCCAAATCTATCTAAGTGCAAAATCAATGACCACCACCAGCTCTAGAGCAAACTTTGCTCAAAGTTTTGTGTAGGAATTCAAAAAAGTAAATAAAACTCATTAGTTCTCAATCTTAAACCTTTTACCAAAGGTTCTATTTCTAAGGATAATAATGAAGACCTGCTAAAGTTAAACATTTATTTGAATTTTAAATATTTTTTAATATCAGGAATTTAGTATTTAGTATCTGTTAAATATGTAGTGCATCTGTATGTTTCTTTTAGCAGACAATAAAACCAAGCATTTTAAGTAGTTTGGAATTAAGTAGCTTTTTCATTGCAAGATGCTGGAAACACTTCTTTTCACTAGATCCATGGAGAAGGACTACTTCTGTCACTGAACAGGAGAACTGTTTCTATCAGTGAAGTACAGAAGGTACTTAGCACAGAAAGCATTCAGGACAGTCAATAAATAAAATTGGTCAAGCACATGGTCATCATTCACAAAAGCTTTACTCCTACTGGAAAGACCTTAGGATCTACTTATAGCAAACACAGCCAACAGCTGTTACATATCTGTGCTGAGCAAAAGTACTCAAATAGCCCAAGTAACATGACATACTCTTCTGGTCTTCTATTTCAACAGCAACCAAGTGAAAGGGTGCCATCTACTGCATACTGAGCAACTCACACAAATTCTGATATCAAACATTTCAAGTTCATTTACTTGGGTGAGAAAATGAAACCAAGAAGCAGGCTGGACCAAGCTTCACATTCCCTCCTCGATCATGACTATATTACTACTGCATTTGAATTCCTAACATGGAATGCCTTCTACTGTTCCATCTTACTGCAGAACTTTTAAACTAATTAGACAATTACATTAGTTTAGAATCCTTTCAATTTGTCTACTGCCATGAGCTCCAGATACCATGTTTTCCCCCCCCAGTTAACTGAGAAATTATTTACACTTACCAAGGAACAAGATGATCAATAAAACTATTATTGTAAGGAACATCTTGTTCCAAAAAACTGCCATTTTGCTCCATAGAGGTATCATAAAAATCTTCTGCCATCTGTAAAATAACATTGTGTTATTAAAAAATAATTAAACACCAAAAGAAGACTGTTATTGATATGAGACTTATGTAAGGTCTCTAAATAGCTCTCATTTCAGTAGAATTTAGTTATACTTTTCCAATAAACTCACTTGCTTGTTTCTCTTTTGTTTCTTTTGACACAGTCAAAGACAGTTGGTTCAAATTGAAAATTACTTGCATGAAAGCAAGTACCCTCCAGTCAGCTTTTATCTTAGCTTTTACTTTGGTTAACACTAATCTTTGTTTGGCCCAGACTACACTAAACTCAGGGATGAGGTAAAGGCTGTATGTTGAGAAAGACCATTTGTTAATTTTAAACTTTTAAGTTTCAATTAGAATAAATTACTTAGAGTTATAATATGAAGTAATACATGCTGGTTGCCTAGCTTTGATGACGTCTTTAAGCCACAAAAGAGTTAATTTTCTTAGTGATTTTCCTAGCTGCTGGTACAACCCTATGTTTACTCTTCTAGTTGATAACAAAGTGATGTTTTGGTAATGGTTTTCCCTAAGCCTGGGATTTTTTAGTTCTTCATGCTCTGCCAGCAAGTGCAGGTGCACAAGAAGTATAAACCAGAAGATAAGGATTATGGCTACAAGTTCTCAGCAGAAACCATACACCAACAAGCTAACAGCAGTCAGTGGCCTTCCTGCCTGGATACAGAAGAAGGATACAAGGGTTGTTACAAGACCCTCTACCAAAAATCACCACTGGACTAGAAGATGCATGAAGAGGTCCCATAAATCACAAGGTATAACAGTTCAGGGATTTATTTGGCACCCCTCTCTAAAATCCAATGCCTGAGGCTTTGCTGCAGGAAAGCCAGGGCCAAGCTTGAAGAAGGAAGCACACCTAAGTACATGTGTGTGAGGAGTCAAAAGGGGCACCCTTTGGCTCACTGGAATCACCCACTGTGAAGGGTCCCTGGTCAGAGCAGTTCAAGACTTGGATGATGTGTGTGCAACTCCTTGGATGGTCTGCAAAAGCTCTGGCAGCAGCTTCTTCTTTAATATGTAAAACTCAATCCATTATTTTTTATTTCAACCCACTCACACTCTTTGTTGCCAAATAAAAGAAAAACCCTCCCCAAATCAAGACTGTAAATTCTATCCTTCTCCAAAAGGCTTATTTTTTTTAGATCAATGAGTCTTCTTAATTATGAAGTACAAGGATTGTTGTTATATTCTAACTTGCAAATGACAACAAAAGGACAAATCTCATGTTTATAATTTGTCTAGTGCTAAACCCTCCTTTATTTAAAGATCTAAAAAAGCAGCTTCAGAGGCCCAGTAGCAGTAAAGATTTTTTTTTTTTAGTTTTAATAATCAATTGCTCATTACTGCGTGGAAGGCTTTGCAAGAATTCACACGTGCAGTAGGGAAGAACACTTGATGTGCTGAAGTGAACTCAATCACACAAGAGAAAACAACAGAGCAGCTATTTGTTCTCTGCTGCAGGTTAGAATCAGTGCCACTGCAAAAATGAAGTAATATCTATTTATGCCCCATGGGTTGTAACACAGGTGTACTAGTCACTAGTCGTAAGGTAAAATTTGCAACTTTGTTAAAAATATTTACATTTTTCAGAGACTTAAAATTTATCCTTTAACAAAGCCATCTCAAATCTGTTACAAACTTAAATTAAATCAGACTGCAGCATCATCACATAATCACTAATCATTCCTTACGGTTCAGCAAAAATTAAGATATTTTAGCATTGTGTATATATAAACCTCATTTAAATGTCTTAGAATAATCTAAGCCCTTTACAGCAGACAAACATAGTACCAGCCAGAAATCTTACTTCAACTAAACAAAGCTACAACTCAAAACAAATTTGTTCCAAGCTGTGAATTCTCTGAGATTCTCTAAGTTTCATACTGATACCCATTAAAGCAGTGATCCTCTGAGGTATGACCTTAGACCAACTACACTACCAAGTTATATGTGGGCTAAAAAAAAGATCACTTCACTGCAATTACTCTTCCCCAGGACTTTAAAAGCTTCTCAGCAAATTTTAAAAGGAGTTCACAACTGAAAAAAATGTGCAGGCACAAAAGAGGCAGACATTCTGATAAGGGAGTACATCAAAACTGTAAAGACCATCAGTGTCATGTCTCCTTTAATGGCACATGCTTCTGACAGAATTACCTCCCAGGCCCTGAAGATTTACAAGGCCTAACTGCTGCCTTCCAGTACTGTCACAGCAGCTAAATCCAATCTTTAACCCCACAAGATTTTTCTGACAGTTCTGTTAACAAGATAATTGAATGTGTCAGATAAAGGATAAAGCTTTCAGAAACCACTGTTCAATGGAATAGCTGAATTCTACAAATAATCTATTTGTTATATGTAATTAAAAAGGCACTGTGGTTAATGTTTGGAATGAATTTTCTTAACACCACAGCTTATGAACTATTCTTCAGCCACCCAGACTGGATTCATGCCCTATTTATGTTGCAACACCTATTTCAATGCTCCCAATGCTATTTCATGCACTTGTCATCAGCCTGCAGAAATTCTTGCAGCCTGTTTCCTCATATAAGCCGTTAATAACTGATGATTACACTCCCATAATAGTTCTCACTTCTTACATACAATTGCACTTTTGATATTAAGCCAATAAAAACTAAAAAAACCTCAACAATCTATGTTGAAATGCTGAAATCCTCACAACTCAGCTTGTAAAAACCCAGAACTTATATTTTAGAACAGTTTCAACTTCTGAAGTTGAGTAGACACTGTTAGCAGATGCAGAGGATCTAAATACTTTCAAGACTCTCCCACGGGTTTAAGTAGTTAAATAGAGACTCTCCCACAGCACAGTTTTGGTTTAGATTCTGTTCCTTAAGGTATTCAATTGAAAGCTGCATTCTTCATACTAAATACTTTTAAATATGCAGAAATCAAATACGCAAAACCCTTCTTTAATAACACTGAGATAGCCTCTTATAGGGAAGCTACCTTTCTGTATTTCCTATGAAGAATAAAACCTACATCACCAAGCCTGGAGAGCTACTTACAGCCTTAGGATAATGCTGTAAGCCTCTGCATACAATAATTAACACATTCTGCTTCTTTCCCTTACTAAGAGCATTTACTTGGAAGAATTAATTATTTTCTTAATATGTGCATTGTGTTCCAGAAGAAATTCTCTTTAAAAAAAAAAAACAAAATCAAAAAACCCAACACCAAATGACAACAAATTTCTTGCAGCTCTTAAACACCTTTGTAGGTGCTTGACTTTAACTGTGAGCAGTCTCTCTACACTCAGCACCCAAAATGCCCAGTGCAGGGCAAACTCCTGTAGAGCTGCTCCACACACACTCCACAAACAGCTCAAGGGAAGGGGGAACAAAAAAAGGGAAGGAGGCGTGGAGGCAAGGTCCCACCTGCCGCATCAGACCAACAGGGCTCCTTAGTGGAATCCTGACTGCTGCCCGGATGAAGCAGCAGCGCGCACCAAGCGAACATAAAGCTCCTTAAAAGAGGCTTACGATTCTTGGAACTCCTGACGCTCCAATCCTTAGCTGGGTAGTTTTAAGATGCAGCAGAACCCGATGTTTGTAACAACAAACATAGGAAATAAACCCGAACCGCCAAGAAGGCCGAGCTGGGGTAGCCCAACACAATGACGTCCTACCTCAGCGGGGAGATGAACGGCAGGCAGAGCACCAGAAGGATTCCTATCTCGCCGTACAGAAAAGTGGCAACCGCCGTCCACTGGAAAGTCATCGTCACGGGGGGCCTGCGGAGCAAGGAGTGGCTGAGAGCTCGAGCCCGGGCTGCCCGGCCTAGGGCCACGGGGTTTGGAAGAGAAGTATTCCTGAGTAATTTCACCGCGGTGCAGAGGTCCCTCTGTACCGACTCCTCCACATGAAACAAAGCCCGTCCGCCGCGGGGTGGGGGGGACGCGGAGACCGGCAGCCTCACCGCGGCCGCAGCTCACCGTGAGGCCGCAGCCCCGTGCCCGCCGCAGCCCGGCGGCTCCCTCCCGACACCTCGGCTCACGCCCCTCAGCGCTGCCCACCGCCCTCACTGTCCCCCGCACAGTTATGGTGGCCTGGGCCTCTCAGTGCCCGTCCCATCCCACTCCGCACCACCACGGCCTTCGCAACCTGCTCGGCGCCGGCGCCCGGATGAACTTGATGGCGGCGAGCCGCTCTCGTAGGGGCGGGGAGTGAGGCCTCGCACGGGCAAGCGGGACGGGGCTGGTAGGAAGCGGGAGAGCGAGTAGATCCTTCCCACCGGCGCTGAGGGCATACGCAGGCCTCCGCCCCGCCGGGAGGAGGTGGACCGGCCGAGGGTCTGAGTGACTAGGGGGCGGTGCGGGCACGACGGGGGCGGTGCGGAGACGGCCGCCGTCCCAGCCGGGGAAAGGTGCGGGCGGGCTGCCGGGATGGGTTCCCTCAGGTCTCGCTCCAGTAGAGCTGGAGCCTCCCCGGGGCCCAGCCTTGGCCGCCGTCCCGGTTTCCCGGGTTCTAGGTAAGGGGAACGTGAGAGGGCGAGCGCTGAGAGGATTGTGTGGGGCGGCTGGAAAGACCAGTCTAAAGGAAAGGTGTGGATTTACGGAGAAACCCCACCTCTGTTGGAAATGGTAGGGATACACGTGTTAGGAGAGACCAAAATTAGTATCTTGTTTCACAGTTCGGCAGTGTTTGTCAGCTACTGAATCTTTCTGCGACGGTCCTGCTGCTCTGTGAATGGAAGCTTATTCAGTGGGGGGCTCTCCAGCGCTGATTCGTTTCTGAAGTTTAGTTAAAATCATAGAATAGTTTGGGTTGGAAGGGACCTTAAAGATCATCTAGGTCCAACCCCCATGGAGGATCCCCAGACCATGGAGGAGTCCCCAGACTATTGGGGGTCTCCAGGTCATAGAAAGTCCCCAAGCCATGGAGGGTCCCCAGACTGTTGGGGGACCCCACGCCATAGAAGGTCCCCAGACTTCTGGGGGTCCCCAGGCCATGGAGGATCCCCAGACCATAGAGGAATCCCCAGGCTGTTGGGGGTCTCCAGACCATGGAGGATCACCAGGCCATATCTAACATATTAAGATCCTGCAAAATGGTTTTCTCATGAAAATAGGCCCAATATTCCTAGAGATGCAAATAACAACCAAACAGGCTCAAACATACTTGCTTGAACCCTGTGTATAACACAATATTCCTTCAGAAAATCTTGCCATCCCTGTGTGGTGCTTTTTATCAGCATAGCAAGGCTCCTGGCGCATAATTTCCATACTTTAGTGTCCATTTTCCCATTTCTTGGACATTGTTTTACCACCCTTGTAACTTTCTGCCCTTGCATAACTTTCCCCTAAACATTTTTCCCTGCTCCTAGTTTTATGCATCCTTACATCCAGTATTTCTGATACAGTTACTTCTGCAGTCTTGGCCTTCTGTGGTGTTGCTGAGGTACTGATAACTCATGGCCCTCAAATTCCTAGTTCTGAAACAACCTTCAAAACTACTCTCCGCTACCTGTGTGATTTTGTTGTTTTTCATGTAATGGCTCATTAGTGGCTGGAAAAATCCAGCCTTCCTTTCTCAGAGGGCTTTCTGCAGATTTTGATATCTTCTGACACTGTTTTGTGTCACATGCAGCAATTTCACATGCCATATCGAGAAGTTTTCTGCATATTCTTCACCATTTAGCTCAGGCCATGGGCTCCTCCACAGCTCACTAAAGCCCTACAGACCATGAGGTGCTGCTGGTGGCAGAAGTTCCCAAATAATTTCTATGAAAATGAGACATTAAATGCTGCAAGCTGTTGGAGAAGGTTCAGAGGAGAGCCACGAAGATGATCAAAGGGCTGAAGCAACTGCCTTATCAAGACAGGCTGAAGGAGTTGGGGTTGTTCAGCCTGGAGAAGAGAAGGCTTAGGGGGGACCTCAGAGTAACTTATCAATACCTGAGGGGGTCCTACAGAAAGGCAGGGTAAGGACTTTTTAATAAAATATGCAATGGGAGGACTAGAAATAATGGATGTAAATTGGAAGAGGGTAGGTTCAGGCTAGATATAAGAAAGAAATTCTTTACAGTAAGGGTATAGTGAAACACTGGAATGGGTTGCCCAGAGAGGTTGCGGATGCCCCCTCTCTGGAGGTGTTTAAGGCCAGGCTGGACAAGGCACTGAGCAGTCTGATGTAGTGGGAGGTGTCCCTGCCTATGGCAGGGGGGTTGGAACTCGATGATCTTTAAGGTCCCTTCCAACCCAAACTGTTCTATGATTCTTTGTGACTCTAATCCATTGGAACTGAAATGGGGTAGGAAGCTCTTGCGTAAGAGGTTTTGAGGAGTTGCAGCTGCTCACAATCTGGAATTGTTTACAGTTAAAATTTCCCAGGTCCCCGGCCTGGGGATGTAGCCAGTGTATCAACATTTTCCAGGCTGCTGCCAAGCTATGTCTGGATGAAAGCTTACATCCCAAATAATTGTTTATGTGTTACAAATAATGCAGAGTGATACAACCAGCCATTTCAATCCAATCAATGGCATGGACTTTAAGGAGTATTTCTAACATGTTTTCACAAACATACTTCATCAGAAGCATACAGAAACCAGAACCTCTTACTAGGTCTTACTATTACATTTTAGCTATTGGTGTGCAGCCATTTTATGTTCTTGAAATGTGACTGAAGACCTTCCTTTAATTCTAGACGAGTATCTGTTTCTGAGCTGCTTACTCATCTTTCACAGCAATGCAGGCTGCCCTCCAGTAGCCATAGCCTCATACTGACAGGACAGTATTTGCACATCCCTGCTGCCAAAGACTGAGTCTGCTCTTTCACTTTCAGGAGCTTTGTTAGGATCTCAGACAGACTTGCTCAGCACCAACTGCTGTGCACTTCCACTGCAGCTGCTGCACGTTCCCCACCAAGCTGGAACCTGATAGCAAGAGGCCTCCTGCAAACGTCTGAGACCTCCCTTCTGCTTCTTGCTTGCTGCACTCTGCAGTTCCTGGAAAGAGTTGAACAAGTCCAGGTTGTAGATCTAAGGCTGCCAATCTAAAAGTGAACCACAGTGTGATAAACACACCATGCAATATATGCAAAGGATGTCTGTTCTAGGAAAAAAAAAATCACAAACATTACAATTAAATGAAATACCATCATGTCCCACCAGTAAGGTGACAAAGCATTCAGAAGTAGTACCATGAAATGCCCATGTATTAGAAGATGGTTAGAGAACTGAAATATTACTAATATGACTAATTCTGTGCTGAAAGGGAGAGTTCAAACTTGTTCCATTCTAATGTGGCTTTTATGATGTTTGTTTCATCATCACACACTGCATTTGCCCAATCATCAACTCAAGATAGAAAAGGCTCAGGATAAAGAGATGAGTTAGTCACATAAGGCAAACTCATCTAAGCCATCTCACATAACAATGCCTTTTTTCTACCTTTTACACTGCTGCATTAAATCCAGCTCCCTCACACAGCCTGTACAATCCAGTTTTCTCTGTTTCCTGCTGCTCAGTTGTTTCTTAGGTCCCTTTTTTGTCTTGTAATATGATGTTACTTGCAGGGTAACTTTCAAAATTTTGAAAATCAGACACACACAGAGAAGGAACACACTTGATGGATTTAAAATGGAGATGAGAATTTTCCCATATTTCCATGTCTTATTATGAGAAATATTAGCATATTTAAAAACACTGGAAGTAAAATAACTATTTAACTCCCACTTTTAGCAATTTACGCATATTTGAACAGTATGGCTATTCAGAGCACAGCTTTAAGACTTTCATTTTGCAGTTTATTCTATGTCCACCCAGTGAAGCGTGCTCAGATGCGTCCAGGATTCATAAGGAAAGGAGGCATACAACTTAATTAACTTTCAAAAAGTATGATAAACTGTCATTGTCTTTTATGACATCTGATTTGCCACATCAAGGATTCCTTAATTGCCAGCAATATTAACAGCAACCTTGGTCTTGTACTTCAGGCAGAGATTTCTGTGATCTCACACAGGCACAACTGCTGCCTTCAAAATCATGAAGTATTGAGTTCCTAAATAGGTCAAGGTATTTCAGGTTCTCCAGAACAGCTTCCCCACTACTACCAACACAACAAAACCAAAAAAAGCAGCAAGCCTCAGATTTGTATTACTTGATTCTAAGTATTGTTCTAAGAAGTAACTTTTTCTCCTTATAGCTAATGGACAGTTCACAGCAATTAATAGCAGCTTGCCAAATCATAAAGATCTTAAAATGCTAAGGGGTTGGGTTAGTACTTTCAAGAATCCCTTTCTTCTACAATGAAGTTATATAGTTTCATTTCTCAATTTTGATGCAGTAGGCTGGAAGCATTTTCAGAATGGAGAAGACCTGAATATTGCACTATAGGTGGATGAACTTGGGGCTGGCGACTCAGCAGTAAAAAATACACTGTCATTCAGCTGGGAAATAAGAAATTTTCCTGTAAAACTAAGATCTCACAATTGATGAATATTAGTTGAGGCAAAGTGGGACATTAGAAAGAGAACTATTAACTGCAGAAGACATTGCTAGGTTTTTACCTGGGATGTTAATTATAACCAGGCTCAACCAATGTAAAGGAAATATTAGAATTCAGAAGAATGAAAATACCAGTTTTCTGAAGGAATGAGAACCTATTGCACCAAAAAAAGGTCACAGAGATGGTCTCAATGGGTCTAGGACAGCAAGGCATGTCTGCGTTTTTCCCTTTGTTAACACATCAGGAAGACAACTGTATCAGAAGAGCTATATAGCTTGACTTTGCTAAATAATGAGCTGTACTTGATGGTCATGTCTTTAAAAATTTTGTTTGTATGCCTTGAATTGGAACAAATACATTATGAAAAATTATCAAGTCTTTAATGCCACTGCATTAAAAGAATTGCACCAACTTTAAGTAGCATCAAAAGCAACCTCCCCCTGCCCTTATTTCCATAGTCTATAATGCAATAGAAAAAAATTACAATTGTATACAAAATCAATTTATTTAGAAAAATGTAGAACTTTTCACTTGTATATTCACAGAAGTATTAGTCAGAAAATTAAGCAGTTTCTATTAAGCAGTTTCCATGTAAACATATAAAGAAAACAAATTATTTGATTGCAAATAACTGTACGGCAGAGATGTGAAAATTCCCTTGCAGAACAAATGCAGCTGGTGAGTAATGTTATTATCTTGTTCTAATTTTCACTATTTCCCTCCTATACAAATATTCAAAGCCAAGTGGCTGTCATGCTTTAATAAGCAACATGCCAGCAGGCAGAAAGGACTACAGTCCCACTGAGAGAATCTGTCAGCTTTTCTTCGACCTATAAAGTTCTGGTTTGGTAGATGACAGGGGCTTAATCTTTTAAATAATTATTATACAGTAGATAAACAAAAGTGAATTAATTTAGATAGAATGTTCAAGTCTTGAATTTTAGATTTAGCTGTTTGCACTGAATTCAAACTATCTCTTCATTTTGTTCTTTGATTTTTTCTGTCATATAGTGAAAGAAGACATGATGAAGTGTGTAGTTTTATGAGTTGTAAGTAAGCTTAGGAAGTTTTAGTCTACAAAGGGAACATCTAATTAAAAGATAAGACTACTCTGGGCTTCAAGGCCTCACAGTCATTTAAGTTTGAAAAACCTAGTCAAATTTAAAAGCACAGCTTGTGCCAGTTGAAGAAAAAGCTCCTGCAGTTGCCCCTCTTGTATTTGCTTCCGACTGAAATTCCTGGTATTATTTGTCCTTCTTATTTTAGGAGTTTACAAGTAAGAAAGGCCTTAGTTTTGCAATCATCTGGTGAAAAAATAAATTACTGTAGTCTTAGAATAATCAGTCCTCTGTGCTGTAGTGCCTTGTAAACAAAATTACACATTTATGGAATAATGGAACAAATATTTTCTGGACTGAAAAATGCTGACATAAAAATACTGAAAATATAAAGTACCATCCTGACCATAATGTAATGCTCTGTCAGAAATATTTATGCAATATATTATTGTGACTAATAGGTAGGAACCAAATTAAAGCCTGAACAATTTGTAGGCAGTTGCAAAACAGCAGTTTACAAAGGACTAAAATACTTTCAGTTATCACACACCGTAATAATTATTCAGATAATCCAGTACTGCCGATGTACTTGATAAAACATTAAAAACTTTTTTTTCTTGTTTTGAAGTTATACGTTCCATCATGTACATTAAGTGATGGTGAAAACAGGTAAAAGGAGTTCCATGCTCAAGAGCAATGTCAACCCAGTCCTGGATGCAGTTCAGAGGTGTCTCTTCATACCCCGCAAACATAGCTGGATTTGCTAGGAGCCCTCTAGCCACCATTACACCTTCAAATTGAAAATCAAAGCAGTAAGTTAAATTTTACATTAAATCTTCCTATAGATTTGTGTATAACACCCATTAGGACAACCACCCAAAGCTTACACGCAAGAAATGGGAGAACAGCAGCAATGAGTTGTCACAGCTGTACCAGAGAAATCTGTTTAAAAATCCAAACCTTAGAGCACCTGTGAACACATTCCACTTGATGTGTCCTCACAGAAATTTTGAAATGAAGCACAGGACACAGAAACCTTTCTTCCCTACTTTTGAAACTGCAATTCAATAGCACTTTGTTTTTATATGCTACACGCATAAAAGCCTCCGTTTTTAATATAAAATTATGATAGAAAGACAGGATAGGAAGCAATATGTTATATTTTTTTTTAGTGCAGGTCATCTGATTAACTGACCAAGAAACATTCTTCCAGAAAGAATTCAGTGTCTGAATTATACAAATCTTAGGGCTCAATCTGCAGTGCATTTGCAACTCTCATCTCAAATCATCAGATCAACTCATTCAAGGTATATTAAGTAAGAGATTCTGTTTTCCTGCCCTGTCAACATATGTCAACATTTAGTCTCTTTTTAATAAACAGAATGGTCAAAAAGAAGAAGAATGATCTCTCTCTATTATGCATGACAGGAAAAAAAAATTGTATTTCTGTTATTCAGGAAGGTTAGCTGGGCTATGGTAACATTCTTTTCTGTTATATATTTCCTTCCTGCTTTATATTTGGGGAGAAGTTGCTTTTCAACAAGTTTGTGTTGTTGCACTGAGAGCCAATAATGACTAAAGAAACTTGCCACATGAACTTCTCCTTATGATGCTAGCTACTGTTGTCTGTACTGTTACTCTCTAGCTATAAGATCCAAAGTGTCTGGGTACAGGTCACCTCTTCAAAGCATATAATTGATTTCCATGTTACCTTGAAACCACAGGCAGCTGCAGGAATCTGTTATGACTAAGTAACTGCATGGCAGCCCTTTATCCCAAAGTTTTACCACTTAAGTGTAAGACAAGTTAAATGCTTAAGATCTGAGTGCAATGCCTCACTGTGACCTTGAAGCTAACCATCTTAACAGTCATGTATCTGGGTAAACAATATTTCCTTTCCCTACCATATTCTTACTGTAGGAAATGCTCACACATGCAGGAAATAGAGACATCCAAGTGGAAGATCACAGTTCTTTAAAAGATCATCAGCTCCCTAAGAGACAGAACGAATGCCTAAAGGTCCTCCTGAACTCTACTACTGAGTGATAAGACAGCATAACTAAGCAAAGAGGTTTTGTAATCTGTTTCAGAAATCATTATTTGTGGCTTTGAATAACAGTACTCTAGTGCTCAGATTACTACAAGTGAGTTGCCTTATAAATTCATAAACAGAATAAAAATCCTCTCTTATTTGTCTCCTCAAAGACTAAAAGGCACTCAAATTATGTCCTACTTACAGCCAAAATAAATGCTTTGAAATCTGATTTGTAACTTTACTTTGAAAATAGAGTATGTTTAATCTTACCATCTGCTCCTGTCAAGTGATGAACATTTTTAGCATCTTTTAAAGTTTTAATGTCTCCATTAGCCACAACAGGTATAGACATGCTTTGTTTAATTATCTTAATTGCATCATAATGTACAGGCTGATGTCTTTCTTCTACACTTCGTCCATGTACTGTAATCCATGAAACTCCAGCTGCTTCAGCTTTTTGACACAGGTCAACTGTTCTTTTTAAGTCCTCATGGATCCTAAAATAACAACAAATGAAAACCTTAGCTAGTATTGATAAAGGGGGAAATAAATTACTGATTGGTTGTTGCTGTGCTTAATCTTAAGCAATTCATCTTTACAAAATAAAGAGACTGGAGACTTCAGAAATTGCTGCTGTAAGCTTATCTGAACTGACAATTAGGAACTAATCTATGGGAAGAGCAGGAGAGGCCCAGTGCAACAGACAGGAAGCAGATGTCTGAGCAACTAACTGCAGCTGCTGATAGTGGAGCTAACATTGCTGACAAAGTATTGATAAGGGGCATAAGTATTGATGTAGTTTAAGCAACAGAATAAGCATTAAATCACTATAAGAAGGCATAAGTGTCAGGATAGGTTAAGCTCTAGGTTAAGTATTAGATCACCGTTAAGTTAGTATAAGCTAGGCTAGGTAATAACTCCCTGCCATAAGCATAAGCCAGGAGTGTCTGTGGTGGAAAAAAACCAAAATAGAATGAAAGAGCATGAGGTATCCCACCTATGGTGCAAGATGGCTGAAATAGAATGGAAAATCATGAGACATCCCATTTTCATCCTTCTTTACCATGAAACATCTGGACTTGGATCCTGCTTTCTCAGGACCCAAAGACCGTGCTGGCCTTACTATTTAAGTGTGGGATTACTTGCCCTAGATATTTTTTCACTGTCTGGGGTAAAAAAAAACAACTCAGTAGTCTTCACCTGTAAGGAAATTATTATAATGTGTAATATTACATCAAAAGATCTACATAAAGTGTAGTGTAACTATTACACTAACGTGTTTCTTTTTCCATGTACCACAAACAGTTAAACCTACCTTATTTTAATAGACACTGAAAATCTGGGGTTTTCGATCTGATTCCGTATGTGTCTCACCATATCTTGAACAAGCTCTGGTTTATTTATTAAGCATGCACCATAACCTTCTGCCATTGCCCATCTTAAAAAGAACAAGAATATTTGTATACTACATTTGAAAAAAATGCAGATCCATTTCAGTAAAATACACTATTTTTCTTCTTAGGATCTTCAGAAGGTGTGGTTGAGTAAACAAGAGATAGTACTGGCTATAGGTCAATGACTCATTTGCAGTTTGAGACAAGATCTTAGTTCAAACTTGTGTTGTTAGAACTTCAGAGAAGTTACTAATCTCTTAAATTTTCTGTCCACAAAATGGACTTAAAGAAAGATAAATTAACATTTAATCAAGGATAGTTTTGATCATACATAGAATTGTTTGATGTTTCCCCTTCCATGGAGTCATGGATTTCTTCAGTAGAAAAAAACTGAAGATTGAAAACCGAAAAAAACTGAAGAAATTCTGAAGATTGCTGAAATTCAAGTACAATAAGACTTTGGTAGTGTTGTTTTCCCTCAATTGCAAAGCACTTTGTTTTGTTGCTTAACAGCAGCATTTTTTTTCTTGAACAATTTTTCTTATAAAGGCAGACTAAGTGCATGGGGTTTGGTTACTTCAAAGTAAGTTTGGTTTCTTTGTGCATAAGAAACAAAGGATTCAAATGAAGCATATATTTTTGGCCTAAAAGGAATAGTTTGGCATACATAACTGTAGTTAGCTTAGAAAAATAATACACATCCCTTCTGAAGTCCTGTGTCTCTCCAAAGAGGTTCTCAAATACTGTAATTCAGAGTCATGATAACCTAATTAGAATAGACAAATTAAGTATCTGCACTGTAGTAATGTACTTTACTTTCCTACAATTATTTTTGAGGTCTTTGTCTAGAAAAAGATGGCTTGATAAGCATTTAATAAATAGTTCACAATTGAACTAGTTAGCAAGAATCTTCATTTATGCATTACTATTCCGTATCACTGTCAAGACAGTCTTTATCAATTTAAGTGAGAAGTAGATCACTAATTCACTTTCTTACAAACCTAATAAAAGATGGAAGAAATTCTTTTCAGCACTTACTGAAGAATATAATCTGTATAATTATATTTTAGACACTGTCCTTCACTTGCAGAAGTGAAGGGGGGGGAACTGCCTCATTATTTTGGGAATTTCCACATCATTTCTCAATATGCTCTCCAAATTATTTGCAGCAAGCTGTTTTTGGTAATGCATATTTAAAAGCTGTTGACAAGAGATGTGAACCAACACTCAATATGTCAGAAATTAAAAAAGGCAAACTGACAAATACACCTGGTTTTCTGAGTCTCACCATCATCAAAACATTCAGAACAGTGCCTTGCCACACTGACATTTATGACAGGTTAAAAAGCTGCCGCTTCCTTGAATCTACATTGAGGTTAAGACAGAAATTCCTATAAAAATGAAGATCAGCATTCTTTGTTCTTTTATTATTTCATCACATAAATGCAGTTTTTTCAGAACTTTACCTCTGAGGACAGCCGCAGTTTAGGTCTATTCCATCTGCAAAAGGACATACAATACGGGCTGCATCACACAAAACCTGTGCTTCTTTAGCAGCAAACTGAACAATCAATGGATGATCACCTATCCAACAAAAGAAAATATTTAAAGATTTATTTTTTTTTAATCAAGAAATTCTAGATTTTTAATGTTTTTCATACATTGAAAAACTTTCTGTATGTGGTTCTGGGAAACTGGCTTCCTGTAGGTGAGGCTGCATGAATAGGGGGGCTGGATAACTTGGACCTGCAGAGGTCCCGCTAAACTATTTTGTGATTCTTTGATCCCTCCATCACAAATAAATAAATGCACATAACCAGTGGCTACTAAATGAGTATGTCTATTAAATGAGGTGAGAATTCAGACAAATGCATGTCTTAATGTACATGATTTCTGATTGAAGATAGTCATGTGCTTATTAACAAAGATTATAAATGAAAGTATATACTATCTATTCTTCAGCAGTCTTCGTGCTTCCTCTCATAGCCTGTCCCTTCTTGTCTGCCTGCTGCGACAGCTTTCTGTCTTTCCAGCTGGGAACCTCACTTACAGAACCAATCCTTCCAAAAGCCTTGCCCTTCCTTGACTTCCCAGCCAATAGTTTTCCTCTTCTGTGCCAGCTTGGCTGGGGATTTTATCCATAATTTAACGTGAAGTTGGAATGAGAACACAAGGGCAGAGGCAGCTTTAGCAGCTTACCCTCAAGTGGGAAACCAAAGTGCCAGTGCTCCTCAACTCAGGTCTTCCGAGCTACTTGTGATTTACTAAGCCACTGCAGAAAGCCAGATGGTCATTTGGAACATGCTCTCCTGTTTTACAGCTACTGCATTACATTAAAGGCATCTAAAAATACCTCAAACAGTCTTAGCACTTACTTAGCACATAAACAATTGCTGCAGTTAAGAGGAAAGGTGATATCTAAGTACTGATAGAAAGAGATCATCCAAGAAATCCACAAAGCAAGTGCACTGAAAAGACGTCAAGCGCTTATGAAGAGTTTTCTATTTTAGTAGAAAATAAACAGTTCTTGAAGTAACGGAGCTTAAGTCAGAAAGGGCAGCAGTACCCTCTCAATCGAGCTGAGACACCACTAGTCAATAGAGCTGAGACACTGCTAGAAGATACCTAAAAATCCAGCAAGCAAAAAAAAAAGCATCTCTTACATATTTTCAAAACAGTGTCTATTTAATACAGTGCTCTAGCTGAAGAGGTTTACATACTTTCAGCTAATATTTTGGAATACTCCCATGCTCCTAGTTTTTTTGTTGTGTTGGGGTTTTTTTGTTTGTTTGTTTTTTTGAGCTTACATAATAAAAATACTGAGTCTAGCCATATTGAATCTTTTAGCAGCCACAAAGAACAGGACTTCTATTTAAGAAACACACAACAAAAATATTAAATGGAAAACAGAAACAGTGATTGTAGGATCCAAATGTATTCCAATTATTAGAAGAAATCCTACAGTCAGAAAGTTAAATTATAAAACCACAGTAAAATTTCACAACACTACAACATTTCATTTTGTAACCCTTCTAATCAGGCAGCAAACCTACAGCATAAAAGAGAATTTCCTCTTTTGCCCACAATCCCCAGAATACAATACCTGTGGGAGGTTGTGTAGATCACAACTGTAACCAAATTCAAAGGGGAAAACTAGTGGTTCTATGGAGCTTTGAGCCATATATATAGCCAGTTATACTCTTACTAATTTATTTTTACACACAAAGAATTATTCGTGCCTTTTTGAAATTGAACTCCAGTAATACCAGAGTCTACCTGTACTTCCTAACGAAAATGAGCAAGGATGACTGTAAACATGCTCAGGTGACTCAAATGTGGGGTGCTGGAAAACACATGTATCACAGTAACTGTTTTTTAGTCTTATGTGCTCGACAAGAACATCTACACTTAGATAACACAGGCCTGTAATGGACTTGGGGGCACCTTATCAAACATGCTGGAAACCTCTGCCCTGTTGCTAAAGATCAAAGCACAATGAAAAACTAGGTTGGCTTGAACCCTTGAAATGTTGTTAAAAACAGCAAGTCTGAGCTCACAAGGCCTCTCTCACTCCGGAGTGCCTGCATCCCCTGCCCGGATACCTCTGCCAGGGTGCTGCTCTGGAGATACCATGATTAAATTTGCCTGTTTTGAGCTGTGGTTTTGTGGTTGTTCCTGCATCCTGTCTGTGTTGGCTCACAGACTGACTTTTCCTGTAACTGCTCTATTAATAAGCACTATAGTAAGTAGCCAGTGCTAATATAAGGAAATATACTTTCCCTGTTCCTATATATGCACTTAAAAAACACCAATTATCTGAATAGATTAAATCATCACACTCTGTAGACCCTCCATGCCAATCTTTCAATCATGTTAGCAGCACTCTATTCCTCCAGCTGCAGCCTTTGCTTGTGTGTTCCCTGTTACACTCACTTAATGCCAGCAGGTCTGAGTCATTATTGTCACTTCTTCCCACACATTTTGTACCACTCTGGTCTTTTGCATTACAGCCAGGACTCTCTACAACTGTGTATAGTCTTTTTGTCTATGCTCTGGTTATGTTTCTGTACCATGCCTGAAGAATTGCTTCATTAACCTCAGCCATGCTTCAACTTCCTGGTCTCTTGTTGCTCCTTTTTATCATAGAATCATAGAATAGTTTGGGTTGGAAGGGACCTTAAAGATCATCGAGTTCCAACCCCCCTGCCATAGGCAGGGACACCTCCCACTATATCAGGCTGCTCAGTGCCTTGTCCAGCTTGGTCACCCTCTCAACATCCCACACAGTCTACCAACAAGCCCCTTCTACTTCCCACACCAGTCAATTTGAAACCCTACTCCTTTTATCAGTCCTTGATTAAGATCTTTGGTCTATTAATTTCTTTGCCTTTAGCAACTTTTATTTTTGTTAAGAGTCCAGATTTTCAAGTGTTTCTAAAGCACACATTACAGAAATTGATGCAAAAAAAAAAATCTTACTGCCATTAAAATACTGGATTTAAAAATTTATTTTACTTCTAGTGGCCTGTATGGTGCTCTGTTTTCGATGACAAAACCTATGTTGATAATTCACCAGTGTTTTAGCTACTGCTGCTAAGTGTCAAAACTTTGTTTACTTACTCTGCCTTCTCCTGCCCCCAGAAATAGATTGGGAAGGGGCAAGAATTTAGGAGTGGACACAGCTGATCCAAGGAAAATTCCGAATCATATAATATGAAGCTCAGTAATAAAAATGGAGTGGTAGTGGAAGAAGAAAGTGAGTTAAGACTTGGAAGTAATCTTCCATGTTGGCCACTGCTTGGAGACAGGCTGGGCATTGGTCTGTTGGTGTGAAGTGGGAAGTGGCTGCCTTTGCAGCACTTGTTTGCTTGTTTCCTTGACTTCTGCTGTCCTTATCTTGACCCATGAGGGGTTTTTTTATTTTGCTTTTGGTCTTCCTGGTCTCTCCTTATGCATCTGAGGGGGATGGAGGAAGAATGAGGAAGCACCAGTGTGAGCATATAGCTGCTGGCCAGCTATGCATGGTTAACCCACCACACATTTCACCAGTATGGAGACCTTGATTTCAGGTGGGGACAAGGTTTTCTACTATTTCATGTGACACATCATCACTGAGAATGTACTTACATTTACCTCAGATATTTCTATGGCTTTACAACCAATCAGATGTGGTTATTAAAATGGTTAATACATGTCAAGTTGTGTGACAGACTTCACTCACCTGGCCAATTTGTATTAACATCAGACGAGGCAAGAGTTTCTTAAAAAAAATTACCTTTGTTTGTTGTGAATTCACTGTCTCTAGCTTTTGCAGATCTGACAAAATCAGCTGCCACTATCATCGGTGTGTAACACAAATCACAACTGTATTTCCTAACCAAGGTTCTGAAAGCCAACCTGCAAACACATCAAAATTAAAGAGATAAATAATAAAGACATTTTATTATTACCTATTCTAAAATGGTCTTCTGACATGCAATACTGTAGGGATATCCAAATTTAATCATGATAAAACACATCCCAGGTCCATCTCCATCTCAAAGGAAAAAAAGCTAATAATCTCAGTTTTTACAGTCAGGATAAAGTTCGTCAGAAAAAAACCACACTGAAAACATAGCTGACATGAAAGTTACTTACTTTGAATAGCGGACCATAGGGGCACATATTTTTACAATTTGCCCAGAATGAAACAAATCCATGGGATCTTTTCGCTGGCATTGTTTAGTTTCTGTGATGTCACCAACCATGTATAATTAACTATCCTTTTAGCATCTGGAAAAAGAAGCAATGTTTGAAACAGAAATCATTCAGCTATGGCACACAGGCTGTGCAGCAAGAGCATGAGAGTCTGAACTGGACTTGTGCCTTTGCTAAAGCATCCCACCAGAAGTCACACAATCGTCTGGGTAGTTCAGGTCAAGTCCAACCATCAACCTAACTCTGTCAGAACCACCGTTAAGCTACATAGAATCATAGAATAGTTTAGGTTGGAAGGGACCTTAAAGATCATCGAGTTCCAACCCCCCCTGCCATAGGCAGGGACACCTCCCACTACATCAGGCTGCTCAGTGCCTTGTCCAGCCTGGTCTTGAACACCTCCAGAGACGGGGCATCCACAACCTCTCTGGGAAACCTGTTCCAGTGCTTCACCACCCTCACTGCAAAGAATTTCTTTCTTATATCCAGCCTGAATCTACCCCCTTCCAATTTACATCCGTTGTTTCTGATCCTCCCATCCGATATCATATTAAAAAGTCCTTCCCCTGCCTTTCAGTAGGACCCTCTCAGGTACTGATAAGTTACTACGAGGTGCCCCCGAGCCTTCTCTTCTCCAGGCTGAACAAAACCAACTCCTTCAGCCTGTCTCGACAGGACAGTTGCTCCAGCGCTTTCACCATCTTCGTGGCCCTCCTCTGGACCCACTCCAACAGCTCAATGTCCTTCTTGTGTTGAGAGCTCCAGAACTGGACACTCCTCAGCACCACGTCTGCCCATCTTTTAAGTACTTCCAGGGTGGTGACTCCACCGCTTCCCTGGGCAGCCTTTTCCAGTCTTTGGTAAATCCTTCGGTGAAGGGTTTTGTTTTGCTCATATCCCCTCTACACATCCCCAGACGCAACCCGAGGCCGTTTCCTCATGTCCCATTACTGGTTATTGCGAGAAGACGCCAACCTCACCTCGTCACACGCCCTTCTCTTTCGCAGTGTCAGGAACAAGCCTTTTGCCACCACTGCGAACGCCCCCGGCTGCCTCACCGGTGTCTTTTCCTTGCCTACGGTACGGATCGCTCAGGCCGAAAGGCAGCACTCTGCTCAAGAGGGGATCGGAGGCCGGACCCAGGGCTCTGCCCTGCCCCTTAGTCCTCATAGAGAAAGTTTTCCCCACCGAGAAGTTTCGCCACCCCGGTGCCGGCCTCATCCCGCCGCCATAGGCCCAGCTCCCTCCGCCTGCCCCGGCCCGGCCCCGAGCTCACCACGTGCGCGAGCGCCCCTCCGCCGCCGTTCCGTCGCGCGCCTTCGCCATCATCGCCGCGCGCCGCCGCCCGGGAGTGACGCGGGGGCTGCCG
>VZTY01004352.1:42563-63571 GCA_013400935.1 Turnix velox
CCCCCGAGGGGGGGTCCCCGAGGAGACAGAGGTCCTTCGTGAGGGCTGGGCGGGCAGCGGCAGAAGGTGACGCTCGGGAAGGGGGCGAGGAGGACAGTGAATTCTGTGCTGTCAAGTCTTGGAAAGTTTAAGCGGTGAAAATGGGGGGGAGGGGCTCCTCCTTGAGGAGGAGACACCCCCACCCCCACACACTCCAAGGGCGGGGATGTCCGTGTGGCGGATTCACCTGAGGCCGCTACCACCTAAAAGATGAAAGAAAAAGTGCAATGCAAGGGGAGATGGAAGCGCTTGGAGTATCAGTAAGTGCTGCCTGGTAACTCGGCTCTTGTGTGATCCCGAATCGTCGCTGCAGGATCATTCATTTAGTAGTTTATAAAGCTCTAGTATTGTATATAATAACAGTCCGGGATGACTTCATGAGGTTTGGTCTCATGGTCTCACACAGCGATGTGAAAGTGGCTGGTGTGTGTGTGTGGGGATTTGCACATACTACCTCAACAGCTTCACTCTGCTTACTCTGTACAGTTTGAAGAAGATAGCAATACTTTTTAATGTATTCTGTAAGAGAAAAGGCCGTGGGGCCTAAAGAACCTGTGTCTTTTGCACCATTTACAGTTTCTCTGACCTCCCAGTCAGCAACTCCAAACTTGTTTCTCTTGACTGTGGTCTCTTCAAATCGGTGTCTTGTACTTTGTGTCCACTCTCCACACATGGTGTTTGGAGAGACTGAAAGTCAGAGAACTTTACATCCATCAGTGTGATTTAACGATTTTGAAGTATGAAGGTAAAATCTAAATCTTTTTCAGAATGTTATGCCGACTTCTTCAGAGAAGACTTTGACGTGAAAGCTTACACTTCCCAGTCTATCCACCAGGCTGTGATAGCTGAGCAACTGGCAAAACTTGCCCAAGGGATTAGTCAGTTGGATAAAGAGCTTCATTTACAAGTAAGTTTAAAGCACGCCTGCTATTTTGAGGTGGCTGATGCAAACTAGTAAAAAGCTTAATAATCTTATGAAGTTGCTTCTGAAATCATCCAGTGCACTCTGCAAGCAAAGATACAACTTGTAGCAAAACTAGCACTGAATCTCTTACTTAACTCAGTCAAGTCCACTCTTAATACTCCTACGAAGAAGCCACATATGGTTTTGTTGTGAGTTTCTGCAGCCAGTCTCTGAATACATGGAGGTTTTGCTCTTCTGTGTAAGGATGTTCCCTGACTTTTTGTAAATGATCATGTCAGAAACACTTGCCTATATTTTAGGATGATAATTATGAGAAGACACTGGATAATTTAATTTGACTCTTTCATCCTGTTCCGGAGAGTAGCCTTTGCTCTAAGGCTTACCTTTATTAAGGTATAACCTATGTTAAATATAACCTATGTAAACACACCTCCACACCTTCAGAAAGGCATTTGAGTTTGTCAGTAGAAGTTGTGAAACCTGCTTCCTCCCTCTGTTGGTCTGAGAGGGTAATTTTTTTTAAGCATTATTTTCTAAATGTCTAGTCTTTAAATAAGTAGAAAATAGTAAAAATATTAATATTCATTGTTAATATGGAACTAATAGGTTTACATTTACAATTATTATACATGAAAGTGAGTTGAAATGTGATTGCTCTGCTGGGTTTGTTTAAGATGTCATCTACTCTGCAGTTACTGACTTGTTCTGAATTTGCTACTTTTGTGAATTAAAATGTGTTCTGAATACCCTTATTCTTTAAGGTTTGGCTGCTTTTTCCTGTGTCTGCCTAATGTAGTGATGATAAGACATTAATCCTAAATGTAGGAAAAATTATGATCTAATATGATCTATGATTCTATTACTATATTCCTTTCAGGCACACATCCCTATTTTTCCTTGTTGATTTATCTATTGTATCTTTTTTAAGGTTGTTGCAAGACATGAAGACCTCCTGGCCCAAGCAACTGGAATTGAGTCCCTGGAAGGTAAATACACATTACATGAGCTTGCTACTTCTTACAAGGGAGGAAACATTTTTAGTTTCTGTGCTGGAGATGTCACATGTGTTAAGGCTACAAATCTTCTGAGGAGTAACGTGTAGCAGCTTTTTTTTGATGTCAGTAGATGGAGCTCCAGAGAGAAGATTTGGCTGCTAGTTGTCTGGAGTAACTCCTTCATAGGAAAATGTATTTTGCTAATCAGTTCTGAACAACTTGAGCTGTTGGTTCTTTTGGAAATTTAATAAGCCTATTTTATTGCAACATTAGCTGATATCTGTTGCTGTAAGTACCGAGTTTGTGCATGTTGCATATTTATGTGTTATGTAGTTTGCAAATCTTGATCAGGGAGGATTTAATGCATTATCTTAACTACATTGAGATACTTTTTTTCATAGTAAGGGACCACTAAGTTAAATGCATAACTTTGTGTTATCTAGTGTCTGGGATCTGGGTTCTAACATAAACTGATGACTTTCAATGGTCTTGCTTAGAAACCATTGAATCTGTATAGAAAAATGATTGATCTTATGCCAGGAGATTATTAGATTGGTCATTCTGCTCTTTGTCATATGATTTGGGGTATTTTTTCACAGAGATATATTTAGCATTCATAAAAGTAAATATTTTGTAACTTGCTCAGTAATTTATCTTCGTTCCTTTTTCTGCTTCCCAATTTTGGGATAACCAGAGTTTCTGGTTACTGTCAGTTTTAGAATCTCCTTGGTCTTTGGCACTTGTTGGATACAGTATTCAAGTGTTAGCATTTGCATGGAGCTGTAAAAATAAAGAAATGCCTATTTAATCTATCAGTGATAGCTTCCAAGTAGCTTTTAAACCAGTTGTGAAATTAAGCATAAGAAGACTGAAATCTGTGTTCATCCTCCAAATAAGGAGTGGAAAGGAATTTGTATTCAATCTCATAATTGATAAATGCTTTCCAGTAACAATCTTGAGCAATTTGTGGTCAGTGGAATAATTTTCTGAAGTCATGGCTGTTTCTGAAGGCATTCTTTCCTAAGATTGTTCCGAGGAAAGAATGAAGTACAACTTTTCAGTTAACATTTCTGTAAGGCAGGGTTGTAAATCATGTGTGTTTTGCAGTTAACAGACCAAACTAATATGAAATCTAATTCACCTCAGAGTGCTTCTCAAGAAGCCTTTTCTGTGTAAGAGGGAAGGAGAAGCATGCAGAGGTTCTGATCCTTTGATGCTTGACACATCAGTAGAAACTTCAGTCTGCAATTGCCAGGAAAATTGGAAGTCTGTGGACACAAAGATGATGTTTTAAGTTTTGCAGAACCTTTTTCTGTCCTTGTGCCCGATGTATAGTCGATGCAGAGAAACACTGAAACAAGACTCATAAGAAAAAGGAAAGATGGATGTCAGTAGAAGTTTTAATTGTTAAGTTAGAACCACATTGCTCTTCTCAATTCTGTCAGGAAAGTTAGCAAGTAAAGATTATGGAACAGTTTCACAGCATGAACAATCATTTGGATATGTGAAAGTGAATTTCATTAAAGATTTCAAATTGACGCACCCAGTTTGTGGAGTCAATTCTTTTTCAGGTCTGTGCACTTTTTAATGGTACACTGATCTGGTGTACCCTTTTTCTTGCTCAGTAGATATCTTGAACTACTCATTTGCTCAAGATAAGCTCAGTTGTATCATCCTGTATCCTACACAGCAGATGGAGAGGGTAGATTGCCTTTCCATCCTAATTCTGCCTTTTGGCAAGAGAACTGCTATATGTTTTACAGCAATGTCACGCTCATAGATGTAGCAATGTCATGGTATTGTCCCTTCCCCCTTCTTGTAGTGTAGGATAGAAAATTCAGCCTATTTTGCCAGCATTTCACTGTATCTGATATCTTCATCCTCTGATGTGTGAGAACTGCGTTCTTTCCATTCCATGTGTAAATGTCAGAGAGCTCAAGAGTTCAGCACTAAGCCAAGTTAATAATTCTGAAGTCTGGAGAAGATGAAAGTTAGCACAGTTATATAAAATAAATGAGATGTAGTCCCAATACAGAACAAGCTGAATAAAACTATTAGCAGTAGTTATGCTTATCTTCCATCTTATTGTATCATATTGCATTTTTATCCAATTTAGAGATGACATGCTTGTAAGTAGGCCTTTAAAAAAATTTAGTTATGTTTGAGAATGCTAGCAGTAACTGGAACAAAAATAATTTCATAGGCCTGGGTTTGCATAACTTAATTAAATTTTCAGCAGGCTGATTCCATGGAACAAAAATGACTGCTACCCTTGACTACTTTGTTTGCAATTTAACAAGAGAAGAACAAGAATGCTTGTGGGCTTTCTTTCTGCTGCGTTGCCAAACTAATCTGGAACAGACATGATTAGGGTAGTTTGCTCTGTTTGTGATCTAAGTTAGATGACCTCACAATGACATTGATTCTTCACTTTCTGCTGAAGATGCTTATGCACAGGAAGAAAACCTTAAAATAGAATTGGTTATCTTCTCAATCCTCTTTGTCAATTGGTTTCTCTGAACTGTCTACTCATTATACTGAACAAATAAAGTAGGTTTTGCCACTTAGGCATATCAAGTTTGGGTGTTTGTACCAGATTATATGCCTTTAATCAGCAGTCCTGATTGTCATTCTCTTAGAAAGCAACGTGATCTAAATATAGTTTGATACTTAATAAATGATGAATTTCAGAGTGATACTTTTTCTGTAGATTTGTGTTGTCTACCAGTGAATTTTCCACAGCGTTCACTAAGTGCTCTTTTACCTGCACAGTTTGTTTCCAAACATGATGTGTTTTATTAATTTTGATCTGTTTGGCTGCTTTGTTATAAAGGAGGACACAGCTGTTTTCTGTGCATTGTTGTGTTTCTATGTTTGAATTACTATATTTTGAAGAACACTACAGTACTATGATCAGAAGTTGCTATGTTTGAAGAATAGTTGTTCTGTAATTGACAAGTGGTCCATGTAAAAAAATATTTATTTTTCAGGTGTTCTCCAAATGATGCAATCTAGAATTGGTGCTCTTCAAAGTACTGTTGATAGGTATGTCATTAATTATGGGAATGAAAAGTATAAATTCTTGATTGTTCAGTCATTTTATTAGTAATACTGCTGTAAATTTCTTTTCTCATTTTTAGAATAAGAGTGAAAATTGTTGACCCCTACAACAAAATAGTGTCTCGCACAGCTCAGCTAGCAAAACTTCAAGTAAGTTGTATTAAAAATGCATTTTAAAAAATATTTTTCAGTATTTCTTAAAGAAAATGTCACTATTTCTCTATGAAATTCAGAAACTGACCTTTGCACTGGTAAAGTAAGTTTTTGTAGAGATGGATGGAAGAGGAAGATGTTAGCTGAGTACAAATTAATTAAATTCTTATTACTATTTGTGTAATTTTGGTATTTAATGTTTTGGTGTCACTGTGTACAAGATGCTTTTCTCCTCTAAGTTAATACATGATTGATTGCAGCTTAGTAAAGAGTTTGGGAATTAATTCCTTCAGAATAGTCAAGATGCAACTTAGGGTTGCAGTTCTGGATTTTTACTCCTACATAGTTGTCCCTGTCATTTGAATATTAGTGAGGTCTACAGGAGAAAGTAGATCTCCATTAGCTGATGGCATTGGGAGAAACTCCCCCTCTCTGGAGGTGTTTAAGGCCAGTCTGGACAAGGAATTGAGCAACCTGATCTATGGCAGGAGGGTTAGAACTCGATGATCTTTAAGGTCCCTCCCTGAACAATTCTATGATTCTATGTAAGCTTAATTCAACTGTGGTGACAGTTTTATAATGGTGTTAATTTTATAACAGTTGAAAACTGTGGCAGAGATCTTTAGTCATGTGGCTGCATTCTAGTCATTTTATTCAGTTTATGGTTTGAAAAACAATGCAACTTCAAATCTACAATAACATTTTGAACTATTTGTCTTCACAAGTTTACCTTAGCTTTGCAGATCTAGGAGCTTACCTTTCAGTAGTTGAAATCTGAGCTTTTGGTGTATGCTCAAGTGCACTGCTGTCCATAGGTGACCACTGTTGCACAGCAGAGCAGATAAAGTTACAAACTGTCATGCAGTTTCTAGTCTAGGGGCTGGTGGAGCATCTGTGCTAGTCTCTCAGCTGAAGTGCTGTTATTTTCTACATTACTTGTAGTAGCAGTGAAGTTCAGTAGGAAGCACTTAACACTCTGTTCAGTTTGTCCAGCTGCTTCTCCTTTTTGACTCCAGCAATTAGGTTTTCCCACTAAGCAAAACTTCAGTGGCTCCCATATGGCAGGTTAGGTGCTGATTTTTTATTTTTTTCTCTACTGTATGTTGTAGCTGTGGAAAGGGCTGAAGGAATTTGCAGCTAAAAATGAAGATTTCTATCTTGACGTGAAACAAGGTCAAACTGGAGAAGAATGTATGAGTCCCTGAATTTAGGAGATGTTTCTTGGGTGCTCTTTGCTTCCTCTCTTCTGTAGCAGGGTTACAAGGATTTTCCTGTGACTTGATAGCAGCATGCATCCAAAGTCAGCACTACTCAGCTTGTGCCAGGGAATTTGTAGTATTTGGCTTTTCTTGACTGTAAGTCTGAAAAAAGAGATAGGAGGTAAGAGGAGCTTGCCAGACTACCATTCCTAGTATCCAAATCTGCTTACTTACCTAAGCTGAGCTTCTTCACCAGTGAGAATCTATCACTGACACGAGAGCTGCTGCCTCTTTTTGTATCAGCAGATAGAAGAAGTCATTGTTTTTAAGTTGCACTATGCTGCTGGCAGGACACCTAAACTATGAGCTGAAGCTGGGCTCACAGAGTTGAGTCAATAGGCCTTTGAAATCTCAACCCTCCTGCCTCGCCAAGGTGTACTGAGGTGGTGTCTCTTTACCTTGCTGCTTTGGTTTGTTCAGGAAAGGAAATGCAACAGTGGAGGAGACAGTTCACTCCCTGGCAATGTCAGGACTTATGCCATGAAATTGCTCCCAAATGCAAGACTTGTGGTATGTGACACTGTCAAACTTGCTCATTTTATCAGTTGATGTACAGTTGGCAGAATGGTTACAAAGGGTAGATGCCTGATAAAAAAAGTTGCACTCAAAATCTGCAGGGTTGGCAGGTATGTTTTGCTGAATTGTGTGGTGTTTAAGAGCCTCTTGTAGTTGTGATGGAATTATTTTAGTGTTTCTCCATTGATTGCTGTGGGACTGCTCACAAACTGAAGGAATATTTGGCTTGCATAAAGCTGAATTTTGCCATCCTAAATTGTTTTTAATATACTTTGGCTTTTTAATAAACATTCTCACTGCAAATTCATTGTAAAACTTCAAATCTAGTTCTGATTTCTAAATCTCTGCTGTGTGCCTGTGCATGTTGTCTTGCCTTGTTCTTAGAACTTCATGGTATTCCAAGGAGATACACAAAGCTTACAAATCATACTGTTCTCTTCTGAGCCTTTCCATAGGAGATCACAAAGTACATGAGAATAGTTAACAGCTAGAATATACAGTTTGTCCTTTAGAAGTTATTTCAGTGCAGCATTGTTTAACCAAGTGTTCTTATGAGTTCTCTCAATTTCTGATATCTTGGTATTTAAAAATCCTTGGAAGAGCTAAATTTTAAAGATATTAGTAGTAATGTATTTTAAATTACTCTCTCTCTGATTAGCAGTAGCAAATTTCATCCAGGTGCTACCAACTAAATTGTGCACATAACCTGAAGGTAGTGGACTGTCTCATCATTCTTCAGGCTTCTGTTACCTATACATTAAATTACATTATGAGCTAGAAGATATATGCAATAGCATATATAAGCTGTGAGCTGGCACATTTTCAAGTGGTTCTCTTTGTAATTGGGTCTTCTTTCAGTAATCTCTTAAAATGGACTTGAGATTTAAATTTGGAGCCTTTCGGGTTTCTTGAATTGTAGCAATATTGTCCATTAGTATTCATACATTGCTTTAAAACGGAGGAGACAACTTGACGTGAAATCTCCAGAAGAGTTGAGTTCTATTTTTAATTTTACTAAAACCACTGTGACTAAGTCAGGCCACTGGCCTTTTCCAGATAATTCTTACTTGAACAGTGGAGTTCATTTCTTCTAGGATAAAAGTATCTACTTTAGAAAAGCAAACTACATGAACTCAGGAAGGGAATGCTTCTTGAATTGATTCAGACTAACATTTTGCAGGTGATCAGGTTAGAGAATCTAGCATCTGTGCACAGCTCCACTATTAGATAGAATTTTGTATTTCTGCTACACAGTGTTCCTGTATTGCATTCTTTTACACTGCCTTGGAGTTACTATTAAGTAGAACAACTCATGTAAATGGAAATACTTGTATTAAACAGATTTTTTGTCAAGGACACAATGTGGTAGCAGTCACTATAAAGTAAAGAATGCATCTTCACTATCATCAGATTTTTCTCCTCTTTCTAATTCATAAGGCCAAAAGTTAAAATTTGTTTTTGCTCTTGTATTTAAATTTAACTTTTCTCATATCTTTCTCAGTTTTCTAGTTCTTTTAAAAGATTGATTCTTGGGATAGGAGATAATGAGTAACAGTCAAACAAAAACAAAATAATCTTCTGGCATGTAAAGTAAAAGATGGTCTGAAGATAACTGAAGTTGAATTCCTAGAGAAAAACTTTAGCCAGAAGTACGTGATTGGATTAGAGAGTAATTGAATTTGAAAGCAAATTAGTAATAGTATGCCCTCATATTTGGCAAAGCACAATGCACTATAAAAAAAGCTATTTTTCATTCATCTTGCAAAAAATTAGTTCACAGATATGAGAGTGATATGCGGATTAAGAGTTTTCTAATTAAGGAAATAAATAAATCGAAACTAATACATTAATCTCTTAAAGTAGGATCCCCACTTGGTTTTCACTAATGGTAATAGAAGTCATGTGGTTAAGTTGTCTTGAAATGCTTAGGAAATTCGCACTGCAGACTATGTGATACAGTGCCAAAAGCAGCAACAGTAATTGTGCTTTTGGTAATTTGCCTCAGTGGGGCTTTTTCTTAGTTTTTGCTTTTTCTGCCTTCTGGTTTTTAATAAACTAAACTGTAAATATTTATGTTTTGGTTTATCCTGGCATAGAGAAGAAATGGCCAAGTTGTGGAGTCTGCTGAATGTTGGCTGAAATGACTCTCTTGTGTATATTTTCATACGTGCACTTTAGTTTTCAAGACATTAACTTGAGTCTAAAACAATGGTTCAAAGTAATTTTAATTGAGTTTTGGTGCCCATAAGATAAATATTTCAAGAGGATTTCTCTTAAGGTCCAGGCAAAATTCCTCAGAGCAGTTGTCTTACCTGTTCCAAATTTCTCATTTACCTCTCCTGTTAAACCGATCACAGATGGTGGACAGGACCTGTGACTGTACTGAAACCCACATATTTTTCTACTTTCTCCTGAATTGCATTTCTGACTTCTAGATTATGTTACCCACATCACACAATGTTCCTTCTCCTGTAGCATGTACCTCCCAGCCTCACTGACCAAATCCAGCCCTTGAAGAACTCTATGCTTGATATAAATCTTACTGTTTCTGTGTCTCTAGTGCATAGGGGAAAACCTATTTCAAGATTGTAATTGAGGAGAAAATTATGGAACAATTATGTTTGATGCAGGTGTCAGCAATGCCATTTTTCTAAATTGGTGCTAATGAAAGCATACACAGACATGCTTCCTGAAAATTTACATGTGCACCCACCTACTTACTTTTTAGTCAAGAAGGCAGGTATTTTAATAAACCTATGAGAGAATGTGAACAATTGTATGAATGAAGGGGACTGGCCTCATGGAAGTTTTGCTGAACTCCTAGCATAGGAGTTACTATCTGTACTAATAATTTAGCCTATAACTTTTCTTGTCCTCTGAATTAAGTGCTGCCACTTTGCTTATTTTGGATCGATAATTGATAGGCAAAGCTAAATTTCTAATTTTACTAAAGCTTACAAAAAGGAGGAATATTGAGAAAAGATGCCTGATGTAAAATAAAGCTCACTTCTGGTTAGAAAACGAATATGTCTCTGTTACAGGTTTCCAAGTTTTTGTTTAACTAGGAATTGCAGTAGCCCCCTAAATGTAATTACCAGCTTTAGAAAGTATTGGAGTATGTTGTGTAAAATCATATTAGAAATCCTGAATATTTCAGTGTTCTAAATTTCCTCCTTTTCATTTACATTCATATTTTATTTTTTAGTTAAATTATTTCCATATTTGAGGGCCAATACTATGTGATGATAGTGTGCTGATAATATCCCCTAATGCTCCGATTTCTCTGCAGGCTGCCTGTGACTTGCTGCGGAGGATAATACGTATCTTGTATCTCAGTAAGAGACTTCAAGGGCAACTGCAAGGAGGAAGCAGAGAGATAACAAAAGCTGCCCAGAGTCTCAATGAACTTGGTGAGTCCTTCTTAGTTATTTTTAAAGGCATTTTTAGGTTGCACTCAAGTGACTCACTGGTGTTTGACTTAGAAAACAAAGAAACCTCCACAACTTTTTACTTTGTTCTTGCAATCTGTTTCCTGATTTGAACTGAGAAATGGTATCATCAGAACTCATTAATACTTTTTTTTTCCATGTGACTTCTCTAGATAAAGATGTATAATAACATGGAAATTCTATGATAATAATGTATGTTTTTTTGGGCAACAAATTATTTGTGGGGTAGTTAATTTCTTATTGATTTGTGCTTGTATAAAATGCTTTCAGAGTGGTGTATGTATTTAGTTTCTGGAAGACACTTCTCTAAAATAAGGTGTAGCCTGAATTACAGTTTAAATTCTAAAAGAAAATTATTGTCCCCGTGACCTTTATGAAAGCTGGATGTGATATGATATACAGATATCCAACCTAAATCAGATACTGGAGGCATTTTGCTGCAGTAGTGCTAGTGTACCCCCTACTTTATTGGTTTCTAGGAAGAATGATGAAATAGTTCTCATGCAACTCACAATACATGACTAATGCAAGACTGGTTTCCATATTAGAGCATACTTGGGTACTTCCACACTGTGCTGCTGCAGGATGCAGGAGAACATCCCCTTAGCCTTGTAGATCAGTTGTTGGCATTTGGTATCTTGCCACCTGTTTCTTCTTTGGTTTAATGCAATTTCCAAAACAGGACTATTCAGAATAGTCCTGAAGTTTATTGTGCACATTGTCACTACTGCTCTTTTTATGCTGTAATCAAAAAATTATTAGACAATGACTTAGTCTTATAATTAGTAAACGCTGTGGTGCAAATGAGTAGTTTATATATTTATCCAGTATATCAGTTCAACTGAAACACTTAAATATCTGTGCTAAGCTAAAATAGTTCTCCTAATTCCCTTTTTTTTCAGTTTTGTCTCTTCTGATCTCTGTGGGATATATAAAGTAATACTGTCATTTAACTATCTGAATTACAAATCTTGTGGGATTAATCTGCATGGTAGATCCTAAAAAATAACTAGTACAATTTAATATTGAGGTGTTTGTCTTGTGCAGTTTTTAGTATTTATTTCTTCTAAAACATATCTTGTATTACTCTTTCCTCTCTTTTTTTCCTTTCACCATTTAAAAATGAGCTTTCACCTTCTTTTTGTTAAAGTGCCAGTCTTTCGAGTTTCTTGTTTCAAGAACTCGTTTTTTCTTGAAGCTTAGAAAATTCTGAGTAATTGTTATTTTTAAAGATGAAAGGAAAAGTTTCTCCTTCAAAAGCCCTTTAGAGCTTCATCATACAATCCATAGGGGGGAGCCAAGGCCTGAGGTCTCAAATTTAATCCTTAATTAATCCTTAATTCTGAATATTTTATGTCGGAGTAAAATCCCTTGTCTAGTTATTTCTCTCTCCCTCTGTTTATTCCTTTATTCCTATCTCTTCCTTTCCTCTTCCTTACCTCTCCATCTGCATCCTTTCCTTGTCTTTTTGCTGCCATGGCACCCAGCACCTGAATAAATGAGATCACTCTGCTGAGGAGGGACTGGTGTGGTGGGCTGGAGGTATCTGTCCTGTGTGATGAGGTGGTGGATCACTGGCTATGGGTAGATCTGTTCAGAAGAGAAGGAAAGTGTGCAGTGGCTAGAGTCAGCATGGCTCAGTATACCTCAGTGAGAGTCAGTGGAGGTGTTGTCTTTCAGGGAGGCTGGATTTTGGGGTTTGGCTGGTCTTCTGGCGTTGGAAAGCATTGGAATTTTTGGGAGGTCTGTAGGGTGGAGGTGGTGTGGGGCAGGAGAGCAATGAGGCTGTGGCAGTGGACACTGGTTTTTTGATGTTGAAATATGAAAGCTTGGGGAGAGCTTGGGAAATACTACAGCATCTGATGATAGTAAGTAAGCGATAGACATGAGTGGTATGAAAACCTGGTATTGGATGGGGAGGTCTTTGTCAAGAAGCCTTGCTTTTGAATTGGAGATTGAGGTCAACACTAATAGTAATTTATATTTTTGGCTAGGTATTTCTGAACATTCCTTTTGTCTGTCATTCAGGGAAAAATTGTTCCTGATGTTTGTTACCTTTCTGCTGCATGTGTGGTACGGTATAGTTTCTGCTTTGTTGAAATCAGCAGTACTGTGATTTTACCGTGAAAGCTTCACTCTTTCTATGGTATAATAAACCTTTTATTGCCTGTGGGGTGGAATCTTGGCATAACTGTCCCTTTATTTTAATGTACTGTTATATTCTGTGTCTGTTTGGGGGATGCAAATGCATATGTGCCTGTTTAGGTGTATGTAATCAATATAAATTTCCTCAGCAAATCTATGCCAGTTCACTTAAAACTTAGGATGTGTTTTGATGTTTATTTTACAGTGATGGGAGAAGATATAGCAAAAATCTTGGAATTATGTAGAAGTATGGTTCAATCAGAGCAACCACAAGAAATAGTAGCTTTTACTGAGAAGGGTTTTTTGTTGAACACTTTGTTAAGCTGCTAGTGGTCTGCAGGTCTCCAGCTTCTGTGGATGTTGTTAGGAACTTCAGTCTGAAAACATTTGGTAATATTTTCACCATGAACTCTACTTATAGCTAAAACAGATTTAAAATTCTTCAGTGATAGACTTCCACATTCATTGACATTAACTTCTCACTTTGGCACAATAAGAATAAAACCTGGATTCCCTATGTAGTTTTTAAAGATTAACTGTGATTAATGTGTGTGTATATATTTTTAAACCTTAGATTTTGTTCTGTAACTCCCCCACTTCCCAACGCTCTTCTTTGGCTTGTCTCACAAGGTAGAAGCAGCTGTGATGTTTGATTGAATAAGCTATTTGCTGGTTCTTTAGTGATGATTCTTTATATTATACAATACAATTCAGTGTATGGAGAGGTAAAAGAAGTGCCATACTCAGTGTCACAGAGTGCATAAAGCAGTGAATTACTTTCCATGACTATGCTTCTTATTTTAATGCAAATATTTTGTAAAGTGAAACAGAAACATTCCTAATCAAGGTTAAACAATAGGATGTGACAAGAAAATGGTACACTGTGTACAGTTCCCTTTCACAAAAGTTCTTCAGATATGAAAAAATCTGCTCTCTTCTACAAAGATGGGCAGAAATTACTGTCAGTTACTGTGGCTTGTAACTGATCAGATGAAGATGAAAAAGTTCTTAGTTGTGCAAGCGAATGGCCAGCTTGACTCTGGACAGGTTGTTAATTCCATCTATTGGTTATAGACCCCACCCTGGGCAGCAAAGGATTTCTATCTTTTGCTTGTTGAAAGCCTGTAACTACAACTGATGTTATCATTATTCACATAAATGCCTAGAATTACTTTAATTATAATAAACTAGTCTCTATATGTGGTTGCATTATAATTTATTTCACAGCAAATGAGTTTATTTGTTGAATGACCTTGTGAGCGTTTAATAGTTGTAGGCAGACTCTCACAGCAGCTGAAATTTTGCTCTGTTGTAAACTCAATCTGTGGCTAAGCTGGGCAGCCATAAAATGAAGGAGGAAGGAGTTTTGATTGGGGGAATACAGTTTTGAGTGTCTTTGACATAAAAGTTGCTCCAGGATGATGCCACCTCCTGTGTAATTTAGGAAAAGAGAGGACAGCTCTGTGACCCTACTTTAAAGCTAAGTAATTCTAGAGAAAAGGCAAAATCTTGTCAGTTCTGTCAGTTAAATCTCGCTAAAATGGATAAACCCCTACATATTTATCGTTTTATTTATAAAGGAAAAGGAAAGCTACACGTGCCTTAACAAGACAAGAGAAGAATTAAGTGGTATTTAAAGAAATATAGCTTAATTTTGATAGTACTTGTAAAGAAGTGTAGCTTGGGTAGAGAAAACTGAAATTAGTGAGGATATTCATGACAGTAGGTGAAATAACACTCTGAAAGAAGTTTTTTGACTATGCCTGGAAGACCTTTTTGTAGCTGGTGTAATAACTGCTGGTAGCCCTGTCTTCTAAAGTACTCTCCAGATGTAGTGGCATCTGCATGAAGGCAACAGTGATCTTGGGCCTGAAGAATTCTCTTGTGGAGGCTTGGAAAAAAAATGGATTTATGACCTTTTTAACATAAACAAGGGATTTTATGATGTCATTTAACCAAGAAAAAGCCTGATCTGTTAGAATAAACATTAGAGAAAATGGGAGGAGGAATACAGAATCACAGAATAATATGGATTGGAAAGAACCTTAAAGATCATCTAGTTCCAACCCCCGTGTATATGCAGGGACACCCCACTACATCAGGCTGCTCAATGCCTCATCCAGCCTGGCCTTAAACACCTCCAGGGAGAGGGCATCCACACCTCTCTGAGCAACCTGTTCCAGCGTTTCACCATGCTCACAGTGAAGAATTTCTCTCTTATATCTAGCTTGAATCTCCCCTCTTCCAATTTACATTACATCTGGTGCTCTGACTCCATCAGAGGAGGTCACCAAATTGGTCAGGCACAATTTGCCCCTGGTGAAGCCATGTTAGTTACCTCCAATCACCTCAGTATCATCCTCCACGTGTTTTTGTAGTGCCTTGAGGAGGATCTGCTCCATGATTTTTCCAATGAGACTGACTAGCCTGTAGTTTCGTGGATCTCCTTTTTTTCCCCTTCTTTTCCAGTCAGTCAGAACTTCACCAGTCTGCCATGACCTTCTAAATATGATGGACAGTGTGCTTGCTTTAATGGGGATTGCATTCGTGGAAGCTACTCTCATCTGGTATGGAGGTTTCTCTGGTTAGGTGTGCTTTTCTAGTATTCCTACTATGTGTAGTACCCTAGAGGTACTGCTGAAAGGGAACACCAGTGTAAACTCTGTGAAACTCTATGATTCTATAAATTATCTATAGTATTGCATTTCTAGTCGCACAGTTTGTGTCATCTAAAATAATGCTTGATAGAGGGGGAGACTTAAATTTCTTTGTGAAATGTTGTGTAGTGAATGCAGAAGTTTTGAGAAGGCCATACCTCAAAAATCATCATAATTTGTTCACTGTTGCCCAGCAATGTATCAAGTGGGGGGTTGTTGAAAATCCATTCTGCAGTTAGCTCATGTTTGCATTAGTGATTTGACTGATGTAATATGGTATATCCTTATTAAATCTACAAGTAATAATTGAGCAGAGAAGAATGGAAAGCATGTTTTGAAACAGGATTAGAATGAAGAATATTCTTAGCAAATTGGAGATATGTCTTAGCTGAACTGATTTAATTTCTCTTCCAGACAAGTGCAAAGTCCTAGCAATAAATCACTGTTGTTAACAGTAGGAATAGGTTCTGCAGGAACCTCAGTTCCTCAGGAATTGAGTGTAAGTCATTTGTTCATTTGCTCTGTAGCAGCTTGACATTGTTGGCAATGAAATTTGTACTGATCTTTATAAGGAAGGGTGTTGTGTGCAAGGCACTTGAAGCAAATCTTTTGTTCTTGCTTCAGCTGGAGTGTCAAGTCCCTTTGAGGTGCCTTACTTGATGAAGATACAGGTTAATTGGAGAAAGTCCTAAGTACAGCAGTAATGATTTGAAAGACTCAAAGACAGGCAATGAGTGAAGGAACTAAAAGTGTGTGGCTTTTTGGTTTGGAGAAGAGGGGACTGAGAAGCAGAGAAACATTCTTTAGATAAATAAAAATTTTTCAAATGGGAAGGGAGTAAATGGCTCCACTGTGTTTAGAACAGTAAGTACCATGGGCCTGAAATGAAGCAAAGAGAATTTTTATCTAAAATTAGGAAAGGTTTCTGCTGCTAATGGTAATTTCAGGGGTGCTGTGAAATCAGTATTTGAAGCTTATTTAAAAGCAGTTTAGACAAAACATGTTTCTGGAATAGTTTCAATTCAGGTGGATTGGTCTTTAAGCATGAGGCCTGAGTAACCTGATTTGCTACCAGACTTTTGTTTCTCTCAAAGATACTCCCACCCCATCTCCCCAACTCTTAATATAAAATAGTAGAAAATGTGTTCTAAGGAAGATATGGCTTAGTTTTTTGGAGGAGTGGATTTTTCTTTGGGTGGTTTTTTTTATCTTCTTTGTATTAATTGCACTGCTTGATGTAAAGTTTGCTTCTGACAAATTGGTTTGCTGGCATGGTGCCCACCTCATGGAATATTAGGACAACGAGACTGGAAAAACTCATGCCATCACTTTAGTTCAGCCTCTTCTTATCACTCCTTCAGATGAACTAGTAGATAATATCCTCAAAGACCTTCAGCTAACCCCTCTGACACAGTTGCTTCTGTTTACTCACTGGTGATTGACATTCAAATTAACTTCACACAATTCATCATTTGGCATGCTGCAAAAATTTACCCTCAAAACTGTTATGTCTGTATTGTCTCAGAGAAGGCAGTGAGCAGAAGGAAGGTGGGACTGATGATGCAACTGCAAATGCTGTGTATCTTATTTTTTTCGCTTTTTCCAGGAAAGAGACCAGGCTGTCCATTTCTCAGTTGCCCAGTTTTTAATAAAGATGTAATTTACTTCTCTAAGATTGTGATCATAGAATAATTTGGGTTGTATGGGACAATTAAAGGTCATCTAGTCCAACCTCCCTGCAATGAGCTGGAACATCTCCAACTAGTTCGGGTTGCTCTGAGTTGCATCCAGCCTGACCTTAAATGATTCCAAGGATGAGGCATCTACCACATCTCTGAGCAACCTGTTCTGCTGTTTCACCACCTCAGGTAGTACAGAATTTCTTTCTTATGGGTAGCCTAAATCTGCTTTCTTTCAGTTTAAAACCATTACCTTTTGTTCTATTGGAAACAGACCCTGCTAAGTTCCCATCTTTCTTATGGGCCTGCTTTAGGTATTTGAAAGTATGTAGTAAGATTGGTTTTTTTTCTATTTCAAGCAAAAATGAAAGTGTACAATTGCCAAGACAGATCTTCTGTTGAATCAAACTATAGTTTTAAGTGAGGAAGGACTTGGTTGCTGTCAGGTCAGTGTGTTCTTTATCTGCGAGTACACAGAGCAGGCAAATTTGTTGACATTAACCCTGCTGTGCAGAAGTTCTTGTAAGAATCAACACGGATCAGTCTGGAGGGACAAGTTGCTTTTGTGATACTTCTGCTTAGGGATTTAGATGCAATACAATTTACTGCCTTGCACAAGAACTAGTGTCCTCTAAAATAATACAGCATACATCTTTGTAGCACAGTGCATTGTTCTGTAGGGGAAACCAAACTGATTCAATTAATAGAAATTACATGCCCGTGGTAGCATGATGCGTAGCCTAGGGTAGATACTCCTGCTGAGAATGGCTGGATTACGTTACTGGCACAGAGCCATGTGAATTATTTTTGAAAGCTACAGCTTCAGGTGGTACATCTGCATCCACAGAAAGTGCAAATACTTTGCTAAAACATTTTTCTTCTGTCCCTGGTGATGTTACCAGTAACACTCACAGACTTACACTGAAATCCTTTGAACTAAAATATGCCTTTCTGTAATTAAGTGCAATCTTCATGTTCTTTTAATTTCATGTTGTTCCTTTTGGTAGGGTTGGGTTTTTAAAAAAAATTATTTTATTTTCCAGAGGCTCTGTTGTCATAAGATGAAAGATTTTGCTAAAAGTTGTGTAAAGTTTTATTTGTAGTATTCCAGTCCAAAAAGTATTCCAGTCTCTTGTGGGAAGATGAAGCAGAAATGCAAATAATTTGGAATCCTTTATATCTATAGCTTTAAAATATTCTTGATCTGTATGGAAACAGAGCACTCCTTTCTATATGAAAGCTTAAGTTTTCCAAATTCAGACTTAGGAAAAGTTGTAAAAATCCTGAGAATTTCTTCACAAACATGAAGTCAGTGTCACATGTGAAAGATATCTCTTCAGCATCTCTGGTAAAAACTGAAAATGATGGCCTGTTGCTCTAGTAATTTTGGGGTTAACTGAGTATGGTTAGTAGTGTATTTAATCACAAAATAAATAACAAATACTATGTTTCTCATGGTTAATACTGATCATTCTCACAGATACATTGCGAAGTAAAAATTCTTCTTAATGTGATCATTTTGATAGAACCATTCAGCTTACATTCATACAGCTGAGATTACTGGACTTACTGTTTTATGCATTGATAGAGACAAAGAATAAAGCATAGTTGTAATTCTTAAATTTACTACATTTAGAGAGATTTTGCTTTTATTAGTCTGTGTTTTCAAGGAAAGGAATAACATGAAAGCTATGGACAGTTGGTGCTAAGAAAAAACCCCTCTAGTTACTAAGATCTTATTAGTTTTGTTACTGGATTCCCGTCATTACTTTGGCAAGTTAATGCAAAAAATTTACTTTGGTAAAGTTAATGTAAAGGGGAGAGCTAGTCAAGCTTCTGCTGCATTGTGTGACTTCATGAATTATGCAGTACAGCCAAATATTTTGTGTAATGTGTGTAGAAGCTAAGCTGGTCCTTGTGCTCTTCTGTAGATGCAAAACCACTTATTTTTTTCTTAGTTCCTAATATACATGCAGCAATCTCGTTCTAGGCCATCTTATTTTGTATGCTTTTGTATGCCTTTTATGCAGAGTTGTCTTCTATGCATATTGATTTATTTTTACTCGCTTTTCAAATAAAAATTTTCATAGCTTGTAAAAAATTCATTAATTTGGCCCATTCACTTTAAGATACTGCATAAATGTGCACGTAACAAAATTACTTGTAAAAGTTAATACAGTTTTTATTAGAAAGAGGCTAATAGTGTAAGACCTCTGTGTTTTCTTTGAGCAGTGCGGACAGAACATAAAGAGATTTTACCATCAAATTATATTTTGCTGTGATTAGAATTCCTAGCTTGGAAATCTTATGTTAGATTAATTGGTGTGTTTACTTAATCTCGGGTGTACGTTCTTTGCCTAACCTTTACTCAGTAGAAGACATAGAATAATTTCAGGCACGTGAGTGAAAACACTAAATTTGAGTTGATATAAGAAAAAAAATCCTGTTGGAATTTTGTTTTTTTGTATTTCTTCAGGTTTTTAAAAAACTGGTTTCCATTAAAGTAGCTTCATTGCAGTTTTATAGCTGTGTCACTGTTTTCCAAAGTTGTAACAGTTCTGATCTTTTGAAATTTAATTTTCTTCATGCATAGCAGTTGTAGAAAATTAATCCCTGCATAACTGTAATGGGGTTTTCTTGATGTCTGGTTTCCTATAAATTACCATAAATATGTTTCAAATTTGCCATATTGAATGAATTACAAAACTATTATTTCAGGTTAGTATTAAGCTGGTAGATTTGTCTTTTAGCTGTAGGTACTGAAAAAATAATTTGATTTTGCTGTATTATTATTATTTTGAAAATTTTAGTCTCAAGTGTATAGACTTTGGATTGGTGTGTGTGAGGTATTTTAAAATTAATGGAATACTCCACATTCTATCTTTTGGTGTTAACTGGTCCTGAGAGCTATGTTATTGATGTCCCATTAGCAAGGTTGTGCTGGAAGTTAGTGTGTTCAAATTGCATTTGCTGTAGGACATGGAGTATTTCTGACAGTTTTGTTCCTAATTCTGGACCCACACAAGACTATTATTTTCATCTTATCATCCTTATCATCTGTTACTCTGAATCTGATTGGTGTATTTCATTATATCTACTGCGATAATAACTGTCATTATTGAATGTATAAAAGTTTTGGTTGTAGGTCAGTATTGTACAGAGCTGAGCTTCAGCAAGTGCAGAGAAAAGTCTGGATCCTGTCCAGCTCTTGGTTTATTTGCTTCTAACAGTTCAGAGGGTTCCAGTGGGAAAAAAATTATAGTGGCTAAGAACTAAAGAAGAGGAGGGGGGTATGTGATGGACTATCAAAAAGTGTTTTCTTCTAGGAGAGGAATTGTTAGGACAGCAGAGTAGTTGCTGCAGTCATAGAGCTGGTAAGTTAATGTGCATTTTAACTCTCCTGTGTACTGTCAAGTGCATGAGGCATGAATAGTATTTTCCCAGGTAGCACATTCAGTTCTTAAAAATACTGAAACTTCAGTATTTTTCATTTGCTTTGATAATGTATCAGACGTTCTGGGGCTCTGAGAGCTAGAAAATACAGCTAAGATTTGTATTCCCACCTGGGTAAGGCTGAAACAGAGGGGTTTGGGAATTTTGAAAGAAGAGCTGATCAAAATGAGTACCAGAAGAAGGGATAGAAGAGAGAGGATGTGGTAATGATAATTATGCTCTCCTAGCTTTTCTCATTGATGAGCTTAAATGTAAAGTCGCTCTTTTCCAGTTTTTGGTTTTTTGCAATTAATGTATTTAAGTGTCTGACTATAAAATCTGGAACAGAGAAGAATTACAGAATCATAGTTTGGGCTGGAAGGGACCTTAAAGATCATCTAGTTCCAGCCCCCCTGCCATAGACAGGGACACTTCCCACTAGATCAGGTTGCTCAGTGCCTTGTCCAGCCTGGCCTTGAACACCTCCAGGGAGGGGGCATCCACAACCTCTCTGGGCAACCTGTTCCAGTGTTTCACCACCCTCACTGTAAAGAATTTCTTTCTTATATCTAGTCTGAATCTACCCCCTTCCAATTTACATTTCTAGTCCTCCCATCTCATATCCTATTAAAAAGTCCTACCCCTGCCTTTCTGTAGGCCCCCTTCAGGTATTGATAAGTTACTGTGAGGTCCCCCCTT
>VZTY01004352.1:64455-131882 GCA_013400935.1 Turnix velox
AATCTTTAAGGTGCCGTCTATCCCAAACAGGGGAAGGAATTTTTAACATAATATCGGATGGGAGGACTAGAAACAATGGATATAAATTGGAGGGGGATAGGTTTAGACTTGACATAAGAAAGAAATTCTTTACAGTGAGGGTGGTGAAATACTGGAACAGGTTGCCCAGAGAGGTTGTGGATGCCCCCTCTCTGGAGGTGCTCAAGACTAGGCTGGACAAGGCACTGGGCAGCCTGGTCTAGTGGGAGGTGTCCCTGCCTATGGCAGGGGGCTTTGAACTCGATGATCTTTAAGGTCCCTTCCAACCCAAACTATTCTATGATTCTATCAAACCCATTCTTTTCCAGTTTGGTGACCAGGATGTCATGCGGGACAGTGTCAAATGCTTTACACAAGTCCAGGTAGATGATGTGGGTTACCCTTCCTTTGTCCACCACCTCCAATCACCTCAGTATCAGCCTCCATGTGTTTTTTGCAGCATATTCAGGAGGATTTGCTCCATGATTCTGCCAGGCACAAAGTTGAAACTGACTGGCCTGAAGTTTCTTGGATCTTCTTTCTGTTTTCCTCTTAAGGAGTGCATATTCCTCCACCAGAAGGGTAACATCCCAACTGGCAAGGGTGTTTGGACTTTGGACTTTGTTTTTGCTTTACTCCTTGATGAATTTAAGTGTTTCAATATTTAGTATTTTTGTGTTTGTTAGCTGGGATATATCATGAGTGTGGCTATATGAAAAGATTTAGAACTAACAACACAGACAATCTTGTGATTGCATTTTTTTAGCCAAATGATGTATAAAATACAACTTCTGAGGGTTTTAAAAATCATTGTGTAACATGTGTACAGTAACTTAGAATTTTGATACAACGTATTCTGTAACTGGAGAGTCTTACTTTTAAATTAGAACTATGTAATTAAAGTAAAATGTAAAGCTATGGATTTCTGTTTCTGATGACATACAAAAATTAACAGGATCCAAATTTTTGTGCAAGTGCTGTCTGCATTTGAATCTGAATGTATTTGGAAATCACTTACTGCCAGTGTGGCTAGTTGTGATGGACAGGGCAAACTGAGATTAGATGTAGTATTCAGTGTTTTATTTTTGAAAAAGTGTTTTTCAGTGCAGAGGATCCTCTGTTATATATTTGGACCACTATGTTTTGACAAACCTGAAAGCTTATTGAGAAGCCTGTATTAGGTTGTGAATTATTGGCTCTTTTTTGGCAGTCAAGAAGCAGGGTAGTCCTGGCTAATGGGTTGTAGTGACTAAGTAAAACCAACTATAACTGGAAAATAATATATAAACACAACTGATAGGATTACAAGTGTAGAGTACAGCTATAATATATTAAAAACATCACGGAAAAATCCATGGCTGGCAAGAACTAGAAAGAACACCCATAATGGAACAGTCTTGTTAATATATGGGTTTTTTAATTGTTCATATCAAAACAGAATAGGAGGATTTTTCAGTAAATGCTCTTGCTTTATTTTTGATGGCAGGATAAGTTGTTCTTCCATATAGTCAGTATACCTTGTTATCCACCAACAAGTGAAGAGGATCTTATATAAATGTCCCAGAGCCATTAGTTTTTAAATCCTTATTGAATGGGGAAGGGGAAAGTCCAACTTGCGTTGTTCCAACATTGAGAAGGAAATGTTGAAATCATTGTCAGTGAGATGTAAAGCTGCTGTAGAAAAATGGGAGAGAAGTTAAATTCATTTCAAAGAAGATTTCAAGGCTTTGAAACTGAAATGAGAGTTAATTACATTTTCTATGTATGTTGTCAGATATGTGTGTGTTTGATAACTTAGTTAAAGAAATTGTGTAGATGCGTTGTAGACTTATTTATGTGCATAATCTACAATTTAGATGATTTAAACCTCCCTTAAGGCATTGTTCCCCTAAGTAAGCATTTAAATAAGCTATTTTCTCACCTCACAGTTGCACTAGATTCTGGGTAGAAAATTATATTACTAGGGTAGCTGGGAAAGAGGAACAGGGGTGAGTAAGGTAGTGGAAGTTTTCTATGGGTATGCCTCAGAATAAGGCAGGTTACTGGAGGAGAAGCAGCTGTGAATGGGCAGAGCACCTTGAATGTTCATCACGTACACAGAACATGCTTTTTAAATTTAAAAAAAAAAAAAAGGAAAAAACACATGTTCTCTCTATTTATAAATATGAAACAGGCTACTTCTGTGAAGCAGTGGAATTGGACTGCATCCATGCTGGGGTTGCTTTACCAATGTTGTTTGTGTTACAGCATTCATGCAGCTGTGTCAGGCAAATCTCTATTTCTGCAAGCAGTAGAGGGAATTGTGTATACAGATAAAAACATAGTTTTCTGGGTACCTGTGAATAAATGCAATTATACATGTCACAGTAGGAAATTAAATGGTCTCTTTTTCTTGCAGATTAAGACTGTAGAAGTGCATTCATGGGGAGAAAATAAAGGGTCACAGAAGGGCTCTTTGATTAGTAGAGAAAGAAATTACAAGAGCTAAGGACTGGAAAATGAGGCCTGGCAAATTTATGAGTATAAAGTAATTGAAAAATGAGATTGTGTAGACAATTTTGTTGTAATTTCTTGAGTAAATACTAGTGGCTCAAATCTTAAACATAATAACCAATTTTATCCTGTTCATTTCTAACTAAAGTGTGAGCCAGTTCAGGTTAAAAAAATCCAACAAAATATCTATGAAAAGACAATTGAAGTCTATTCTTTCTTTCTGGTCCTGGAAAGGAGGACCAGGAACTGAAACTGTCATTTCTGCCTTGCCTTAAGGATCGGTGAAGGTGATGATGTATGTAATACAAAGTAGTGTGTAGGGTAAAGTTGTATTTAATTCTTTCGCATAGGAAAAAGGTTTACAAAGATTGTTTTCAAAGGAGTAGTTATTCCTCTTTGATTCCTAACTCAAATATTAGTTCCCTCAAGAATTTTGTGGACTCTTCTCAGTTTATTCAAAAACCAAAGTAGTCCAATATTTTTATTTGTTTACTATCCAGGTACAACTTTGTGCTGCTTGCAAGCACCAAATCTGGTTACTGGCTTTATTATTGTAAAGGCAGACCCTCTTATGCTGAAGAGCTGGAAGATTTCTTTTCATGTCAATTCTGAAGACATAACCTCATAAAAAGAAGGAACATCCTATTATTTTGAGAACATACTGTTTCTATGGCATATTGTCTACAATACCAGAGATCCTTCTAAATCAGCTAAAAATTAAGGGTGATGTAACTTGCAAACTAATTATGTAGTAGAAACCAGGGAATTTTGGCTAAAACAAAATTGGGGTGTAAGAAAGTCTCAGTGACCAAATCAGAAGTTTCCCACTTTTATTCTTCTTTTTAAGAACTGCTTCTGGAATGTGCACTGCAAGCTGTACAACTGAGGCAAGACTTGTCAGAAGCTTTTTGAATACATTAGTATTTAACTTGTCTTCCCATGCACTTTTTTGTGCTAATAAGCAAATACATAATGCTAAATCTTCTTAATTTAGTAACATTGTAGTCCATACAGGTGTGTGATATTTTGTCAAAGGATAAAAAATTAGTTTTCTGTGAGAACTCTTTATGGGTGAGGTACTTGGTGTGGAAGCTGCTGTTGTTGTTATTGAAACACATAACTTGGTTAAAACCTTTGCTTTTATTTTGTTTGTTGTCATTTATTGATAGGTATCACTTGAGCTGTTAGAGCTGTTCACAGGAGTAAGTGATCTTTTTACAGCAGCAGTGCTGGCATTCACCTCTTGTTCTGTGATGATACATACATTGCAAATACTGTTCCTTTCAGTTTTCTTTTTCCTTATGCATGTTTTCAGCACAGTTGTAAATGCAACCTAGTGGTATTTGTGGTAATTTGCTAAATGGGAAGCTATCCTTTTTTTTGTATTTTCTCTTCTCTTTGTATTAATGACAGGAATTAATGAAAAACATCTTGTAATAAAATTTGGAAGCAAACCATGGTTTAGAGTAGGAATAGATTGTCATCAGTTACAGTGCTTTTCCCCCCTCAACTAATTAAGTTCTAATTTAATTTGAAGTAAAATCTTGCAACAGATTGTGAAAGATCCTAGTACAGTTAAAAGTTTCATCTTCAATTTAACACTCTACAAAAATAATTAAATTGAGATAAAGAAGGAGTAACTGAAAACACTGTGGTGGTGAAACACTCTCAGAGCAAGAAAAACTGAAGCTTATCTGACCAGTAACAATTTGAGGGAAAATACAATAGCATTAAAAAAAATTATTACTAGCAACAGCTATCTAATAACAGGGTTATTTTGAGTTTGTTCTTGGAATATGTGTACTCTGTGTGTACTTGTACTTGATAAAATTCATCTGTTCAGTAGTGCAAAAGCCTTTTATGAAGATGCTGTTCATGTTACTCTCCTCTCTCCTCCCAGCAATTTTGTCAAAAACAGGTATCACACCTAACTCAAAAATAAGCTGCTCTTATGTTTTTGTTTGTTATAATCTAAGAAGTAAGGTAAGGATTTTTTCAATGGCAGGTGCATATTGCCTTCCAACTGTAGGGTCCTGATGGCCCTAGTTGTCTTACAGCTCTTCCTTCCACCTGCACTCCAGGTGCTTCACATCTTTTTTCCTTAACACTCAGTGTGTAGGAGTCAATTTTGATTTTCTTATTAGTTAGTTATTATGTCTGAAGTTTTTCCTCTTTTCCTCTCCTGTCTTCCTCTCCTCTCTTTGCTCTCTTTTCCTTCTTTTTTTCTTTTTCCAGAACATCTGCCCCCCCCCCCCCCAAACAAAACAAAGCCCAAACCCTATGTCTAATTGGGCTTTTTGACACGCGCAAGTGTTCTGTGAAGCAGAAAAAGGTGAAGGTGATTACAGAGTCAGATTCTTCTCTCCTGGTGGTGTAAGACAAGCAAATTCATTGATATTACAGCAGAATGTGTGAAGTGGGGGTGGAATTTTGCTGTTTTAAAGCTGGAAGATTTTAAGCTGGAAGCTGACTATCCTTAGCTACTTGTTGGAGGTATTCTGTTTGAGCAATGGGAGGAAGGGTAAGATAGTGTTTTCTGTATTATTTTAATGCTATGTTGAAACTTTGCTGAAGAATTCTGTATTGTTTCCTTTTAAAAGAGTATAGAGGTGGTTTGTAACTAAATCACATTTTTCAGAGCAAGCAAAGAAGTCTAAAATACTCAGCTACCAACAATTTTGATGACAAATACATATACAGATGTTGTAAAAGAGCTATTGTGTGCATTGCAATATGATATACTTAACAGAGCATAAAAATTATTCTGTGTGTCCAGCTAAACTACATACATAGCTTGTCGAATCCTTTATTTTTTTTAAAAGGGGAAAAAAAGGTGGTGATAAAGGAGAGAAAGTGTTTTAAGTATATGCGTGGTGGGGCATAGTGCCTGTCTGTCTAGTTCAGAAGATACTCTTACCAAAGCCTGAATATAAAATGGATACTAAGGTTGTTTTCAACTTTTGCTGCATATAGACATATAGCAACTATGTATTGAGCACATGAGTGTGCTTATGTAACAATGAAGGATGAGAGATGTATTGATCTAATATTTACTCAGATCCACACAAATATTTAGAATCTAGTACATTTAGAAGTCACTGAAGTTATTCCTGTGCCCCTGGCACTAATGAACAGAATTTCTCTCCATGAGGCATTGCCTTGAAATCTGTAATAATTGTTGCCAACTTGAAACTAGATATGTGATTTGTGGTGTATTGGTATTCCTGTTTTACTGATTTGTGATGTAACAGTGTGTAAAGATGTGCTTCTTGAACATTCTAATAGATACTAGCACTGTACTCAGCTTCTTGTGGTTTTTTTTTTTGTGTGGGCCAACCTGAATTTGCAATGTAAAACTGGAAATGTATTTAAGTTAAAAGACTGTATAGTCAGGTACTAGCCGACACTTCAGGAAAATGGAGAACGTGTGGAAACTGGTGGTGGCTGCTTGTGTTTCTGGGACTGGCATTAATATTTTCAAATTCCTGTACAATTCTTGCTTTAGGCTTAGTGGTGTGGTATATCATTGAACTAATGACTCACTCTGGTGAGATCATCCTTAAGAATGCAGTAGGTTTGTTATTGGGCAAATCTATATATATATTTGCCTCTTTTTTCTCCAGTAATACTACCTGTTTTTGCATTCTGTTTTGGTCTGTCTGTCAATCACCCACAGCACACCTTCACATCCCTCCAAAAGTCCTCTCCTGTATAAGCAGGATATACTTCCCTAGTTACTCTTTATTTTGTCTTGTTTGTGTTAAATCTGTCACACTTGTGGTACATAGCATCTGAGGGACTGTTTTATAATGGCCACAGTGTATGTAGGATTGGACATACTCTTAATTGTATTACTTTCTGCCCTTTGCAGAATTTCCTTCTGCAGACTTCATGGTGTGATCCCACATAAGCCCTTTCTTTTTTTCTTTATTTAATGAAAGATGAAGAGTGGTAAATGTAAAAATGAATTTGCTTATATTCTTAAATGCAATCAATGACTGTGATCAGCATGGCCTTTAAAACATGAACTTAATCTCTCTGACTAATTCCTAGGCTGCATTTTCTCTTTGTTATGAAGCACTGCTTCATTGAATCTGACTTTCTAATGAATGAGCTTTTAACACTAAACATGTAGTTCTTGAAGATTTATTTAATTTTAAAAAGTAAATTCATGTTGTCAAGAAACCTTTCAAGTCTCAAAGCTTTTCTTAAATGCTTATTATTAGATGCAGATAAGGACATAATATGTACTTATTCTTGTATTGTAATAATGATTTCCTTTTAAAATAAATTACTAATATAATTTATTTAAGAATGCTTTATTGGCAGATAAGTAAACAGTTAAATCGTATCATGCCATTAACCCTAGAGATCCCAATTTCTCCTCCTTCTGGTGTTCAGAATACAGAGGAGAGTAAGATAGAGAAAGGAGGTAGTATTAGAAAAAAAAATAATACCTGCTTAGATTTTTTTGGACACATTTCTTTTCAGAAGGGCTTATTCCTGAAAGAATTTTTTGAAGTGGTAAGTTTGGAGCGTATGGGATTTACAATAAAAAAAAAAAAAAAAAGCTGCTTGCATAAGCCCATTAAGTTTATTTCCCTCCTGCAACCTCTCAAATAAGATGAAGGTTTTCAATTTTTTGAAGGAAACTAGGGAACCTTGAATAAAATCAACACTGTGAGAGAGTACAGTTGAATGCAGATGTCATTTGGATTGCTTTGAGAAAAAAATCCAGCGAAATAATGTTTTAATGTATGTTACACAATAATTTTATATAAGAAATTATTATTAATTAGTCAATAAAATTTCTAGAGAGAATTTGCATGATTGTAAGCGGTTGGTCTTTGGAATATGGAGCTGTGGTGTTATTTTTTTGAGTCTAATGTTCTGGTACGTTTAGGTGACCTGAGGAAACTAAGGCACATCACATGCACTACTTTTTTTTTAAATGACAAAAACAATTTTGGCAATACACATATGTTTAATAATTTAATGTTGTAATGGAAAATAATGTTTTACTCCCTTAAACAACATTTTTTAATGCATCTTCAGAAAGGTGCTTCAGAAATCACTATTTTTAAAGTAATACTTCAGTATAACTAGCTCTCATGTTCAAGGATATACTCTGTTGTTGTTTGGGATTTTTTAAATGAAAACAATACTTACTGAGAATTAGCCTTTTAATTACACTAGTAGCTGGTGACACGCTGAGCAGTTTTTATAACAAGACAAGTGAAATCATGCTGATTGATTTTTGCAGTTTTATGGTTTTTTTCCATCTCTACCCCCAGATGGTAACGTAGCCACTGTTATAATTCAAATTATTAATCTTGCTTAAAGCATGGGATAGTGCAAACCACTCAAACGTTTGTTTGGATTCATATCTTAATTCTTGCTTGCGGTGCTATGGATGATAATGACTTTTTAAGGTTTCTTGATTCATTGCAGGTATAAGATGAAAGAGGAAAAAGACAATGCAGGATGATGTTACAGCAGGGCTGTCTTGAAAATACAGGAAATGGATAGCTAGCAATATTGATGATTAGTTTGTGTCAGAGCAGTTGGGTGGCTAGAACTGAACATCACTGAAGAAGAAGGAAGCCCAAATAACACAAAGGCTATTTAAGATAAGAAAATCTTAACGCACTATAGAGCCCTAGCTAAACCCCTTCAATGTGAAAATCCAAGCATTTGAATAGGAATGCCTTTGGATGCTTGTCTTTAGTATCAAGCCAAGTAATTGTCTTATCTGTGATGCTTACCTTCATTTAGCCTGTGTTTTCCACTTATTTCTTCTACCCCTTAGTCACAGTTGTGTGTTTTCTGTGTAGAAATTGTGGATATGGGATTGTTTACAGAAAACGTTTTTTCATTTTTGAGAAGTGCTGTTAATTTTTGGACCAACATGAATCCATTTTTGTTTCTCTATCAAAATTAACGGATTCTGAGCAATTAATTGAAGATATCACATAAATGGCTTTGTCTATGAGCGTGGTAATTGCATGCCAGAGAAGTGGAAATAAGTAGCTATTTAAGTATGAGGTCAAAACATGTCCAAGTTGTATAGCATACAGAATATCTCTCAGCATTACTGTTTGTGACTTAAATTTAAGAATAACTTGTCATGCAAAATATTGAACTTGTGCTTTAGAAAAGTATTTCTGAGTGGAATTATCATTTAAAAATTCTTTTATATTTACAGAGAAGCTGAGCCATACAAATATTTTTAAAAGTTAGCACTTCTTTAAGGCTATTTATTTTCTAAAAAAGAGGACTTGAATATTTTTGACAAATATACATATGGTATTACACTAACAAACGGCCATGCAACATGTATCTTACATAATGAAGAAATTGAAGATACAAGACCTAGTCTATTTAACATATATTGGAAATATACAGTCTCGCCAATAGTTTAAAAAAGTTTTTCTTATTTGGCAGTATTTTTCTACAGTTTGTTCTAATATTCCACTTGATGTGTTTTGGTGAATACTGAAATCTAGTCAGTGACAACCTGAGGTACTAAACATTTCTGCCTTACTTCGTTGTCTTCAAAGGTAATTTTTTTGTTCCTTTTAGGCTCTATCCATGAGTTGTGTATTACAGCATTATTTGGCATGGGATCAGCTTCCACTATTGAAACCACTCGCTTTTTCATCTTACTTTTCAGAACCTTCTGAAACTTTTGCCTCGTGAATGCGTAAAGTAGAGGGTGAAATATAGTTGTTCCATATGCCATTACTAGGAAACATAATCGCAACTTTACCAAAAGGTCACTTGGGCCCAAACATAAAATGGTGGTATTTAAAACTGAGATGGGTGTCCAGCAGAGAAGGAATGTTGAGATAATCAGGAGGGACATTCTGAAGACTCTCTTTTGCCGTTCTCGTCGCTCCCGGTGCCGTTTTACGGCTCGTCGTAGAGCAATTATGACAGAGACAGAAGTCCTTACTCCAAAGACGACATTTCTTCCCACGCTGCTGTGGGACATGTCTGTAGCATCATGCTGAGTAGTCAACGAAATGGTTTTTTTCTTTCTATTTTTTTTCTTTTGTCCCGTTGTAAATCGTGTACCAATCCGAATATTGAGAGCCTGCAGGATTTTGGTGTATGTGATCAGCATTACGATAACAGTGAAGAAAAAGATTGGAATCTGAACGAGGAGGTGGTAATACATTCCTAGCTCGGTGTGGTATTCGTTTGTACTCACGCACAAGAGCGTCTTATTTTCCCAAGTACTTGCACTTTGGAGACTGAAAAAGTTGACTTCGATGAAAGGAATCAGGAAGGAAAAGAGTGAAATGATCCATATTGATGTCATTAGTATCACAGCCCTTCCCATGGTTAGAATTCGATTGGCAGGTTTCACGGAGATGTCGTATCTGTCCAGAGTGATAGCAAAGACGTTGATTGCAGTCGAAACGCTTGCGAATGAGACACAAGCCTCATGGAAGCAGCAGATGAGAGCAGTGTTACTCTCCAGTGAAAGCAGAAGGATAACTATAGTTAGAGGAATACATCCCACACAAATTATTACATCAAGTACATGAAGGTTCATTGTAATTATGTTACTGACAGAATTGATTAAGTTGGATTTCATACAGTAAAGTACCAGCACGGTGAGGTTGCTGCCAAGTCCCAAAACAATTTCTAGCATCAAAAATCCAGTGAGGGAAACTTGAAAGCTTAATGGGTATGACAGTGGTCGGTACATGTTGGTGTCGAGGTCGTCAATAGCATCTCGAACTGTAATGTTAGATTCAGACTGCATGATGACTTCCAGAATGGGGGAGAAACACATTCTTTTGTTGCAGTTGTTTTTTCTCCTGAAAGGTGAAATAAAATATGGAACTATATGATTTCTTTTTTTTTTTTTTTGAACACTTACTGTAGATAAATGCTAGGGAAGGAGGAGGGAGAAAAAGCATCTATTCTTATAAAACTCTTGATTTACTGTGCATTTAGAGCTTTAGTTGGCATGAACTCAAAAGCCTGAGGATCTAGAATAGAGTCTTTCCTTTTTAAAGGAAAGCAGGATTTGTTTAAAATGGTGAAAAGCTTCCACTTAGTGAGACAAGGCTTTATTTATAGTGATGTGGCTTTTACAAAGGGCCCATTTGTTGAATAAACTATACTTGTGCATTGCCTTTGTATTGTGTTCAGTGTCATTTTAGAAGAATGTTGTTAAGTATAAACAAATTAGTACTCAAGATCACTTTAAGAAGGCTCTCATCATAGAACAAAGTGATAGGGCCATGAAGCACTCTTGCTGATTTTTCACAAAAAGATCAGTTCAATTATTAATTTAACAGTGTCTTTCTTCTAAACAGTTTGTAAAAGTGTTGTGGCCTGAAACTTGAAATTCTGTAATTCAGCAGGTTTTTTATACAGCTTGAAGGCTTCACTTTTGCCTTTTGTGTGTCTCACATGTGTAAAACCTTTAACTACAATTATATATAATTTCAAATGCAAAACATTTGTTGGTTTGGAGCAATGAAGTTTATTATAAAATACAGTTTTTTTAATGCGATCTGAATATTTAATTTCTTCAAGAAATCAGTACCTACATGAAATGGAAGAATATTTAACTTTATTCCAGAACAGATTTAAGGAATAATTTTAAAAATTAATACTTAATAAGAAAATGGCCATTTTCAGGCTTTTTTGTGAGTTTTAAAAATTATTTGTTAGTTGTTTGGGTTTTTTTTAATACAAACAGCAGTTAAATCCAACAGATTTATATACACAGCATGTTTGTTTTAGAAATAAGTTCAAAAAAAGTAGTATTTATTGCATCTAGGAGTTTTATATTTTGTGACTGATCTGCTTTGTTTTACACCTAAAAGCAGATTGTAAATGTAGCATCTGCATGTAACACAGAGATTTGGATTATTTATATTGTCAACCAACTCCTGAGTTTTGTAATGAAATGAATAAATGAAAGAGGGGTTATTTGATTTCTTGCTATGATAGTTGAAGATTAGGGATTTTTTTTGGTAGCTTTAGATTTCGAAGGAGATGTACTTGGCATAGAAATAAATTTAAATGCGGACCTTTGTTCCATTCTGAATACATTAAAAATGGATAGCACTGAGGTGAACAGAAACAAGCTCTTTTTTTAGTGGAAGTATGAATTAAGCACACTTGGGACATAATATGCAAATGACTTCATCTGCAGTTCTGAAAAGCCTCAATTGCAAAGTACTATTAATTGCAAATTGTATGATGAAAATTCTTGGTATGCTTCCACAGTTCTTTCATATGTGCCTCTTAAATACAAATGATGTAAATTAGAATGCATTAGTCTCAGGTGTGAAATGAAACAAGAAATATTTCAAAAGCTTTGTTTCATTTCTAATTTAGGCAACCTGGATTAGGTTTATTTTAACCCTCATGTAGATGAGGTGTACGCTGCTCTGGCTGCGAATGGGTTTCAAGAAACCATTCCAGATGCCTTACTGAACAAATGGAGTTCTTTCCTAGTAGCAAAAGCCAGGAGGAGATCAAAAAGCAGATCTGCTAAAGCAAATTATGGTATTAACTCTAGCCTTACGCCAGATGAAATTTTGTATTAAAAAAAACCCAACCAAAACAAGCAACTTCAGATGTGCTAAGTCTTAGGGATAGATTAAACATCACCCCCTTGTTGCATTGATTAGATTTTAATTAAATAAAAAGCAGGAAGGTCAAGACAGGGAGCTGATTTGCTCTCTCTGGACAGTGGCCGATGCCTTGCCAAGGCAGAGGCGAGGAGGGGAGCATGCAACTGCTGACCTACCTGTTCTCTCTGCCTCAAGGGCCTTTCACATCGTTGCGGCAGCTTGTCATAAATTGATACAGGGTGTCACTGACAGATATTTGACATGCACTGTAACCTGGAAACCAAGTGGTAGCTGGGCTCTTATTTCATTCCTCGCAGGCTTTTTTTTTTTCTTTTTTTTGTTCCAGCAGTTCAGCAGCAAAAAATTCTGGTTAAACATGAGGACTTCTTAATTGCCTGAGATGCTTCTACAGACCAGTACATATTCTGCGTGTCTGTTCAAGCCAACAGTAACAAATAAACCTTCTTTTAAGTGATGTTAATTTCCTTCCCCTGTTGCATTTTGTAGCAACCTGGTTTTATTTTCCAGGTTTTAAGAAAAGGAATATTCTTATCTCTCTGTTCAGAGTGTATGTAGACATCCTCTAGTTTATGGTTGCATTATTTCTCTCTGTAATATTCCTGCTCATTACTTTTGAGTGATGGCTTAGTCAGAGAAGTTGCTATACATCATAAAATCCAGTTCGTGTGCTTTGAGAGTAACCAGGAGTTACCTAATTTGGTTTATTCTCATTTAAGGAGAATACATGACAGACCATAAAATCGAGAGGAAAAATATCCGTTAGTCATTATGACAAATAAGTTATTTAATGAGAAGGATAGAAAAAGCTTGGTTAAAGCTTTATTCAGCTTGCTGGTGAAGTATGCATATTCTCCTTTTGGGAGTTCATGTTTCATTGCTTCTTCATGCATCAGTAGTTTCCACAATTCTGGTTTTAAATTATAAATCCCTCTTTAAGAAATGCTCACCATTTTAAAAATCATTCATTGCACTCTTCTTTTAATGAAAGTCTGAGCAGATGTGTTAGTCTTCCTTGTATGTTGTTGAAGTGTCGTGCACATATATGGCAATACAAGTGTGTTCCATGTTTTGTTTCTAATTCCTTTATGTCTTAAGAATACATTTTAGTGGTGCATCCTGCTGCTTGTAGGTCATACAGCTAGAAAGATACCCGGTCAACTGCATTCTTCATATTGTCAGTTGTAAAACTGAATTAGTTGCTGCATGCCCTTGTGAAGGGGAGGAAAAAAAAGGTTAAAAATAGTGCTTATAATATCAGAATAAAGTAATGCAAAAATATATTTTCTAATAGCACTTATTCTATGAATAAAATATATCTCTAAAAGTAGGTCTTACAGGTCAGGTAGAAAATCAGCTACTGTGTTCACTATTTGCTAGTAAAATAATTTCATTCTTCTGTCAACTTACATGAATCTAGTTTTCTGAACAAGTTTCCTATTTTGCAAATTGTGCAGGTTATAAAATACCCTGACTAGAAGCAGTAACTGTTGGATGTAGAGTGTCTGTGACTACAGCTAGTTTTACAGCTCTCGTGAGCAAATAGTTTGTACAGGCAACTCTCGTCTTCTAGGGAGAAATTGAACAGAGTCAAAAAGCTTCATAGCAAATTTATTTTTGTTTCATTTGCACAGTTGTAATTTCCTGTCTTGAAATAAATGTTTAGCAAATCTGTGTTTTTAATAAACAGCTTGAATGTACGTAGTACTGAAAGAAATAAGTTAAAAAAAAAAAAAAAGCCAGCAAGAAAGGAGGATTTCTTGAGCAGTCGGAGATTAGTCATGTTAACCAACCTTTATAAAGCAGTAAGTATACACTAATTACGGACTATCTGATCCTTCAGAGATTAACTGAGTAAATCTGTAATGTATTTAGCTGCCAATATTTGGAAATACTGCTGAGGGATGGAAAAAATATTCTCGATTGCATTCCTTATTTTGTTTCCCCCCCCGATACTGTATTAGCAGCTTAAAGTCTACAGTCTTTATGTTGTATGAACAAAACAGGTTCTTAATATTCTGCCAGACCTCCTTATAAAATCACATTTTTCTACCAGTGTTTTTAATGATGAGGGGGGAAAATAACATTTGAGGATTTCTTAGACTCAAATACAACAAGATACTAGCACTTAATATAAGTTGAATCTAATACCTTCCCTTTTTACTCCAGGCTTTTTTTTTTGTGTTAAATGTTGCTTATTCTGCATACCATAATAAGGAACAGATCTTACCTCCACTAAAGATTTGATACATTCTCGATGCAGGTGAAGTAGTTCCAGGTTGGAGGGATGCATTTTGTTCACTTGTTAGCAGAGTAGAAGGGAAAGACGGTAATAAGCATATCTTCAAAAAATGACCTTAATGAAAATTTGCGCCTGTACTGTGCCATTGTTTCAGCATACTGCTAATGTATACAACTGCTTTAGTTCTGCTTTACAGGCTGCTGCAGTCTCCCACTCTTCTACTGTAGAATCAATAAGCATCTGAAAATACATAATGAAAGTAATTTAACATACTGAAGGCTTCTTGTCTCCAGAGACACCACTGGGATTCAAGCTTTCTAAAAAAGCAGAGCAGTGCTGCTGAGAGGAAAGCTTGCGATGGGCAGCTTTTGCAGAATGACAGCCTACCTTGTCGCTTCTCCTCACTGCAGAGAGATGCAGTGCATTCACTAATTTTGATTGGTCAGTGATGTTGGGCTTAAATTGTGCTTCATATATGGGATTGGTGCCCCCTCCCCTTGATTTATATAAGGATTCTTTTACAAAAGGACTAAATTTACAAATGATTTATGAATTCTGGAATATATTAAGGGTATGCCTGTTTTATTTTTACCTTTTTGCTCTTTACTTTGTGTACACTGGAAATCACATGACACAGGGAAAAAAAAAGGGGGGGGTTAATCGTTTATTACTTTAAAAGCTTCCAACAAGCAATATTTGAATTTGCCTACTTTATTTATTTATTTATTTTTGTCCTAAGAACATCTCTGACATCATCAAACTGCCCCTTTAAGCATTGCTAAATTTCACTTGAAACACATGCAAGTGAATATTTAGGTCTTGTCTTGACTAAACTAGATTCAGGACAAGTTGATACCCACAGGTATGTTAGGAAAATTACTATTGGGTTTCACAGAGATTATTCAGACCCTTAAAATGGATTGATAATTCGTTATAAACCGTGATCCATCACCATGTGCAATGCATGTGTAGCAGTGTATCTTGTTAATTTTGTTGAAATACTGACTTCTAAAAGGGGCACGGAATGTCTTTTCACTTTTTTTCTTTTGTAACTTATTTCTGAATCTGTTCTATCAGTATAAAGGATGCTCACAACCATATAATGAGCAGTAAGAAGTGTAGCACAGTGTGTGTTTTAATTAGTTCTGCTGTTAATATAACCCTTGGAAATAATTGATTATGCAACCCAAAATAATTGTTTTTTAAAAATAATTTTTTTGAATCATGTAATTTAAGAGTGTCTGCTGGTAGTTTTTCATCTCAAATAAATACGCAGTTTGGGACTTTTTTGTGGGTTTTTTTTTCTTGATTTTAAAGGTTTTTTTTTAAATTTAAACTTTGATAAAACACTAGATGTTAAAGTGTGATTCTTAAAAAAGCAGCTGTATTAAGATGGCAGTTCAGGTCAAATTTTGATGGGATACCATTTTAAAGTTATTAATACAATTATAAGAAGCAATTGTGTAACTCTGATGTCTTCACTTCTTCTCTTTTTCTCTCAGACAGCCATCCAATATATTATTTATCTTTAGGTAATATCATACTTTAATTTTTCTAGCATGCTTCCTGTTTCATTCTTACCTTGAGGAAATGCCTAAATAAAGATTACAGAAACTTTGAGCAGAGATCAGTGGGTACCAGCTGGCTGAGTGGCAACTGATCGAGCTCTTAGAGCTGTCTCTGTGTTGTCTGCCTCCCAAGAGCTTGAAACCGGTGACACCAGCGTAGAGCTCTTAAGGGTGACGTGATAAAGAGGATTCCTGAAATGAAAGCATAAATACTAATATATTAAAGAGATTTACTTGCTTCACTTTCAGTATGACTTAGGATAAGTAGGGAAGCCTGTCTAAATTTAAACAGATGAATCTCTATCTCCCTGTCTAATTCTTCAGTGTCTGCCTGAAAAAGATGGACATATTGGATGAGCTGTACTGTTAGAAAGAAAAAGATGTACACATGGAGGAAGACTGTAACAGGGTTTTGGATATAGTTGGGTATGTGGTTCAAACCCAGGCAAAAGGGTCACAGAAAATTTCTTGTATTATACGAGGTGATAATAGCAGAAGTTTTTTTATCTACAGAAAGTGTTTGAGAGGGATGATAAGGAGTTGAGTTGTGAACATATCAAGTTTAAGTATTCTGGAGAGAAAATTGGGAGAAGCAGCAGCACCATATGGAGGCAATCAGGAGTAGGTGGATGGGTAGACATGCTTACAAGCCATTGCTGTGCAGATGCTAGTTAAGATGGTGTGAACAGATGACATCATTCTCAAAGGGTACATGGGGAAGAGTGGGCAAAAAGAGCCATGTGCAGACACCCAGCATAGCAGAGAAATGTTCCATTCTTATACCTGTTTCTGTATCAAAAATGGAAGATAAATTATTTGACTGGTATTTTGAGGTTTAAGGGGGTGAGAATTGGGGTGGAAAAGAGGGAGGGAATCTAGGGAAACAGCAAGAGATTGGCAATGAAGGGTTTTAAGACTGAGAATGGCAACAAAGGGGGAGAAGGAGAGACAGAACATGACAGAGAATAGAGCTGTGAATAGTTCAGACTTTTGGGTCTGATGTGGGGAGAAAATAAATGCAGAGAGGCAGGAGCCTGAAGCAGAGTGGAGCAGAAGTGATGCATGTTAAGAGACTCTGGGTACAATGGGGTAGAGATAACTGCAATTGCCATAGCATACACCACTGTCATACATCTAAACTGAATTTAGGAATCATAACTGTCTGTTAGAGTATGTTTTTCTGTTTGCTGAGAGCAGGAAGTCTGAAAGTTTGGAACTTGCAGCATACTTTGTCTTCTTCAACTTGAAGTAATGTCTGATTATTGACTCCATGGATGCAGTTCGAAACGTGGTAGATCATTTATAGATCTGAAGGTCTGAACGCTGCTGATGAGTTGATAAGATCTCCCTGAATGCAATTTCTTGTGCTGCATTTTTTTACAGAAGCTTACTTTGTTGAAAAGTCTCTCTAGGCTCTCAGAGTCTAGCAGGGCCAAATGGAGTACTCAGTTCTGATGTTTCTATCAGAGCCCTTCATTTTGGAGCTTTCAGATCCTTTTAATGTGATTTAGGGTTTAACTTTCCATAAACTGTCTTAGACTTTCTTGATACCTGAGTGTCCTGGAATAGGCAGATTCATGGAGGTCTTTATTCCCACAGCTGGGAAACTGTGTCCACTGACTTCTCTTGTCCTCTGTGTTATTCTTTTTTTATTTTCGACGATTATCTCCCCTGAATGCTTCATCAGTGCTTTCTGTTTCTTTCTTTGGGCTGCACATCTTGTTTCCTAGTTTGAATCTTGAAGCTCATTTAGTGGCTGTTCAGAATTTTACTGCTTTTGGGTCTAAAAATGTCATCTGCTTTCATGTTTGCAAGAGGCTTGGACTTCTAACTCATGCTAATTTTTCAGTGACACATAATCACTTTAGAGTTTAGTTGTTTTTTTGAAAAGGAATATTGACTAACTTTGGAAATTTTACCTTGGGTTTGTTCATCATTACTTACCTGGTGCACCTGCACAATTACAGCTGGCTGAATCTTCCTGTATCTTGCTCTTATTTAGACTGTGCAATGTGATACACAATTCTAGCCCAGCTCTTCTCCATAGTTTGTTTGCATCTGGTCTTACAGCTTGTGACCCATATCTAAGATGTGTTACTCGCCTTGTTCCATCTAAATTTCTACAGTTGTTTCCTCAAAAGTCTGTTGCAAAGAGCTTTGTTAGAATCTTGTTGAAAAATCAGTAACTTTTATAGTATGAAAGAGAAATAAACAGTGGATAACAGCAATTTAGATTTGAGAGTTTTACTGGGATGCCTTGCTATGCTGGATTTGTCAAGGTGTCCTGTTTTACCTGATACTGAAATTATGGCTTGCTGGCCTGGATCATACTGCAGGATGCTTTAGTGCTTTAGTGTTACTCTTGTCCAGTAAACAACTTCTTTTGAAGGGTTTTATTATTGTTTAAGAGTGGTACACTGAATTGATGGCAAAAATTCTGCTAGAATTTGTGCGTAAGCACCATGCTTATTCAGATGTTAATGCAGACTTTGCTTTCTAGTGACACAAGCACTTTATTCTCATTTCTTTAATCTGTCAAAAACAGTTCTACGACTGTTATTCCTTTTCTGTAGTAAAGACTGACATCCATAAAACTGATTTTCCATTCAGTGTCCTGCCCTTAATGTTTATTTTCTTTTCTCCCTGGTTGTTTGGTTGTTGATTGCCATACAGCTTGCTTTGTTTTGTTATTTTTATAATGACTTATTTAGGTTGAGGTTTGGGGTTTGTTGTTTTTTTTTTGCATTTATAACTTCCATTTTGCCCTTGCCTGAAAACATGCCTACACATGTGATGTTTTTCATTGCAGATTATCTTTTTTTGGAATACCTCTTTAGATTTTTTTTTAAATGAAAACATTACATGTACTTTATAGTTTTCTTAATATAATGAATATATATTTACTTTCAAGTTGCAGAGTTAATGTTAGCATAGCAGATTGAGTACAGAAAAATGACATAATTATACTATGAAATAAGAATGTTTACCTAGTTTTCTGTAATTGTTAGGCTTAGGTTATTTGTTCAGTATTATTCTGTGTTAGTTCAACTGTTGACCTTTTCAGCACTGGAAGTTCCTGTAGTCATGAGGAATTTTAAGTTATGCAGTTCCATTCAGCAATTAATACTGAATCCTGTTTAATTTGAGTTCTATGAGTCGATGCCAGAGAAGTACAGAACCAGTGGTTATCACTCATACAGAGAAGGCATCATCAGTACATTTGGTTTGGTGGTGTAGCTGAATCATGGTCCTGGTGCATTATTGCACAGTAATTTAAGCATTTTAGTTTAAAAAAAAAATCAATTATCCTCAGGAGAGGAGTTATGGCTGGTAAATTCAGTAGTAATTTGAATAACACCAGTGTGGCTTCAGCATTTCTCCATGAAAATGGTTTGTCCCCAAGTACAAGCATTCACAATGAATGGTGCTGTATCTTGTAGTAGTTATTGGCAGAATTTTAAATAGTCACAGTGAATTTCAAGGTAAGTTTTTTTTCTTGAAAATTTCAATACTGTGGTGAATTATACTTTTCCTTCATTAGAGTTGGACTTTGAGCACTGAGAATTTGAGAGATTTCTGCTTTTGTAAAGTATTCTTTGTTTGATGTTGGTAATAGCTACTGATTTTTAGTAAGGATTTTCAACATTATGGGAGGGCTTTTGGAGTTCTGACATTGCATCTTTTGCATTGCTTCAAACATACAAAGAAAAAAGCCATTTGTTCCTGTTGCTGGTGAAAAAGTGTGTGAATGGAGGCTGATTTTGTAAGTTGGGATGTAGTTCAGTGCAGCATTTGAAGAGCGCTGAAGCTGGAGCCCTTACACTCTGTGGCTGTAGAATGGGGAAATACTGCCTTGTGGCTTAAAAGTCCCAGATGGTTACTTACCTTGCTTTCACCAAAATATTTTGTAAGTTGAAGATGCTTTCCATGTTATTCCCTGCTGCCTGGCTTGCTGCGTTGCCTAGTCCTAGCATCCCCAAGTCCTAGCTCTCGTTAATGTGGTGCTAGGGGTGTGGCAGAACGGCCTCAAGATAAATATTTCAGTGAGCTTTCTGACTGGCTTCTTGCAGTGAATTTGATTCAGAAGTAGCTGAACTTAACATGCAGAGTTTAAACTTCTGAATCGGGAGCAGGATTATCTTTTGGATATCCCTGATGCTGTGGAAGCCATGCCTGGTCAAGTAGGGTAATGGGCAGGAGCAGCACTAGAACCCATGTTCCAATGCCTCGATGCAAGAGTTCTTTTACACACCTTCCTGCTGTACTATCCTTTGGGTGGAAGTGCTAATTTAAACTAAAACAAGAAAATGGCAACATTTTCTATAGGGCTGTTTATCTGACAGAGATCTGGGATAGAACAGTCATTTTTTAAAATAGGAAGGCAATATGATATTCTCTTAATTAAGACAAAGTGTTCATGTGATGTGCTAGCAGCAAGCATTCTTGTAACTGAAATGAAGAGACTAAAGTTTCGTGAACTTAATTGCCCTTTGAATAAAGAATGAATAGATCATGAATAGGTATCATAGCATGAACTGTGTCCCTTTAATTTTGTTAAAATCACCCAGAGTGTAAGGGTTTCCACTAGAGTGAGTTTATACATTGCAGTCTCTCTCAGTCAGCCCTTTGGCTGATTGAGTTTGGAAGTGCTACAAAAAGCACATGGAAGGGATCCAGTGGGCTTACCACCTTTGAAACAAAAGTTCAGTATCCACACACAATAGCTCTGGATGTTTCCATCTACTGCTGTGACAGGAGCATGCTTGACCTTCTTCAGACAACACAATAAAACCCTTGGACAGTAGTTAGATTTCTCCCCCCACTTCCGACTTGTGAATGACTGCTGTAAGTGGTTTAAACCGTCCATCTGTTAGGTCCCTTTGTTCAGTTCTAACACAGGGAGTCATTCACATCAGTCTGATAGTGGTGATATTTCTCACGTTAGGTTCTCAGATACTGAAAGATGAAATGTGGTTCAGTGTGTTTTCTTGGCTGATTTTTTTAAATGATAAAGTACTCTGCCTTCCCCTATTTGCCACCTTAGCTCTTGAGTTATTATTTTTACAGTTCCCTATCAGGGAAACTGATAGAGAATTGGTTTAGGCAGTGCCATAAAGATGTGTGAGAGAAGTTTGAAAGTAATAAGCTATTATGATAAATGCATAATAGTAAGGAAATTGAACTAAGCTGTGCAGCATGTTGGCTTCACCATTTACTCTGATGAAAAGAGTATTTGTTTGATTGATGTGTGTGTTGATCTAAATTTAGATTCCTGTTGGTATCTTCTGTTTATTTTCTTCTTCTGTTGTTTGGGTGCAGTACTCTCTGTAATTTGTATCTGTAAAATACTTTCACTGGTTGATGAAAAATATCTCTCATTTATTTAAGACAATAAATTACATAGAAATATGATACCCTCTGTATTTTCTGGGTTTTTTAAATCTTACATATTGTAGCTCTAGAATCTAAAATGTATACCTAAACTGTGCTTAAAAGTGCATGCATATGCATGCACAGGGAGAACTAATTTTATCTATGAAGCTTTCAAATATCAAGGATTTTTGTGCCTAAACCATAGTTTCATTTTTTTTCCATCTCTTAGAGTATTTTTAACCTTGCTGCATAATTGTTGTATTTAAAGTCACTTCTGTAGTACTGAAGCAAACCAGAGCTTGTATGAAAAATACTTTCATCTGCTGTTTTTGGGGGGAATGCTGAAAGCAATAATGTCAATGGGACGTCTGAGGAAGGGAATACTGTTTTGCTTCATGTATGGTTGATGCTTAGAAGTAGCTTTGCAATACTTAGGCTTGGAGTCTAGGTTTTATTAATAAATTTTTTATAAATTGAAAGTGGAGATGTTTTTGTTGCACTGATGGATGATGAACAAGTACATGTTTATGGAGAAATAAACATTTTAAATTCTTCAGCAGCCTTCACTGATGATCTTTTTAATAAATTAAAATATAAAGGTTGAATGGGTTGCAGTGGTATCAGCTATAAAGTGTAGTTGAAGAGGGAAAGGAAAAACCTTTTTTTGCATTATTTCCAGTAGCTTTCAAAGCGAAAAGCTTCAGTATAACTAGGTAGGCTAGCAACGCTGCAAATTGATGCCTACAGTGAGGAGCTCCTGGAGGAAATATGAAAGATGGAATATAGCAACTGCTATAACATACTGACAGGAAAACCATGTCAGTTATTACAGCCTAACTCTGCCTGTTACCATGCTCTCTAATTTCTCTTTCTAAAAGAGAAATTGCAGTTCTGATACAAGTAGAGGTCTTTCCCAGTTCTTGTTCTTTCCACAATACATACAGTGCCCAGTGAGAAATTATGCCCTCTGAGAGACAGCTGAATATGGAGTAGAACATTATTTCTCTTGATTAATCAAGACAATTAGTTTCAATGTGAGGAAAGAATGGAAGGAACAGGGAGCCTGCCCTTTGAAAGTGGTTACTGCTGGTTGGAAATGTTTTTCCTTGGAGTTGTTTTATGTTGTAATTCCTGTTTTGGTCTTGAAGGAGAAAGAGAAACTTTGATAACCTGTCCTGTTCTCCCCAGGGTGCTTTTTTTTCCCTTGCAATTTTTTCATACGTTCTTCAGAAATCTATTTTCTTCAGCACCATCAAAACATTCTAGATATCTACCTATTAATTTTGTTCTTGATAACACTCTGTTTATCATTGCCACTCAAAAGTCTTTAAGCTGGCGTTATCACAGTAGTAAATACCTGCTTTGGTCTAGAGGAGAATAATTGAAGAGTTTTTCAGTTGTGTTAGAATAGATCAGTATGTAAGGACTATCTGTCTCTGTGGACTCCCAGTTAAGTGCAAACCTTGATGTGATGATGCAAACCTTATGGGATGTGATGATAGCAAGTACTTAATACAGTTTGTGAGAGTATAAAAGCTGCTCTCAGTAATCTTGAAGAGCTCTGTACCTTGGGGCAATCAAGGATGACATTAGTCAAAGAAATTTTAGTTTGTATTCAGTAGTCATGATTTAGGACAAACTCACATGGACTGTAAGAGAAAGTATGGATTAGCACTTCAAGTAAGGATTGTACCTGCTTGCATAATGTCTGTGACCACAGTACATGAGCATCCTGTATCTGCTTCATAGTTTCTCTTCATGTTGTTACATTTTGTACAAAAACATTTTGGCTATGTGCTGGAAGTTACATCTCGAAGGTCCTTCTCTATTTTGTGAATCCTATCTAGTCTCCATAACACAAAACTAGCATTTATTTTCTTTGCAAGAACTTTAAACACAGATTTTTCTATGTCTAAAAGGACCTGACAAAGAAAGTTAAACAAAGGCAATTCTTTGGAGTAATAATGAGGAAATTGAGGTTTGAGTGGAAAAACAGTTCATGTATCTGAATCTTTCTCTCAAGACATTTTTTTTCCTAAAGTAATGTATTGGCGAAGTCAGAATATAAATTATTTCTTGCAGTAACCTTACTTTTGTCTAAATTGCTTTAAGCTCTCAACTGCATTGGAAGGGGAGGGAGAAAAACAAACCCCCAGAACATGCAAATAATTAATGAGATTTTAAAAAAAAAGAAAAGTCGATGAAACACTATGGAACTCTCCACTTCATCATCCAGCTTTTCAAAATTAAGCCAAAATATTGCATTGTCTCTAGGGAAACAGATCTTGCAGCATGCACTGAGGACCATGAAACATGGGACAAATAGAACCACTACTTCACCTGAATTTTCACATCTAGGAGTAGTTGGTCTTATGTCAGCTAATAATTTATATGAAGTGTGAAGATATTTGCTAAACAAATCTTATATAGGACCTAATAGTTAAAAAAATCAATATTATTAATAGAACAAACTGAATATAGTGCTTTTATGTACAGTACTTCAGGCTGTGCCATACTGGAAATTTTTTATATTTAAGTGCCTTGTGTTTTGGTGCATTTCTCCTTCTCTTATCCTTCCCAATATAGCTTGCATCTTACGTGTGTGTTTGATGTGGTAGAAGGAAGCAGAAAAGATGCCTCTATTTAGGATGAGACAGGCAGGCAATTGGTAGGATGAATTTTTGATGAGAGCTAAGAGTCAGATGCAAGGACAGGGAAGTTGTGAGAATTGCTACAAGGGTGACTGAGATGCTTTTCAGAATTATTTATATAGCCTTATCTATTCAGTGGTCTTTTGCTATATGTGAACAGCAAATGTTGACTGTTGAGTTTCAGGGTCATTTCTAGAGGAAACTGCTGAGAGCTTGATTGTAAGCCTCACTTTAATTTCTTTTTCTTTTCCTTTTTTGCTCCTTTATTTAAAAATATTCATCAGTGTCAGTGTTTATTCACTTAGCTACCTTTGGGTATGGCTGCCATGTATGGCAATCTGCTGGATGACATCCTGAGATCAGCTGGGCACAAAATTGCCTGGAGTAGATTTGCACATCCATGGCACAAAGAAATGAGAATGGAAATGGGATTGATCCCAAAAATTCCATGGACCAGCAGCTGCAGAGAGAACTGTGGACTGTAGAGAGCCCACATAAAATTGCTAATCTGTAATTTTAAATCTTTGTTTAAATCTGTGATTATGATGCAAAATTTATTTTTCTCTTTCTGTACTTGCCTGAAAGCAGCTATATTGTCAAAACTTGCCTTAAGATCGCTGAGAGCTGCTGGTTGTAGATGCTGAAGAAATGAATTCACCAAATCAGTGATCTTTTTAATTTTTAGATACTCTTTAGAAACACATCCAGCTGATACAATTTAATATTCTGTTCTTGTGGAGAATCTTGGCTAATGCATCTGCTGAATGAATAAATAAATGGAAAGAAATGCAGTTTTAATTCTGGTAAAAACTATTTTTATTGCTTGCCTGTAAAATTGGCAGCAATATTCTACCCTGGGATAGCATTACTGACACAGTGGAATAATATTATGAGTTAGAAATTAATGTGAACTTAGCTGAATTTTAGAACTTTGGCTTTTATTTATTATTTTAATGCAATTCTAGCACATGTGAAATAATGCAAGATGCTGTTTTTTCTCTTGACAGATATTTTGCATTCACAGATTAATGTATAGCTTCTGATCTCCATTGATTACTATTATCTAGCAAGTGCTTGCTAGATATGAAAGCAGGATAGCAATGTGAACGGGTCACAGATTGGCCAACCTGTCTGTTCTTTAGTATGACTCAAGAGAACACCCAGGCAGCTACTGTTTTACCCTCTGGAAAGAAAAATACAGGTTGGGTTTTGGTTGTTTTTTTTTTTGGTGTCTTTTGGCTTCCTACTAAGTTTGTACTTTACTTATTTGTCTCCGTATTTGAGTGGTATCTGAACTTTTAATGAGGAAATTCTGCTCCTGGGAGGACAAATAGTATCTGAATATTTTAATTGCATTATCGAACTCTGTGCTGTTCAGTTTTGATGCTAAACACAGGGTTGCTCAAAATGCCTGCTGTGCCCACTTCACAGTCTTCTTAACACTGTTCCAGATCCTCTACCTAGCCCAGGGATTCAGGGTACTGACTCAGCTGGAACAAGGTGCACTGGATTGTTCTTGAAGACATCCATAGTTGCTTGACTTGATTAGAAGTCTGCTGTCATCACTGCCACTGACAAGTGGTCTTTACCCTGAGTCTGTCTTGTTCAGCTCAGCAGTGTGTACCAAGAAGTTATTCTTTAACTCCTAAGACTATGATTAATATACTATAGCTATATTTTGTATGAACACACATATATATATGTCTATATATACATAAAGAAAAATATCATGGTTGTAAAGTTTGCTTTAATTCCTAAGCACTGGTGTGCATTACACTCTTGCTGGCATCAGAAAGAGTGTATTTCTTTCTGTAGAAACACTTGTTAATTAATCAGTTGGTCTTATGCTGTGGCCTTTCTAGCAACTGTAGCCTGAGAAATTGATGTCCAATGCTTTTTTTTTTCCTCTCCTGGTCACTAATTGTGGCTAAAACTTTCTAGTGTATTTTCAGATTGGAATGAGAATGCAGATACAAAATTTTGCTATGGTAGCAATGATTGTCTCGCTTCAGTTGCATTGTTACAACTCTTAAGTGCCCACTTAATCAGAATTAGCACATGTCCTTACGTTCCAGGTAATTGCAAACAGTTAACTCTTTGTTTCACGCTTCTAATTGCTTCACAGAAATCTTGGTCCTGGGTCATCCATCTGAATGAACAGATAAATGTTTTTCTGTACTCATGAAAGTATTTTCTTGTGACATGTACATTTAGCACTCCCATATAATTTCATGAAGGGAAATCTCATGATAGATTTAGGAGAAGAAAATGCAAGCTTAAAAAGGAAGGTAGGTATCCTACTGTCAAACAAATATTAACAAAGAAAAGACTATGCCATTCAAGGAATTAAGAAGTCTGCAAGTAATTCTGCTTTCAGTACTTAGAAATAGATTCTAGTAAAAACCTTGTCAGGTTTTAGGAATTGTAATATTTTGGTTGCTGAGCTCTTTGTAAATTGGTAAACTCCTATGTAAAATGTTTCTTTAAGGACCTTATGACCAAATGCAGTCTCTGCAGAGGTGTTGTGTGTGGGAGGAAGGTAGTAGAGCAGTTTTGAGGCGAACAAAGCCCCTGTCTGAACTGGGATGAAGGGTAATACACTCCTCAGAGTATCAAAAGACATGGGAAAACAGGCTGCACTAGCTGATCCTAGAGGAAAGTAAAAAGCCAAAGCCCTTGATCCCTCTGCCTGGTGTGCAGGGGATGAACAGCCCGGGAATGATGTCAGTGTTTTGCTCAGTTTGTACCATTACACCTTAATGTAAGGAATCAGAGAAGAGATCCAAAACCTGATTCACTACTTCAGTTTATAAAAATATCCAATAAAGCCATCCAAAAAGGCAAATATCCAAAAAGGTACCAAGAAAAAATAATGAATTTGAGATAATACCCTCTCATCCCAGAGTCTTGGTGAAAATTGCCTTTCACCAAGGATGTGCCTGGTGCAATGGAAGTATCAGTTCAAGCCATGGTTTGAATGCATATTTTGCCCCTGGTTTTATGTATTTTTATAATGCATTTATTTCCCCTCCCTTCCAATTAATGTTCTTCTGGCATTTCTTCCACTTAAATGTTTCAGAAAAAGGACTGTTATCTCTGTGGGGGCTGGAAAGACAGACACTAGAATCAATCTGTTGAAATTTAGATTTTTGGACAATTTGAAGAACAGGATTATTGCCTTCTTTTAAACTAATATTTCAAATAAAGGGGAACTATAGTGATTTAGGATTTTCCTTTTTGTAACCAAACCAGCTCTTAAAGTTAAAAAAATTATATACTTATGGTTGGAGATGTAAGAAAATTTTTCCCCTCTTCCACATTGGATGACGTTATAACTCTCCAGTTAAATTGTTTATACTAATGGGTGGATATAAATCAAAGGAAAAAACACGTGGAAAAATGAATTAATCAGCTGGGAATGGATGAAGCACTGGACAAAAATTAAGGCAGTAGTAGTTCAGAGGCAAAGGATGGATCCTTCTGTTATAACACTGTTCACAGGACTTGGGTTTTAGCTTTGGTTTAAATGTAAACTTCTTACTTGAACTAGTTTCCTTGGTGTTCACTTGTTCCCTTTATAAGAATACTTAAAACACTAGCCAAATATGTTGTGAGATCTAAAGATGGGTACTGTAGGCAAGTGCAATCTACTAGAAGTTACATGAAAAACAGGATCTCTATTGTTTTTGAGCCATTTTTTAAAATGGCAAGACTACATGGTGGATGAAAAGCAGTAGGGCAAATGCTTTCACTTTTGGGCTTCACAGATCAATATGCTCCTTGATAAAACAGTGTGGCAACTGCATCTGAATGTGAAGCTTTCCTTGTCTGTTTAGACGGTGAACATGATTGACTGTGTCAACATGGGTAGCTTAGATAAGGAAAAATTACTGTGAAAACCAGAATTCAGGTAGACACAACACCGCAATTTCAGATTTTTAATGGAATATCCTATAAGTAGGCTTAAGTAATTCTCCCTTTGTAATCATAAAATGTACTAGTCTCCAAAGTACCCCTTCACCTTTGTGGAGAAAAAGGCAGCCAGAAAGAGATTTCCACTACTCAAAGGCTGTTTTACAGTTACAATGGCTTGAAAAAATTAACAGCTCGTGAAACTCACAGCAAACACCTCTGTTTATTGAATATTAATGTGTTTCAAGTGGAGACTGTCCTTCATTGTTGCCTACTGAGGGCTGCTTTAGTCATATTTGAAGAAGAACACCCCTGAGAGTAAACCATTTTGTGCAGTTCTTCATTAGCTTTAAATGATCTGAAAAATGTGTATTTTCTCTTGTTTTTTCATTACTTGAACACAAGTAAAAATAAGCATGAGTGAAGAAACGGTGTTGAAGCCATGCTCTCCTTTCTGTTTGTGATCTAGTTATGATCTTTGATACATCATAATATGTCAGTTTGTTGTACTAGTAACCATAATTATTACAGTGAATTCACCGCTGTCTGCATATAAGCTGATGCTAATTTTAAAAAAATTGCTGTTATAGTTGAGAATGGTAATATAAGAACTGAAATTACAATTCTGCCAGTGGGAATATACTAAATACTGGTCCTACCTGTATTACCAAGGCAAGCACATCTCTGTCTGATGAAATGTAAAGCTCAATATTAACTTTTTGCGAAATACAGAGTATTTCATTCACCAGCAGGAGAACTATCTGTGAATTGATCAGATCTATGGATGGTAGGATTTTCTTGATATATAGTTAAAATTTCCATCATACTGTTACACACACTTCCACTCCAGATACAATAGATATACATTTGGCCCAGTGTAGAATGATCTAGTTCTTGGGCTGAACATACCAGGCTGGATTTTGAACCAACTGGAGCATTCCTAAGTTGGAAAAAGTTTATTTTTAGTCTCAGAGAGAGTTCAATGGGCAAAGATGTCTTACAGTTTCTACTTAATGTTTATTATAACTATATTTCTACCTGAAAAAATCCTTTTTCATATCATTCATGGACGGATTAAATAAATTGACTGCTTGTGTAGACAGAGACATAGCACAAGGAAAAGGCAATTCTGCTTTGGAACGTTATGCTGCTGCCCTTTCACCTGCCTGTGAATCGCAGTGAATAGCACTTTTTTTTCTTTCTTTTAGATCTGCAACTTTACTTATCAAGTAATAGTCTACTGTGCTAAAGCAGCATAGAAATCAGGGTTATGAGGTTGATGCAGAAAAAGGATAGATGAAAAAATGTATGACTATACATACCTGTAGAAGTAAAATAGTTATGCTGCTTGGTTTCCCTGAATAGATGATCCCGCTCAAGAAGGCACAAGTAGAGCGATCCCATTATTGGAGAAGTTCTCTGAATTCTGGTTCAGAAGATAACAAGTCATTGAATTCCTGAAGTTTCCAGGCTTGAGCTTCTGTTTCTAGACCCAGTTTCAGGTCCGAAAGTCTGAGCTGTGAAAGTTTTGTCTCATCAGGTTCACAAATTCCAAAGTGTTAGTTATTTTAAAGCAGGATGAGGTAGTTGCACCATGTATTATGTAATCTTCTATTCAAAAAGATCTCCCCTCAAGGTCGTCAAAAGAGAAGAAGTTGTTATGTATTAGAAAACATTGACATAAAACAGGTGACCTACTTTGTACTTTCAACATGGGAACACAAAGAGCAACACTATATTTATGTACTTCCAGGTCTTCCTACACATTTCTGGCTTTTCTTTCTTTAGGTTTTTCTTCCCTCTTTTTGTGTTCTGTGCTCAGAAATGTAGCTCGGTGAAATCAAATAACTGAGGAATTTAAAAAGTAACCAGTCTATAAAATGTGTTTAAATTTCTATTGAATCCTAAATATTCATTTCCACATTAATTTGAAAAAAGGAAAGCATTTTTTAATGTCTTTGTCTTTTCTGTATGTCTGAATTCTAGGTTTTGGTGTATGTCTCATAATTTTTTAATTCCTTTTTAGGAAACTATTGGGTCATTTTGTTTGGTTTTTACATTTTTTTTCTTGGCAAGGGAGGAACTTGAGTCCTGCATAATTGACTGAAAATCATATAATTAAAATTGGTACTTTAAAATGCTGTGAAATATGTAGCTTAATATTAGACTTTTCCCCTTGCACTGACCTTTTCTACTTCATAATAAAAGATATTATTGTAACAAAGCTAGCAGAAAATTTTCAGGCAGTTACATTTTTCAGATTCATGGCATCTGTTCAGTTGGTGTTTATGGAGCACTCTGCAATACTTGGATGAATGAGTGAGATGGCACCATTCGAAAGGGCAGTGTGTCTAAATAAATGCATCTTGGACTTTTATAAATTCAGCTGTATACAAACCCTCCTAAGTAAAATAGCCCACAAAAGGCAAAAGCATAAGCACTGCATTCCTTGAATGTCTTTTATTGAGGAAGCAGGATTGGTAAAGGCACAATATGTTGGAGGCTTTTATTTCACAGTTCTGCCAACACTAATCCAGTCTGTGCTAGAGCACAGCTGCTATTCCTGCCGGTCGTCCTCTGTCTCCTGATGGAGCTTGATCAGCTTTCTTTGTGTTTCTGTGTTCTCTTAAAATGAAGACTATTTAATGATCATCACTAATGAATTAGCAATGTCCTGTTCAGGGGCTTTTCTTTGAAGTGCTTCCTCCCAGTATTAAAATATATTTCACTGACACACTATAGGGTAAGGTAATAAGGAAAAATAAATATGGAATTGAAGATGGATTGTGATGGATAGAAATACACAGAGAAAACTAGATGTTCTTACAACAATTGTGCTATTCTTTTTATCCCTGTAACACAGTTACTCCTCCTCCGCCCCCCACACAACAGATTTGTAATGAAAGAATAGAATCTTGTGCAGGCTGCAACTCCCAGAGGTGAAACCCACAGCACTAGACTTCCATCTGTATAGCCTATTTTATTTTAGAGAGATTTAATTTAGTTTTCCTTGGATAAATTAGTCTGAAATACTGTCTTTCTAAGTTCATTAAAAACATTCTGTAATGGGCATGTACTATAATTTTTCAAGTTTCTTGAGGCTGTGCTTGCTGCTTTCCTGATGGTCTCATTGTCCCTTCTGCTATGTCCTAATGTTTGTTAGGCTCTTCTGCCTTTCTATTCACTTCCCTGGCTAGAAATGCTACACCTGATATGTTCTCTATAGAAATTAATCTCTCTCCCTTGCACCTCCATAATAAAATACTGGCAAAAGAGAAAAAGTCACCTGTTATTCACCTGGAGTGAAGAAAGGAATACTCTTTGGTTGGATAGTATATTTTAATAGAATTTAAGAAGATTATTGCACTAGAATACTTATCTGGAATGTTCATGTTTATCAAACATAGCCCTTGCTGATCAGTAAAGTATTTTATCTGCTTGGAGAAACCTGGATTTGAAACAAAGCTACACACGTGGTGGGAAAAATAAACTCCCAAGGGAAAGGGATGATGTTGAGATTTGTTTTTATTCTTCATCCGGCAAGCTAAAATGCACCGAATCAATACTCTGAATCAATATACAAGTATTCAGTAGTTTCTTAGGAGCAGCTAGACTTACAGAAGACTTAATCTTACTGAGACTTGCACTTGTGAATCATTTAATAACCTGTATGCCTGCAGGAGCATGTAAAGGTACAGTGATGAGTGTGGGACTGGGACAGTCTGGTGAGAAAGCTGCTCACCTAACACAGAGTGAGCACAGTATCATTGCTCCACAGACTGGGAATGCTCCAGAGGTCAGTGTCTTCTGCTTTTTACTGCCAGTCAGTAAAAAGTGCCAGTCACACTGGCTTGTGAGGCCAGTAAAATTAGCCCTCTCCTTTGCCAAGTAATAAATCCCTCTTCCTCCCACAACACTCAAATAGCTGAATTAAACATGTAAATTACTACCAATATCTATTAGATCCACATAAGCTTTTGTGAAGGGCAGTGACTGAACACTTAATAAAGCCCAATAGTAAGTATTATCTGAATTTGTCCGATTGCCATTTAAAAGTGCCTTTACTTTTCCAACACAGAGTCTACCCTTGCTGTAGGTATTTATTTCAAAACCAGGCAATTCATCACTTCATCTGCCTAAGTTTATTACTTTGTGCAGCTCTGTTCTCTGAAGAATTTGCACTTCAGCTTTGAAATTTTAGTGTGATTTTTGGCACAACTAATTTAAGCATGTGCTTATTTTTATGTTGTATGCATGTGTTAATTAGTTATTAATGAATGGAAATCAAAATAGATACAGTAATTCTTGAATAAGATTGTGGAAACTTGATACTGGTATGAACCAAAACTTTACTGAGTTCTCTATTGCTGTAATTAGGAACTTCATACAATGGATTAAAGATTGCCTTCCAGGAATGGTTAACTGATACAAATTGTTCCTCTTTGATTCTTTTTGTGTATCTCTGCCATGTCCAGGTACTTGTTTCTTGCACAGGCACTGGTTTGTGTGTGTCCAGAGGAGTGGGGCACAAGGGGGCTTATATCTGGGATACATGAGAGTAATTTTCAGCAGAAGGCACTTGTGGGTGCTGAGGAGGGGAAGAGACAACATGTCTGGGAGATGTAAAAGGGAGGGTGGCTGGAGTTTACATTATCAGCACAAACTGATGTGTAACTGGAAACTTGGGTCTGGTACTAGATCTCAGTATCTTTCCTTTCATAAAATCTTTAATATGGTCAAATTATATCTAAGTAAATGTCTGAATCATTACTGTTTCCCTTCTCCCTTGAAGGTCTCTAAACGCTCACTGAATTCCAGAGGAGTGGGAGAAAACTGACTCTAGGCACAACTCAGAAAGGGTAAATGGAATGACTCATAACCTGGGTCATTTAAACATTGACAGAATAATTTTTGACTAATGATATGGGAAATAACAAGTACCAGAAATAATTAAATTTCTAATCAGTACTGCTGAAAATACTTTTTGCCAGTTTTTGCTTTATTTTTGTTGTGATAATATGCTTCTAGTGTTACATGTAGGTATGGAGTGGCATGCTGTGGATTGAGATTGTTATGCTGTATGTAGTGGTTTTAGACTTTTTTTTTTCTGAATGTGGACAAGAAAATAATTTTACACAGAGTCTAAGACAAACACTGAACACAGCTGCTTTGCTAACAAGTCTTGCAGGGTCATTTTGCCACTCTGTCACTTAATTTCTGCAACTACAATTGAAAAAAAATTACTAAAAAATATAAAACTAATTTGCTTTTAAAAAGTAAGATTATAGCTGTGATAAAGCTTAAATGTATTAGTCCTGTTGAATTCTGTAGGCCTTTTAATACTACTTAAGAAAAAAAAATCAAAAGACAAAAAGCACACAAACCATGAACAACTAGAATAATAGAGTCAATAACAGAGCAGCTTTTTCTTGAAACAGAATGGTTTCATGTTTGTTGTCTTCTTCAGTAGAGTATATTCTATCCCAAGATGTGCAAACTCCTTAGGTCTTTCAGCTTTTTCCATCTTTGAGTGCGTAGTATGTTGAAAGCACCTCTAATTTTATTGCAAGTTTTATTGTAAATTTCTTTGTCAGAAGATGACTTAGAATTCCATTCTTCTTCCATCCACACAGGATCTGTTGTTACTTTTTGGATTTATAATTATGTCTTTATTTCATGAAACAGTAGAAGTATAGTACATCTAATGCTATTTTAAAAACTTAACAGGATGGGAGAAGAAGAAAGAGGCTCATAGTTTGTATGGTCACTGGGTTGGTGTGTAAGGAAATCATGGAGATGAGCCTGCCTGTGTGAGTAGAAACTCATTGGGCTGAAGCAGGAGACACAATTATCTTTGGTTTTGTTCCTTGTTCAGTATGTTGGTCTCTCATGGTCTTATTGATCTTTTCTGCTTATTTAATGAACTTTCATTTTATGAGAGCTATACAATCATTAAATGGAGTAGTTTGAATTGGCTTTGAATTATTTTCACTCGTATTGAATTATTTTCACTTGCTTTTAACATACCTGGCTTATTTACTGGACATGAGTGCTGTTAGCTATCATTAAAATAGAAACAGCTCATCTACAAAAACAGGTATCTTTCTGTAGCTGAGTGTTTCAGGTTGAATGGTCTGATAAAGTTGCACAGATTCAGCATCTCTAGTTCAAAATGCCAGGTCCTGTCCAGTAGTTGGTTATGTTCCTGGTTTTAAAACTGTAGTCTGGTAACTGTGGAAATACAAATTTGCAGCAGAACCATTTCATTGCAGGGTGCTGAAAATCCCTTTGCCTAGAACAGGCTTCTGCTATGCAGCAGCCCAGGCATTGCTGTGTGGCAGCATCACCTTTACTGCTCGGTTTGCTGCCTGCCTGGTGGCTTGTGCTCCAGGGGCTTGCTGGAAATAAAACCAGATGCCTCTTAAAGTGCCCTGTCAGTGCACAGTCCAGTCTCTGTGCTGAGGTGCCTGGGTAACTTAGGTCAGGTCTACTCTCAAAGTTTTGCTGGTACAGCTACTCCAGATTATTCTTTCAGATGTGTGTGGTGTTGCAGATGCCGTTTTGCTAGTGAAGCATATATTAGCTCATGAAAGAAATTACACTGTAAAAAAACCCTTTTGTGCTCTTAAGCATTTTCCTGCTATAAAAATACTGCGGACCTTTCACTTCATAACTTTGATGCTGCTCTAGGAAGAGTTTGTAATCTAGAGCTGGGTTTAATATAACTCTTTTAGTAAAGATAGAACATACAATCAACTGTGTTACACTTAGTAGGCAACGCTAGTGAAAAATACTGTATGAGTCATAATGAATACTGTGAGTCTTCTTTTCTACCCCCCTTTTTGTCCTCAAACCAATTTGATGGGGCTGGTTTAACAGATGGGCAGAAAACCTATCAGTGTGTGGTAGAAAACTGTTTCCAGATGAAGAACAATTTTCTTAAGTCATTTGCACTCTTTTTTTTCTTTGTTCAACACTGACTGAACTAGTCAAAACATTTTAAGCACATTAAGCAATAACATATTAAACAAGTCTATGAAATAATTAAATTGAAAATAAAAGCAAAGAGTTCTTAGAAATATTTACATTAATATTTGACTTGTACAAATTTTGGGTAACTGCTTTTGAATCTTGTAGTAACCTTGTGCTGAAGATATTGTCAGGGCTGGATTGCTGTTTCATACTGAAAACATGTAGGATTGTCTGGTGAATTTATTTCTGAATTCAAAATGAGCTGTGCTTTCACTTTTGCTGTAAGTGCTCAGATATGATGAGACGGAGAGACATAAGGTTTATGGATATCGTTCCAAGAGTTGTTTGGTAGAGTTATTAAGGTATTGCTGTTCCTTTTGGTTTGTTTTTTTTTTTTTTTATGAACTGTATTTCAGATAATTTCCTTGTCTGGCATTCGCACAGTGGTGCTGCACTTGAATTAGGATGGAGGCTTTAATGTTTCTTCCTGATCTGTTTTGGTCCTGGTCACTGCTGTTATGAACGGTGAAGGTCTGCCCTCTGCATGTTCTTTGGGAAGATTCAGCCTCTTAAAATTTATGTAAGGTTAATACTCTGCATAATTTTGCAAAGTACGAGCAAGGACTTGGCAGGAGATGCTGAAAAGCTGTGGCAGATTTATATTGTACTCTGTCGTTTCAAAACGGGTTCAGAGGCCACTGATGATAACAGGTGACTAATAATGAAATAGCTCTTCCGTGATGGAGATGAGTCAGCTAGTTATCAATTTGTAAACAGATTTGCAAATCTAACAAGGGAGGTTTGTAGGTTTGTTTTTTTGGTTATTTTTTACATTTGTGATTTGCTGTAATCCTGCTTAGATGTGTATGCAGAATTCGGGATCTTTTTTCCTGTCCACACCCTTTTCATGGGTGGGAGAACCTTGGAATTNGGTTATTTTTTACATTTGTGATTTGCTGTAATCCTGCTTAGATGTGTATGCAGAATTCGGGATCTTTTTTCCTGTCCACACCCTTTTCATGGGTGGGAGAACCTTGGAATTTATTATGTCAGTAATTCTCAAGCCCTTACAGTGGCTCTGGTATGTTTTCCCTTACATAAAAGACCTGTGGAACAGAGATTTCTCTTAGCATTAAGACACTTTCTCTCTTACCTCTGCCTGCCGGCTCTCGGTGCAGTTCTCACTGGTGAAATTGTCCCATCTTTCTCAAGCCCTTGCTGGAGGGGAGAGAGCAAAGTGATCACTTTCAAGAGGAGGCAGTGAAAAGTGCAGCTGAAAAACAGCTGTTTAACCTTTCTCCATAAAGCATATCACTTTCAAGTAGGGTTACTGTAGCTTCTTTTGTTATCAACCCAGTTCTCATACTGTGCCCCCCCTTTTTTTCCAGAAAATTCCCTTGAGGATCTGGCTCAGCTGCTACACGTTCTCTGGGAAACAGAAAGGCAGTGCTGTGTTGCCAACTTATGGCAATGTAGGACTGAAAACCTCACAGAATCATAGAATCATAGAATAGTTTGGGTTGGAAGGGACCTTAAAGATCATCGAGTTCCAACTCCCCTGCCATAGGCAGGGACACCTCCCACTAGATCAGGCTGCTCAGTGTCTTGTCCACCCTAGTCTTGAACACCTCCAGAGATCCACAACTTCTCTGGGCAACCCGTTCCAGTGCTTCACCACCCTTATAGTATATATACATATACCTCCAGTATATATACAGATATCTGAACTTAAAGATTTAGTTCACACGACTTATGAAAAACTTGAGAATGCAGAGCAAGGGTTCTCTAGAAGTTCAGAATGATAAACAAAGTATATAACTCGTACCAATGTTTTTTAAAAACTATTAGAACTCTGATATGGTTTCATGAGGGCTGACTGGTTTTTTGAACTCTTGATACTGTTGCTTGTTGATTTCAGTTTCCACAGTTAGAAACAGTGGTTAAGTCCCTCTCTCTGTCTTATGCTTCCTCTTTCCTGACTGTACACTGGATTTTCTAGCTTTGCTTGGGGCAGGGGGTAAGAGATGCTGAGGGTCCCATCAGCTTGAGTGATTCCTTGAGGAGTGCAGTTAGTGTGAAGAATGTGCAAACAAACAGTCTTTAGACTCCAAAAATATGGGTCCTCAAAGACTTGAGGCAGTGGCAGAAGTATTCTGAAATGTCCTGCTTTATGAAACAAAGGAATGTTTAGTTCCTTTTTTTTTTTCCCTCTTCTCAGAAATGTACTTCTGGTGGTTTGTGCATATTGTTAAATTAACATGATTCTGTTAGCAAGCCAAGCAGACGTCTCTCTTCTTAGGTGCTGTGGGGCCTTTGGTACTCAATTTCACTTTTTCATCTCATTGTGTTCCTAAAATTGGAATTATGTTCAGCTTATTTTACCCCCACATCAGGCTTCATTAAAACTTTTCAGTCATTCATTGTGGTGTATGAATTCTGAGTGATTATTTGTGAATATGTTCAAGCCACTACTTGTTGTGGTTGTATCTACTAAGATGAAAAACTCTCATTCTCTAAATGAGCCAATGAGATTATTTTCCTATTTCCTGCTATCAAGTACAAAATTTTATTATTGAAGCCTGATTGTCCTAAGGAGTGCTCTGTCTTACCTAGAATGGCTTTGAAGATCTGTTTGCTTTCCCTTACTTCAGCAATTTGCCTTGATCCCTAACACTGCTTGCCAAAGTAAGACCAAGCATAATTAACTTTGTAGATGAAAATGATGCTTTGGAAGAGTTAGCTCAAACTTGGGATTGTGGCTTACTGGGAAGATTTGATATTTTGAAGTCTGGTTTTCATCCAATTCATGAGAAACCTAAAACTGTAACATAGCAGTACTTTGGAATTAGGTAGGCCTAATTTAGAGGGTTTCCCCTTCTAAATTATTTCATGACATGATATAATTAAACTATTTTTCTTTTAATTGGGAAACAATAACTGCTTCCAGAGATTTACTGAAGTATCTTGTAAAACAATAGATTTAATTTTGAAATGTTATTTACAGCAGCATGCAGACGTGGACTAAAAAGGAAAGTCAGCGTTTTGCAGTTGCTGTAGTTTTCATTCTTAGTTCCTTTGTGTAAAACAGATGAATAAGCTCATTTAAATCTGTCATTTTTATACTTATATTCAAGTAATTCCTTGTGCTAGAGCCTTATTCCCTCTTTTGTGCTTGATCTCAGAGAGTGAGGTACCTGAGGTCCATCAGAGCTGTCCCACTGGTGGCTCCAGTGGCCATCACAGGCAGGACCAGGGGCTGCCTCAGTAAGGGCACCACAGCCTTTGCCAGGTCCTTCTCCTTCAGTCAGTCCTAATAAGCCATTTTTATGTACAAAGATGATCTGTGTAATGCCTCCTGAAATGCAGTCAGCTAATCCTGCCTTTTTAATTACTTAGAATGACTTTAATTGGATCAGAAACCAGCAAGAAATATAAAGTAGTCATGTAATAGAGTTCACACAGTGGGAGAAGTCCTGCTGTAAGCTGCAGCCAGGGCACTGTGTTCCTAGACTGTCTCCATCTGCAGTGGCTGTCGCCTGCCTCCCAGCTCTGCTGCAGTCCCTGGGGCTGCTGTGGCACAGAAGTTTGCTGTGATACAAGACAGCTACCTTCATTTAAGATGTTCACTAGCTGTAATTTGTCAGTATCTCAGGCTCTCAAGTCTTGGAAAAAACTTTTTGTACTAATAATGCTTGACCAGTATTGAGCCTGTGAGCCACTGTGTCTTGCTGGTTCATTTGGAGCAGTTGGATCATAGGCCCTTCTGGTTCTTTGACACTTTCTCCCCATTTCAGCAATCCAGTGCCACATAAGTACAGCAGCATCTTCAAAAACAAGATGCTAATTTTCCTTTTCCAAAAGGCATTGCACAGATTGAGTAGGTACTGAGCATAGCTGTTTCTCGTGGGAACTCAGGCACAGCTTCATACTGAGACTGGATGACTTCTGACTACTTTATTAGATGTTCTTCTGGGGGGGGGGGGGGCTGGTATCCTAGAGCAGCTGTTGATACTCTTTCTGACCATCTTGAGCCACATATATAAGAGGCCTCTCATGTGTCTCTGTGTTATATCTATCTGAATTTAGACTTTCAACATTTCCATGACTGGTTCTTCTGATTTTTAGTCTTTTTAACCTTCCTTTTTTTTCTCTTAGAAGAAAAAGTTCCTATTCACATAGTTTTGGTTGCAAGTAAGATGGCAAAAAAGGTAATAAAATCAATTAATTGAATCAAGAGTTTTATTTGAAAGAAGATTCACAAATGCGTTGCTGTTTTTCTCACTTGCTAAAAATTACATCTTTCCTTGTGTACCATAGAGTCACCTAGTGGGTTCAGGGTCAGGGTGGTGCTGTGCTAGCACTGCTTTGGTTAGTGAGTCTTTCTGATAGCTGGCAGTGACTCTCTGATGAAATTCTTGTGCCAGAGAAGTAGTTATTTAGCACTTGATAAATCTGTGACTTGGTACTCCAAATAAACAAGTGGAAAATGCTCCTGTGGTGTGGGTAGGGTTGGGAGCTCCATCAGCAGTCAGTAGTCACCCCCTTTAAGATGACTGAGGATGGAGTGTGAAAGGGAAATATAACATCATGAATGCTGTGGGAAAATCAGAGGCATGATGAAGAGTCCCTCTCTTCCACTGCAAGCAAGGAGACCATTGGGTGGCATGTTCAGGACTGCTCTGGGCAATATGCTTTTCACCTGACATGGGAAGCAGTGATTGGTTCAAAGAGTGATTTTGTGGTTAACAGCGAAGGAATAGGAATTGAGGATTATCAAATGTAATGGTACTGTTTCTCATAATATTGCTAAAGCAAAAAGGTTTCCAGTGGTAAATGGTCATGAGTGTATCAATACCATTGATATTGAAAGTCATTGGTAATCTTTACTTACCGAAGAGGGCCTACAGAAAGGCCAGGGTAGGACTTTTTAATAGGCTATAGGATGGCAGGACTAGTAGTAATGGATGCAAACTGGAAGAGGGAAGATTTAGGCTGGATATAAGAAAGAAATTCTTTACAGTGAGGGTGGTGAGACACTGGAACAGGTTGCCCAGAGAGGTTGTGGATGCCCCCTCCTTTGAGGTGATTAAGGCCAGGCTGGACAAGGCACTGAGCAACCTGATCTCGTGGGAGGTGTCCCTGCCTATGGACATCATGTTGGAACTCGATGATCTTTAAGGTCCCTTCCAACCCAAACCATTTTTTGATTCTATGATAATTTTCTGCTAAAGATAAGTAGTTATTTTCACTTCTTAATTTGTTTCATTTTTGCTTGGCAAAATTAATTTTTCGGATATTGCAGAAATGTAATAATTTCTTTACTTCGGGATCAGATTTCCATATGAAAGTTCAGTATATACTGTTGTCAGAAGTTTTAAATTAATTTTTTCCCCTGAAGGAAAAGGTGTTTAATTTAAACAATGACAATGTTAGTTTTAGAGAAGAATGTGTTTCTTTCCCGATCTTGAAATGATTCATAACTATCAGCAGTGAATTCCAGAGATTATGCTTTGTGAGGCTTGAGAAAAATCTGTTGTTAGGCTAAATATTACTTAGAAAACTGTAATAAAAATTATGATAGAATCATCTGAGTACATAATGAGCCTGTATGTTTTCTCAATTTTATTTTAAAGTATTAAATTGCTAAACATATTTATCCTTCAAGCAGCACTTTTATTTGCCTGTTCAAGTTCTTTGTGTCAATTATTAGATATAATTGGCTGACAGATGTAGGTAATAGTAATTGGATCGTACATAATTATGTAATTCTACAAAGAAAATATCAGGATTATTTATTCAGTAACAATTATTTCCTAAATTAAATGTTATCACCCATCTGTTAACAATTTGTGCCTGTAACAACTGAAAGACTTGCTTGAACTTACTGTTTGCTTCTGTGAAGTTGCAGTCTTTCAAAGTAAGTGCTTGATATTTTTAGCACTTAGCTCATTATTTTGAACTTGGCTACCATGGACATTAATTTTTAATTTAGTGTCTGTGTGTCATTAATGATAGAACTCAAATGTGTCATCATTTCAATTTTTGTCTGTTTCAAATAACAGAAGAAAAGTGGCTTCCCTTTCTGTTTATATCAGTGCTGAATTATATTTAGAAGAATAGTGCATTTTAAATGAAATCGTAATCCCCGTTATTTCTCAACTTTCATACATGTATAAACATTATAAGATTTTTTTTTCTTGGGAAAGGTCATGGTCAGCATGCATGAAAGATAATAAATCATTGCATTCCTTTAGCTTATTGAAGAGTTTTTGCAGGTAACAGAAAAGGTATGTTGCTGCAGCTGTCTAGGTAGACCTAGAGCTGAATGAGATAGATTTTCTATTTGCATATAGATTTGCTATTCAAATTCCCTTTCACTGGTGTTTGTAGGTGAGCAGTGATTGAGGCCAGTGGTCTGCCAGGTTTGGAGATGATGGTGAGCACCACAGAGCAGCTCATATGAGATAGTCAGATAGTTTGGGAGGAGTGTGATGTTCCCTTCAATTTCTGTCTTTGTTACGGCAGGAACAACAAACCACTGTAGTAAAAGCTAAGGGCAAGAGCTGTACTTAGGCAATTTCCATCTATAAAATTGTTTAGCAAACTGCAAGAAATGGTAGGGGGTGTTGGAAGAAAGGTTGAAAGATGTTTTCAGTTTTGCTAATCAGACTGTACAAGGTAGAAGGTATTAAAGTATCATCAGAGATAACTGTTGTCAGTCTCATGGTTAGATCCCTTATCTTTCTATTGGAAGGTTGAAAGGCAGGCACCTGTGGAGGCTGACTCCAAAACAGGTCTCTGGAATCTGAACACCATTATGTTTAGTTTGGCATTCAGACAACATTCTTTTCTTGCTCATATTTCTAATACTGTTGCTAAGTTTTATTATTGCTAGAAGAATTTGTGAGAGTGCTGACATTCTGGGCAGATTTCTGTCATAGGCTGATCTCTGAATAGTAAAAAAGGTTTTACTGCAAGAGATAAGATGTGTTTGTTTCAAAATTTCCCAGTATGTTTAAGTTGTCTACAGAGACACTCTTGATAATACAATGTTCACTTTGTTCTTCCACGAAGTATCTGAGGTACAGAAAACCTTGTGATATATAGCCTATACAACATCTGTTGACTCTAAAGATGATAAAATCAGGTAAATCTGCAGCTAATTGCAGGAAATTATTGATGGTACGAAAAGGAAGAAGTGGGAGGAATTAAATATGCATTATTACAGATAAAAATTACATATATTCTGAAGTACCAAGGGACTTAATATAGCTGATACTGAAGAAAATGCAGTTCTGCTATTGCAGAAATGTTTTCCTGAAGGTGTGAGTGTAGAAGGGGTGAATGGTGGGTGTTCAAAAGAGGCAGGAGAGACCCTGAAGGAGAGAGGAATATGAAAGAAATATTTGCATCTTATAAATTAAAGAAAAAAGGTGATATTCTCCCCTATTAAGAGGCCAAGATGATAAGATGATTTTAAAAAAGAAATAATTTTACAGCACTGTAGCACTACTGATCTTCAAGCATTTCTTGGCAGCTACAAGTACATGTTAGAAGTGATCTATATCTCTAATGTACAAACTGATGGTTTTGGATTCATGTTTTAGTGAAAGATAATGATGAAGACTCACAAAAAAAGCACAGTATGTCTCTGGAATTAAAAAATGAAGTGCAGCTCGAAATTGCTCAGTATGGTAATTGTAGACTTATACACTCTAAGCCTCTAACTGTCCATGTATACCTTTATCCAGATGTAAAAATATTCAAGATTTATGTCATTAACTGTAAACTGAATGAATTAAAACACTCAGGTGAACCAAAATCCTTCTGGCCTCCTCTGAGTGCACTGATTCAGTGAAGTGTCAACCATCTTTGACATCTCATCAATTTTTGGAATGTTTGAAAGACATGACTTTTGACTAAGATTTTTGAACCGTTGTCCATTTTTCTTCATTTTCTTTTGCCATGGTATGGGTCTATTGCAACATGGCATGTTACTGATGGAAGCTGAATCATTACACCTTTAAATAATGTTCTACCTGGAGAAATTATACTTTGCTATTGAATGTTAACGTGTGGATAACTATTTAAAAGCTGCCCAAAATACTGTTATTTTAAAGCCAAGATGAAGTTATGTTACAATGCTAAGTTAGGTAAATCAAAGAGAGACAAAGTCATATGCCTTTCTTTAGATGCCTCCTTGTCTTTATTCAGGAAAGTTCATTTCTTTTCATCCTGCTTCAATTGAATTACTAATGTGATGCTCTGTTTCAAGGAGGAATGCTTTTACAAAGTATTTTCCTGATGCTAAAAATCGTGATTAGTATCTGCTTGATATTTATTAAGAAGCTTTACTCATTCCTATATTTCCCGGTTTCGGATGCAGTCCTGAAATTTGAGCAGAAACACTGATGGCATCAATAATGAGTGAGCAGCACAAAGCTATGGGCTTAGGTGGGGGTGAAACTGCCAAGGTTTCTGCCTCCACTAAATTATTCTTAGAGATTAATAAAACTAAACTATATTAACTGATTTGCACTTGTATCCTTTCACAAGTTACATTCCTTCATATTTCTCTGTATCTTATTTTTGAGTATGCTGTCGTTTTCACCTCTTCCAGCCCATAAATTCTTTTCTTCAGTAATCCTCCTCTTGGCCTCCATCTCTTCCTGTTCCATATACCTTTCTGTCCCCCTTTCTATTTCCATGTTTCTCACATATGCTGTACAGCATTGCTTTGCATCTGGGATGCTATGAAATCTGTTCAAAACAGAAATAGGACAACTAGACTTTTACTGGTAACATTATTTTTTTTACTTGGATCCAAAAAAGACCAAGAAGAGTATTGACTTGTAGTGGTATTGCTGCTTTATTGCCACAATAAATTTGATTGTGGAAGTCCATATATGATCCACATAAATCTGCCTAGCCATTCCTTATCTGTGCAGTCTTCATTAAAGTTCAATGAACTGACTGTGGATAAGTGGTTGGGTTTATTTCTTTTTCTCTATTTTTAATGAAGAAGAGTCCAAAGCATCCAATTAAAATGTAGCCTTTGTAAATTATACAGATACTTGTTTTATTTGCTTCATGTTACAAACTTGTACTTTTAATTTCTAGGTAATGGTGCAAGCAATTTTATTTTGAATGTTTTCTGATTTCTAGACCATAGTTCACATGCTGTTGGTTTCAGCTCCATCAAAATGTTGATGAATGTCATACTTCTTTGGAATTATCTCAGAGAATTTAGGATAAAAACCAGTTTTAATTACTAAAAATGTTTTGAGAAAGATTCTCAATTCATCTTCTGTTGAAGGAAGTCTTAAGAAACCTAGAGTGATTTTTTAATTTTGTTTTTTAGAGTTCTAGATCTTAATCATAGAATAGTTTGGGTTGGAAGGGACCTTAAAGATCATCGAGTTCCAACCCCCCTGCCATAGGCAAGGACACCTCCCACTACATCAGGCTGCCCAGTGCCTTGTCCAGCCTGGTCTTGAGCACCTCCAGAGAGGGGGCATTGACAACCTCTCTGAGCAACCTGTTCCAGTGTCTCACCACCCTCACTATAAAGAATTTCTTTCTTATGTCAAGTCTAAATCTACCCCCTTCCATTGTTTCTAGTGCTTCCATCCGATAATATTAAAAAGTCCTTCCCCTGCCTTTCTGTAGGACCCCCTCAGGTACTGATAAGTTACTATGAGGTCCCCCCTGAGCCTTCTCTTCTCCAGGCTGAACAACCCCAACTCCTTCAGCCTGTCTTCATAGGACAGTTGCTCCAGCCCTTTGACCATCTTCGTGGCCCTCCTCTGGACCTGCTCCAACAGCTCAGTGTCCTTCCTGTGTTGAGGGCTCCAGGACTGGACACAATACTCCAGGTGGGGTCTCACCAGAGCCGAGTAGAGGGGCAAAATCACCTCTCTGGACCTGCTGGTCACATTCCTCTTGAGGCAACCCTGGATTTGGTTGGCCTTCTTGGCTGCGAGTGCCCTAGGTGAATAGGGCCTAATTTGCTTTTGTTGAACTTGATGGTGTTTCTGACTGTCCATTTCTTAAGATTGTTCAGGCTCTTCACGGTGGCAGCACTGCCCTCCAGGATACTGAGCACTTTCCCCAAAGTGCTGTCACCTACAAACTCACACAGGGTTTTTTTTCCCATCGCCCAGTTTACTAAACAGTAACTATCAGTTTATTAAATAATACCAGTCCCAGGGCTGACCAGCCACCAGCTGGATGTGGAGTTGCTGCTCACTCCCCTGTGAGCCTGGAGGTCTAGGCTCTAGAGGAGACAGTTACTGGGCAAAAAAGAAAGTAACAGTTTTAGTAGGTTGTGATTAAGTCAGGTTGTGAGTCTGAATTCAAGGGGTGGGGACAGTCTGATGGTGTGTGGGTGGGGGAATCTTAAAGTAGTTCCCACAGGTCTTGTTGTAGGCCTAAGTGAATGTGGGAGTAGTGTGGTATAACTTGTGATTAGACCTAAGTAATGTTTGTCTTGGTGTGTTAAGCTATTTTCTGAATCATGGCATTTTCACAGCAATGTCTCCAAAATATGGTGCTCATTGTTAAGTCAGTGATGGTGATAAAAATAGAAGTCAAACTAATTTCCATCAATTCCAGATCCTTCTTGGCATCAGAGTTTCAGCCCAGGGAGCAGTAGGAATTAACTCTTCCATCAAGACAATTTAAATGCAACTTTAATATAATGTTAAAAATAACTGCTCAGTCTTCCTCACTGTTCTTCTAGTATTGTTACCAACTTCAGGAGACTTTTTTGAGTTTTATGTGGGCAGTCTGGAAAGAAACAGCAAGTTTCCTCTGTAGCTAGATAGGGTCAATCATAGATTATGATTAAAGCACTACTAAATATTTAACATTCTTTTGAAAAAACAGCAATAATAATTTTTGGGGAACAAAGCTGATCTAGAGGTGCAGGGTAACAGCCCATTCATCCTTATTCCAACCTCTCTGTGTGCCTGAAAATTTTCCCTTTGTTTTAATGTGCTAGAAATAGTTAATTTCACTTGTAGCTATGTGATTTTAGAGTGTTGTATTCTCAGTTTTCTTCAGATGTAAAGCTTCAATCAAGTAATGTTCCATTGCTAGAAGTGTTTGAGGTCATGTTGAGTGGCACTTTTCAGTAACATAATCTAGTGAAAGATGTCCCTTGCCTATGGCAGGAGGGTTTGACTAAACAAGGTCAAAAAGGTCTCTTCCAACACAAAACATCCTGTGATTCAATGGTAATACATTGCAGGTGATAAATTTGTTTTACAGTACAAGATAGCTTTCTGTTTAAATGAGTGATTTGAGTTTTACATTCTTTGAATCATATACTTTCCAACAGTTTTGTTTTGGTACTGTTGACCTAATTTCTCTAATAGTAAACCAGTCTTGACATTTGATTGATATAAAAAGCTGAGAAATGTTTATCCCCTTTCACTAGGGGCATCTATCAGAAACTATACCTAGCTGTCTAATGTATTTTATTTTTATTTCTGGATTTAAACAGCAAGAATGCATTAACATGTTGAGAAAGCAAACTAAAATACAGCACTGTGGGTTTCACTCAGTTTCTGACTCCAGATGGATAGTTTTGCCTCAGTTAATGTTGCTCAAACAGCTGAAATTTCCAGTATTCTGCACAACTAATTTAATTTTTGAGATGGTAGGAACTGGTTAAATAAAGATCAGTTTTCATATGAACTCTTGGCATTTTAGTGTTAGAGAGAGATTTTTATCCTGTTGTTTCATGCAGGAAAGGAAAAGTTTGCTGGAATCTTGTCCTGTTGGAAAAAGGAAGAAAGATAGCCAGAGCTTTACATGTAACTGGCATTTTAGTAAAAGAATATTTTCTTCCCCTTCAATAGTGAATTCATAGCATCTGCAGAAAATGTTCAAAATTAATCCTTTTGTTAAATATATCTTACACATATAGCATATTATATATGTCACATAGTATAAATCAATGACTTCCCTATTTCGAACACTTTACAAAGCGCGGTAATCTGTGCAGTTTTTATATGAATAAACATTTTTCACACTCTATGAGGTGGCTGATTTGAAGGCTAAATATAAGGCTTACTTCAGCAAGTACTTCGATGCCTGATGCAGGGCATGGGGCAGTTTTTCTAGTCCAGGCTGAGAATTAGTCTGACTGAAACAGAACACAGAAAAAAGCTGCTTGTTGGAGGCAACAATTGCCAGTTTGAACATCTATAAATGTGCCTGCTCTTGCCATTCCCTTTCTGGTATGTGCATCATCTGCATTTGCTCTGAGGAAGAGGGTGCAACTGTTCTTTAAGTGGTCGCCACCTATTCCACTTAAAGAATAAAGATGCAATATTAAATGTTAGGTTAGGTGAGTACTAGGTTTCTGCTCAGATATTGTGATCCCAGGCTCTGATGTAGAACTGTTTTTAGCTTTTTATTACCTGTATCTCAATGCACTCTGTGATTTTATATAGATTAAAAAAGAAAACCAAATGAAAATACTCAAGGCTAGGAGCTTCCTAGGTTGTTGTTTCAGATACAGCTCAGGCAGACAGGATCTTGTCCTTTTTTTCAGTAGCTAGTGCTGTAACTAACAGTACTATTAAGACCTTGGAAGTTTCCATGCTGGATTAGATTTGTAGCCTGTTTGAATGAGAAAATTACTTTGCGATACTTTAGGAGCAGATGGAAAAAAAATACTTATAGGTCCTCTGCAGTTCTAACAAATCAATCTACTTATTTTGTTTGTGCTTTGTGCTTGTATCCAGGCATAGCTGTAGGACCAAAGTCTGAATGTTTAATAACCCCTTTCAAAACTGAAATGACTCTCATTACAGTATACTTCTCCCTTGTAGGAAATGTTCTATGTGCTTTTACAATATCTATCCAGTCCCTTCTAATTTCATATTAAAGAAATTAATATTGCAAACAATGATTTAGGTTCAATTTCACTAATACCATCTTCCAATTTACATGTGAGCTTCCATCAGGAAACACCTTCTTTCTGTGGGTGATAGCCTGCCTGTGGCTCATGCCCTCTCCCTGTGTTCTCACATGTCTGCATTGTGAGTCAAGTGAGAGAGTGACTTTACATGAAAAGCAGCTCAACAGAAAAAGCTCTCATCAGTGATAAAACTTGGAGGCTGGGGTGAAGGTAAAGAATAGGGAAGCAGGTTAGGGGCACGAAGGTAGAAATCAGCATGTTTTGTGTAGTGCAGCCTGTGCTCAGATCAGCTTAAAGTAATAATGATATTGCAGTTCTACTCCATCTTGACATTCTTAATTTCTAATATGCTATTTTTAATGGACAGTTTCATCCGCTTTGTTCTGATGCTGAAGTTATATCTAGATAATTTTTCAATATGAGTGCTGTGCTTTATGTGCTGTAATATTTGTGCTCTAGCAGTCTTAGAAGACAGTATTTCTTAATAAATGAAGTTTTGGTATCCTCTAATCTTCTGCAAATTTAAATCCCTGTACAACTCTCAGGTGTCATTTGGACCTATTGACTTTTTGGAATTTAAATTATTAATTTCTTCCAAAATTTTAATTTTTCTTCATTATAGAAGAACAACAGCCTCAGGTTATAGATGTCACCAAGATTTTCTGAGCTGAGACTGCAGAGGGAAAATTAAACCAATGATCCATGGAAAAGCAGTAAACCCCAAAGCTTCCTCTAACAGACAAACAAAATCTATGATTTTATGATTCTAGGATTAGGAATACCTTTGATTTCCTTTAATTCCCTCCCCATTTCCCATTAAATAGCTCTTAGATTGTCATGGGATTCTTGCTACTTATTCACTGGGAGTCATGGTGCTGATCTTAGAGGGAATCCACTTTATCTCTTCTAATTACCTTCTTTCCTCCTCTTTATTAGTGTTACTCAGGTTACTTCTCAGAGCACAGAAGGGTTTCTCTTTTAGCTCAAATAGCCTCTCAAGTGACTTGATCTAATCACATTGGTTTATCACTGACCATCCTTATTTCCTCTTTGTTAATGTGCCTGTTTGTCCTTGGTAGGCTGCTGTTGGTTCTAGAGTCTCTAGCAAAAACTCAAAATCAGCTCAGCCTAAATTAAGAACACAACAAATATAATACATTTTTCACTCAAGAGGCATGCTGGCTTCATAGTTATAATTTTTTCCAAAAAAAGTATTTAAAGAAAGTTTTAATTCAGATTTTTTTCTGTCTTCATTATCTTTTTTCAGAGAGCAGTGTTAAGGTGAACAAATGAAATAAAGTAATAGAAAGTTTCCATCTTTTTGAGTCACTTAGGTTAAGAAAAGCTAACCACGTTCTTCAAAGTATTGTTTTTGTCCTTCATGTTCTATGTGCATATTGGATTTATCTCTTTTAAACTGCTCTTACATAACTGTCTGGGAAACTTTGGTTTAAAAAATGCATTTTTAAAGCAGTATCTCAGCCAGTAGATTAGAGAACTTATTCAGATTTAGTAAACCAAGAAAATTTGGAATTGTAATGACAAAAATATTTCTTCTTTAAGAAATACAAAGTTCTAGTTCTTTGTTCAACTGAGGTAGATTATAAATGTCACTGATTCCTAGGGCTCAGTGTATTCTGCCTTGGCATATAATATTTTTGTTCAAGAGGAGGATTCAGCAGGCGGTCTGTATTTTAAGTCCTTAAAAAGCCACATCAAGCTGCGCTTTCTGAGCTTAATAAGGTGTGGTAGTTAGAAGGGAAGCAATGCCAACCCCCTATGGGAGAGTTAGGGATTTACTTTTATTTTTATGAACATATCTAAGGAAGAGAAATTAGTAGAAGAATGAGATAGGGGAATGGCTATAGGACTATGCTTCCCTCCTCTCATTTCCTTCTGGCTCCAGTGAGCAGAGCTGACTTGAGTAGTGGGCTGTGTGCCATGATGGTGTAAAGTCAGTGGAGGCTGGCATGTGGTCTTGCAAGATATTTAGTTCCTAATTTGTTTAAAGCACGTGTCTTCTCAAAGCTAATAAAATGTGATGTATGTTCTTTCTAAATCTATTCAAGTAGAGGTGACAGTTATAAATACTTAAACAGACTAAATCTGTTTCGGCTATCATAGTATTAGGTCTATTCTAGTGCTTTAAGGATAAAGCAGGGGGAAAGCTGGCATGTTTTAAATTGTGTCCCAGTTCCCAGAGTCTGTGCTGACTGGCAGATAAGCCGTTGTCTCTGCTTAATTCCTATGAAGATATGAGTACCTTACAGACCATGTTTCCCTCATCTTTGATCATGGCTGGTGTTACCAAGTGACTGTGCAGGGCAAGAAACAGAATAATGATTGCACAAATGTCTGGAGCAAATCCTGCATTTGCTAGTTTCTGGGTTAATAACCGGTAGTGTTTTTGTTCTCCTTTATGTGAAGTGGTTTCTTTACCAACTAAAATTAGCCTGCTGGAATTCTGTGAAATTTTAAATAAACTGGGTTCTCAATGCACCCTGATTCTGGCTACAATCTGCCTGCCCTTGCCTCAGTTCCCTTGGTTTCATCAAGCTATCTGTGATGGCAGCATCACTCTGAAGGATACAGGATTGTAGAGATCCCTAGTATGTTATCTGCTTAGAGGATAGAAACTATCAAAAGGCACATATCCTGCATGTGTTGCAGCTTCTGCTCTCACATAGGGATGGCAGGAAGCTCTTGCAGGTGTTTCTACCACAGACCTGCTGTCCTTAGGAAAACAGCTTTTCTTTTTAAAATGACACAACGCCATTTTCTAGGGCTTCCCCACTGGCTAGAATAGCAGCTGTGAGCATCTCTAGCAGTATGTCTGGCCACTGAACCCACAGAAGGGCCCTCTATTTTCAAGTCCTGCTGAAATATATTGTCCTGAAGCATTTTGTTAGGATTGTGAGGAATTTGGAACAAAGCAGCAGATTTTGGCAGTTTAGCAGGGGGTGGCTGCCAGTTTGAGGCACAGATGGAGGTATTTGGAGAAACCAAAGCAGCATGGTCTTTCAGTTTCTTTCTTAAAGCCATCAGAAGGATTAGATTTTTAGCACTTGAAATGGCTTGATTTAGATTTTGAGATAAATTACCACAGGGAGAAATAGTCTCCTTTTTAGTTGTCTCCCACAGATTTTTATGTGGATTCAGGACATCAGAACCTTATTTTAATTTTAATTTTCTTTAAGCAACCTGGAGTTGCATAATATGATTTTATGACATAAGTGTACTCCACAGCAGGTTTTGTATTTGTGAGCTGTGTAGGTTTTTTAGGGCATTTGCACCTTTTTAAATCTTGTATTGCCAAGAAACTACTTTGGAGTTTAGTATGGCAGTAGATTGCATCTGTGGGTAGTTCTTTGCACCTTTTTTTTTTCCTCTGCAGTTGAGAGCAAGGGGTCAGAAAAAGAGCTTTCATTTTCAAGACCTTCTTTCCTTTTGAAGTTAGGAATTGAAGTTAGTGGAGTTTTGTATTAGTTTTAATAAGTTCGTGTGCAAGGCCACGTGTAGATAATGCAGCTGAGTCACAGCAAAAAGTTGCAGGGAGGTGATGGTTAAATGGCTGCTGTAACCCCAGCCAAAGCCACTTTGTGACTTTGCCTGCTGATGGGCTTCATTAGTAGCCTGTGCAGCATGGGGCGGTCTGTCCTGTGGCTCGGCTGTCCTTTGACTGCTCTGATCCATTTTTAAACAAATACACACAGCCAAAAGCACTTGCAGGCCTATCTTAGTAAACTAAAGCCTTTTTGATATCCTGTATTGTTTAGAGAGTTGATTTTCTTTATTGAACTTTACACAGTCGATCTCTAAGCTTGTTTCAGTTTTCTGTGTGTTATTTTTCATGTCCAGGTAGGGGGATGTTCTCTGCATAGCTATGAAGTGACTCACTTGGAATTTTGTGTTCAGTTGTGAACATGTGGTTACTAAAATTAATCTGGGGCTTATATTAATTTATTTTGAATAAACAAAAATAATTGGATACTAAAGTGAAAGGTTGTTTGGCAAAGATAAATTTCAATTAGCTAAGTTGGAATTGAAGTCTCCTTAATAAACTTACTGAGAGAAAATAAAAGGAAACTAACTGTACTAGAAAGTCATAGCAGGCTGATTATAAATTGAATCATAGAATCACAGAATAGTTTGGGTTGGAAGGGATCTTAAAGATTGAGTTCCAACCCCCCTGCCATAGGCAGGGACACCTCCCACTACATCAGGCTGCTCAGTGCCTTGTCCAGCTTGGCCTTAAACACCTCCAGAGGGGAGGCATCCACAACCTCACTGGGAAACCTGTTCCAGTGTCTCATCACTGTCACCGTAAATATTTTCTTTCTTATATCCAGCCTGAATCTACCCCCTTCCAATTTACATCCATTATTTCTAGTCCTCCCATCACATAGCCTATTAAAAAGTCCTACCCCTGCCTTTCTGTAGGCCCCCTTCAGTTATTGATAAGTTACTATGAGGTCCCTCCCTGAGCCTTCTCTTCTCCAGGCTGAACAACCCCAACTCCTTCAGCCTGTTCTCATAAAGGAGTTAGTTGCTCCAGCCCTTTGATCATCTTCATGGCCCTCCTCTGGACCCACTCCAGCAGATCAATGTCATTCTTATGTTGAGGACTCCAGAACTGGACACAATACTCCAGGTGGGGTCTCACCAGTGCTGAGTAGAGGGGCTGAATCACCTCTCTTGACCTGCTGGTCACATGCTTGAAATAGCATAACTTTGTCTGGTGAGGGAGTTGTCTGACTCTCGGTGAAATGCCTTGGCTGTTACTTTGTTAGTTTTATTGGTTCTTTCAAAAGCAACAGTGGAAGATCTGCTTTCAGCAAAATGATGAAAAATGCATAAATGACAGTAGTCCTGCATTGCCTTGGGGATAAGCAGTGGTGCAAACATCTAAGCTACCTTGTTATGGGAAATTGGAATGATTTAAATCAAGAAAGATAAAAAAGGAGGGGAAAAAAAGCATCATTTAACTTTAAAGCTTGCTGAGTTTCACTGGATCCCTCCTTAGACTGACTTTTATGTTTCCCTGAGGAACTAATATAAGGCACCTAAACATGTTCATAAGTGTTCATTCTATAAATTTATTCATCCAGTTCCCACCTGATTTATGATGTGATTTGGAGTTTTCAGTACAGAGTGTATTGCTTCTTGGAGGAGCCGAAAGCATCAGGAGTTCTCAGGTTGTGTTTTCCATATCCCAAGAATATGAATTTCAGAGCAGTGGCTGTAGTTCGATTGACAAGAACGTGCAGTAGTTATGGGTGTAATTGCATTAGTTCTCTAATGATTTGAGTTTTTGCCCAATCTAAACTGAATTCACAGTTCCTGCATACCAAGTGAGTGTCCCTAACAAATCAAAGACAACTGGGAAGGAGGAATCCTCAAGTTCTTCTGAGGGCAAGTGGCTAGTTTCGTTGGGTCAGGAGTGCAAGACCAGACAGAGAGCCATCAGGAGGGAACTTTGAAGTTGGGGACTTCAGGTCAAGCAAAAACATAATTTTTACTCCCTGGCTCATGTTTTATATCAAAACTGGTCCCATGTGAAAATCCTAGGAAGTCCAAAGAGCAGGCATTATACTGTTGTCCCCTTTCGAAGAAGGCAAATGACTCTGGGTGAAAGGATGTGACAGATTCCAGCCTGCTTTGGTAAAGGGAGATGATGTGTTTGGTTTCTACTTGCTGGAGCACACTCATTACTAAATGGATGTTAGTGAAAGATGAAGTAATTTGGCCAAATCTATGTAGCCAATTTCAAAAGATGAGTTTGGCTGGATTTTCTGGCTGCAGTCCCTAGTCCAGCACAATAATCTCTAGCTGCCCTGCTGATTGTGGTTTCCTCACTGAAAAGAATTTTTGTGTTTCTGTGATTTAAAATGGGGGAAGAAGCCCCACTTTTCTTCCCCCCTTCCCTCCCCTAACATTTTGTTTTTCTTGCCTATCTTCTCTGTTTGGTCTTGAATATTTAGAAGTGCAATTTGAATATATGAAGTATCATTTAAATATATTAATGTTTAATCCATCTGGAATTTCAGAACTTGGAAGTTTTTCAGATGTTCAGATGTTTCAGTGCTTTTTGGCAATGTCTGGGTCTAGAAAAGTGCTTTGAAGTAAATTCTATGTATTCAACATCCAGGTTATCATAAGTAATAATCTTCTGATTTTCAGGTTTTCTGGTATATTACTTTGACATACTCTATTGTCAAGTGTTGTGTGCAAAAATGTCCCTTGGAACTACATGTAGCTTCTAAATGTTTTAGGATGTTAAAGATGTTACATGATTTGATGTCATGCTTATGAATGTTTTGTTGTTTTTATAGATTACCTTTCACAAGGGATAGATCTCTCTGGGATAGAAGTAATTGAGAACGACCTGCTTTTTATTGCAAGAGCTCGGCTTGAGGTGGAGAATCAGGCTAAAAGGTTGCTTGAGCAAGGTGTGGAGACTCAGGTAAAATACACTTTCTTCCTGATTTCAGAAGTGAAATGTATAAGAACTCAGAGCTTGATTTTCTTTGTTTTGTGTAGCACTGTCTCATAGGCATTGAACATATGAAAAGTCTTACAGGATAAATTGTCACATAAGTATATCCAAAGAAATTGACAAAACTGACATTGTACAGTATTTGCAAGAATAATGTTTTTGTAGGATCTGACTCTGAAATTTGGGAGAAAGTAGGTGCTGATCTGAAGAATTTAACCCTAAAATCTTGTTGATTGATAAAACTTTGCATTAAGCACAGTCTGCTACATTGCCAATATTGCTGAGCTTTGTAGATAAATCTGAAAAATGGACTTCCTTAAAACTTTGAGAAGACTTCTGGATGTTAGCTGTGCAGTAATATATTGAAATGATTTGAAAGATTTCCCATTAAAATTTTAAATGGCATTTGAAACTTTGAGATACATATTCACTGTAGAGAATATCAGAATGAATATGCATAATTACATTCATACATACTAAATATAATTATATACATTTTTAATAACCAGGCTATGTCTATTATTTAACTGTTTATAGTATCTTTAGAGCTGACTCTTACCTTATTAAAAATTCATGTTCTTTTGTCTGTGCTTTTTGGCATTCTTTAAAAATAAGTATTTTAAATCCTCATTACTACAATAAAAGGAAGAATTTGGTACAAGTTCCTATCAAATCTGAGTTTCAGTTTGGAGAGGAAAGAGGATTAGAATATGACATTTTAATGCTGTTTCCTACGAATAGTAAACTGTAAGTCAGTACAGCATTTGTTTATGCTATTGAAGGTTGACATGAAAATAAAACACAGAATGGAAAATTTCTTCATTAGATTCACTTGGTCAGAAAATGGGGGGATTAAAATAATGACTATGCCTGCAGCTTTTACTTAGATCTCTCATTTCAGGTAGTTCTCTGAAGTAAGAAGTCATGATTGTGGTAAATACCTTTGGCTATTTACTGGTAGCAAAATGGTGGGAACAACCTTTTGCTTGGTTGCTATTCAAATGTTGAAATTCATGGCTGTTTGAGCATGTTGCCAGGCTGTGGTTGGGCTTTTTAGAAGCTGTGGAGCATGTGTGGTGTTAAATAAAGACTGAATGAAGGTAGGACCTAAGTAAAAGCAAGTGGACATTTATTTCAAATGTAGCAAAAGTCTTCGTAAGTGTGTACTCCTTCTAGTTTTTAAGTGTCAGATTTGACCTTCTCTGATAATTTTCTCTTCATCCTAAGTACTAAAATGAAACTGACAAAGAAACCCTGGGGAAATCAATCCCACTCTACTTGAAAAATAGACAGATTTATTAGGTGTTCCAGGCTGTATCCAGGTAATCAAGAGATTATTAAAGTATGTGCCTGTTGCGCCAGGGGCCTGTTTCCAGCAAATGGAAGCTTGCTTGGAAAAACAGTATTAGTGCTTGGTCATACCAGAAATGGGGATGTTTTCATGAGGAGGTGCTGGGCTTTGCTTTACAGGTTAGTTGTTGGATATTATGTATGGATTTATTGTTGGAAAAATAGTGTGTTTTAGGAAATACACATGCAGACACTGCCCCAAAAATTTAGAATTTTGAATACAACTAGCAGAAAGCATATCCTTGCTTCTTGTTTTTGTAGCCATGAGTTTTATTGACAAGCTGTTTTGTATTTATGCCTTCCAAGTCCTGACGTGTCCCATAAAATGACATGGGATCTTTGTGGTTTTTGTGTGTTTTTTACCACAGAATTCCTCAGATAAGTTATCTTTTTGCTCATAACTGTTCTGGTAGTTGAGTTTTAGAATAGTGCATCCATATTTATCCAGGTGGTTCTTCAGTTATTTGATATTCATATTTGGAATTGCTGTTTCGTTTTTCATCTTTGTTTTGATCTTTTCTGTAAATAATAAATGAGATCAGTTGCCTATATAACAGCAACCTGTATTTCCCTATTTCCTCTAGCAGTTTTTAGCAATGGCTGAAGAAGATAGTTAGTCTTACATTTTAGTGTATTTCAGTGACCACCTGGAAGAGAAGAAGGAAGTGGAAATACATTTAAAGAGTAAAAATATAAGTACCTCCGTTTAAGCAGAAGTGATTAGAATTTGGTGAATCTCTGAAGTCATTAGAAGTTGGTCAATCTACTCTCTAGAGTTCAGCTTTTTTGTCTGAGATGCAGCTAGAAGTTACTCTGACAAAAAGAATAGGGCTAAAAACATTATAATTCCCCTTTCAACGTTCTGATAGATATCCTTTTTTTAGGTAAGAAATGAATTTTGTTATTTTGATTGATTAATGATCTACACATCCTATGCTAATGAGCTATGCTCACATTCTCCCAATCACTCACCAGCACTAGAACACAAAAGCAGATAGCTAAGTGATACAGTGTAATTCATCTTCTTATAGTGTGTCCATTACTATAGCATTATTATTTTTCAGAAGAAATTACATTTTTCTTTTGCTCATCCTCAAGAAGTGTGGCATTAGCCATTGACCACTGCAGAAGCAAAGGTTTCCACTCATGTTTTTGGTGGTGTTTTAAAACTGCCATCTGGGTTTAAACTCAAAGTGTCTCTCAGCATGTCTAGTCTTAACAGGCTTTTGTAGAGCTGCCAACCGAGCTTGTCTTCCAGATCCTTTTAGACCAGGCAAGCCCTCTTTGTTCTTCTTGACAAAAGTACTACAAATAATGGCAAACCTAATTGCGCAAGGGTATCAGTGGCTGCAACCAGGTTATTGGCATAGTGTACATAGCACACATTGATGTTCTTTTGTAACCCACAGAATGGTATCAAGAAAAGTAATTTGAACCCCGTCCTTACTGTTTAGTCCTACATTTCCCAGTAACTTTCTGTCACTGTGGAAGCAAGTTAATGGCACTGTTTCCTACTTCAAAAAGACGAAAAAAAGTCTGTATCAACCTTGCAACTGCCTGAAGCATTCCTAGCATTTATTTTGCTTGCAGGATTAACTCCAGGCAGAAGAATCTAGATTTGCTCTTGACACCATATCACACCTTTATCAACAGCAGTATATTATGTAAAGAAGGTCTGAATAATAAGATATTATTCAGAGCAAGAGAAAATTGTGAAGGTTATCGTAATTTAATTCCATGTAGAACAGTTTTGCCAGATACAGTGTTGTGGCTGCTGTACTTAAGAAAACTTTATGTGCAACCTTGCTTAATTCAGATTCTTTCTGCTGTACATTGTCTGCTTAGTGTGGGACTTTCCCCTTACAGCCAAAGGATGCCCAAATGTAGTTTCATCAAGTAATGATAAGGTTGGTAGCACTAAGAGCCATGTCATATGTGTGCAGAAAAGGGGTGTATTTCCATCTCCTCCATCTTTACTTCTTTGAAGAAGTAGCCCTAGTTCTGAGCTAAATTCACTGCTTTAGCAACAGTTCTGGGTCTCCTCTGCTTAAGAAGAAGGGTGAACTTTTGTATTTATGAACTCATATAGATGAAATTAATTAGGAACCTACGTTCTTGGTTTTTAATTTACCAATACAAAGTTTTGTAATTAGGAAAGATAATAGAGAGGAATGTGGTATCATCAAAGATGCATTAAAATACAAAATATGCATTTAGATTAGGGAAGACATGGTGTGGAGTTGAGAGTGGAGCTCTGATTTTGTTGAGTTTACAGTTTAAATACAGTTTATTCTTTTGTGTGTTGAAGAAGCATTCCATAGCTTAGACCACAGATAAAAAATTTTTTTCCTTTTTCTCCTAGTCATCTATATCTGCCTGTCTGTATGTTTTTTTAATTTTTTTTTTTTAAATTAAGGTTTTGGATAAATTATGTAATTTTATTGCCCAGTTGCCATTATTTAAAATGTAGACAAACAAATTTTCATGCCTGTTGGGGATCTGGAGAGAGCGAAATTCACTGAAATGTTCTGGTGACCATGTAGAAAAATTTCTTGACCATATTAGAGAACGCAAAAAATAAGGGTAAGCTTGGTAACTGTCCTTTGTCCAAATGGATGATATGCTGTGTCTGTGTTGTTTGGGTTTTTTTTAATACATGTATCTGTTATATTGTCTTTTTTTCGCAGACAAAGAGCTTTACTAATTATAACCTCACAGAACAGAGGGGAAAAAATGCAACAAAAAAATTGCTAACTTCTACTTGTGTAAAATGTTCAAATGCAAAGTTTTTATGCACCAGATAAATATGTACACAACACAATTTGAACAAAAATATATCCTTTAATTTCAATGTAACATCTTTAGAATCTTGTCACTTTCACCATATTTCATATTGTAACTCACTGTGTAGAATTTCTTTTGTCTATTGTCCTGTTTGGCATGAATTATTCTGAAATCTTTCATACACCATCATTTAATCTTGAGCCAAGAATCTCTAACAGTAGCTCTTACTACTGGACTGGACAGGAAAATATGCATGTAATTGACCATTTTCCTGGACATGATCATCAAGATGTTGCATGATTTCTTTCATTTCAGGGTCCTCTTAGCTTAGTTTGTGTAGTACAACTTGGAGTGTGGTTGAAAGATTGGTAAAATTAATCTTAAACCCTTCATAGGGCAGCATGTAATCTGATATCAAGGATCTTAAGAAGTACATGCTCTTTATTATCCCATGGAAGCATTTTCCAGTTGTGCAAATGCACTTGAAAGATGCTTGAGATGCTTGGATATTAAGACTGGCTCCTTTTTTCACTCTTTTGGTGAAGATGATAATGTTGCATTCTTGAGTTCTAATTATTGCTGACAGAGGTGTGGATGGCTCATGCAGTGCTGCTCGCTGGGTAAGGTCCTGTGATCTTCAGTTTCTCATTTTCAGTCTTGCAGACTACAGATAGAATATATGATTCATTGAAACCTTTTTTTTCTAAACATTTATGACATTTTAAGTCTTCAATTGAAATCAAAGTATACTTGCTAACTTTTGCTGCTTTACTGTTGTCTTCAGGTTTGAATGCTTTCATGTAAAATGGTCTGTGCAAATAGGCAAATGTGCTGTCTGAAGTTGTCAACTCTGTGAAAAAGTGCTTGACTGCAGAACAAAGTCTGATATTAGAGGAAAATGTCACTTTGTGTGCTCCAAGATTTTAGAGTGGGCATTTTAATGTTTACCTGTAGATCATGTAGCTTAGGATGCTTTACATTGCCTACACTGATGTACTTTGCTAGTCAGAAGAAAAATTTTGACTTCCAGGTGTTGTTGCCTGCTCTTTCCTGCTTTTGTATATTGGCTAGTGTATTTTTTCATATTTTCAAAATAATGTAAGCACTTACCTGCTTCATGATTTTGATAGAATAGTTTGCAGTTTTTGTAGATGTGCACAGAGATATAGGTATGCATAGCTGCAAAATTATCATTATAATAGAAAATGAAGTTGAAAAATATGAGAAAATAACCCTTTCAGTAGGAGTCAGGGCAATGGGTGCAAGCTGGAACAAAGGAAGTACAAGAGAAATATACAAAATAACCTTTTCAAGGTGAGGGTGACAGAACACTGGAACAGGCTGCCCAGAGGGGTTGTGGCCTCTCCTTCTCTGGAGACATTTAAAACCCATCTTCCTGTGTGACCTGGTCTAGGTGTTCCTGCTCCAGCAGGGGGATTGGACTAGATGATCTGTTGAGGTCCCTTCCAATCCCTGATATCCTGTGACTCTGATTTGATACACAACCAGGCATCTTTTTATTCACATACTGTAAGTTGCTCTTCAAAAAGTCTGTGAAAAACTAGAGCTGAAGTGCTATCCAGAGAATACTTTTTTCCTTAAGTCACAGAGTAGCCATCACTCTTCTCTTGCCTTTTTTCTGATTTTGTTATGGCATTAATTTCTACTTTGAAAGCTAGAAGTTGAGATTTAACCTCAGTGCTGTCAGTAATTTAACTGGTGTAGTACACTTCAGGCAGTAGATGTTATGTTTCCTTATTATTCCACAATCTTGATTCCCTGGAGGGCATCCTGATGGAAACTAGACTGAGACACCTGTTTTGTAATAAAGTGATTGACTTCAATATGATATAGAAATAGAAGGCATTTTTGATTATTCACTTCGAAGTCAATTACTTGAGAGAGAAAAAGACTGAAGTATTATCTGTGAAAAGGAAAATGGGGACCTGCTTGCTACTTTTGGCATAGAGTGAGGGTGGTAGCTATAGATACTTTAAATCATCTAGTTTTGCTAAGCTTTTATTTAAATCCAAGTTAGCCACCAATTGTGTTGCTTTTTGTAATTCTAATGTAGATTGAGAAGGCTTATATCAACATGCTTTAGCTGTCATTCTGGCTTTTGTTATAAAAGATCGGAATGGCATTTGAGTTTCAGGGGTCTCCTGAGAACACTGAGTTTAATTAAATTTTTCTTTTACAATAGTTCTGTATGCATGTAGGTGATTGTATGTGTTTATATAACTTTACAAGTGTTACTCCGCCCTAACCTTTAAATTTCATTGTCTAAGAACATACTCATCTTCCATTATTCTTCAATATTATGGTTATGATTTTTGTGATCTTGTTAAGTTGGTGAATCAATTGGCCATCCAGTCCATGGTGTTACTGAAGGAGTTTTCAATAAATCTAAATTATTTCTTCATTAAACTTTTCTCTAATGATGTGATATAGCAAAGTGTGGCTCATCTAACAACCAAAAAACATCTTCTGAGTACGTGTTGTATCATATATCAGAGTGGTAAACTTCCTGGGGATTAACCAAAGTTTAGGAAATTTTCCCTTTACTCTTCTGATCCAAAAGCAGTTCATTTTATCCTGAAGCATGATCTAATGGAACTGAAGTGCTAACCATGCTTCAGTAATTTAGAATCACCAAGCTAAACACTGAGCATGAATTTGTACCTCTGAACTATGGATTAAAATAAACCACCAATTTCCCTGCAACATAATCGGCTGATACTCATATAACCTAGAATATCCTTTCAGTTTCCATAGGAACAGATGATAGAATGTTTTGAATCTTGGAATAGCTAAAATGAATGTCTAGCTTCAATATAGTTCACTTTTATTTTGCACCTTGTAACCTCTGGATGTAAGGGCTAAAAATATGCGTTTAAAATAAAGGTGAGATATTAACACAAGGCATACTGAAATGTTTTAAGTAGCAGTAGTAATAATGAAAACAATAGTAATTAAAAAATATGGTGTTTCAGTGCATAATTCTTCAGGCATTAGTTCTGTGTTTTGTTGTACAGGTGCAAAAAATATTTCCAGATCCATAAGTAAACAGAAATCATTAATTATTTCTGTGTTAATGTTCCTTTAGATGTTTTACCGCAAAAGAAAAAGCTGTCTCATGTGTCTTCTCTAAATTTAATCTCCAGCTCTTGCTTCATTTCACTGCATTACAGTATTTTCTCACTGGAGCCATTAGTCCAGCACAAGGAAGAACTCTGTAGCCAGGAGGAAAAGATCAGCAAAACTTTAGCACAATGTATATATAGTGCGTTACACAGGTGACTATGGCAAAAGTTTATAGTTCAAGAGCTGGCAAGGAAACGTGCTAGCTGTACTTGTTTCATTTGATGTTTGGCATCTCTGCCTTAACAGGTAGTTTTGTTAAATCAGAGGAGATACCCTTTTGAGTGTAAGAACATTAATAACATTTAATAGATACCTCTTTGTTTGAGATTAATGGATATGTGACTCCAGTACTGAAGTAGGGGGGAAAAGTGGAGGCTTTGTTAACAAACCATTAGGAATCTAAGTGCCCATAACTGGAGGCCTTGTTTATGCAGGCAAAAAATACAACAGGTGACTGATTGCTCATTACTTGGGCTCTTTTTGTTATTATTATGTAATTTAAGGTAGTTGATATTTAAAGCATTTTATTTATGGAATTTAGAAGGGCACTGAAAGCAAAAAAGAAAGAAAGCAAAATGAGGAAGAGGTAACAACTTGCAGTAGTTTCTCATTTTAGTGCTCTTTTTGGTCTGTGAATGGAACTACATTGTGCTGATGTAGTTCAAATAATACTTTTTTCAAATATCTGTATTCCAGTGTTATTTTTAGCTAGCATTAATACAGAAGACTCAGGAGAACTGTAGTGATTGTAACATACAGGGAAGTTTAATAGGAACCTTTTGGAAATAGAAGTATTTTCAAATAAAGACAATATCTAGTGCTTTCCTGCACTAGTAATTTACTATTGTATATGTGCACAAAATCTTGTGTCATATGTTCCTTCTGAATATTGATCCTCTCTTATGAATGGTTCTGGTTTGCAGGTTTGAAATGTATTGCAGTTAAAGTAGAATAAAGAGTTGTAAAATTAATTCAAATTATAGTTCTTTAATTTATGCCCAGCAGAAGGTTTCTGGGTATAGAAGCAAGGAGGAGGGGCTAGGTAGTTAGCCATTGAAATGCCCCTTGCCTTTCCCAGTAGATTACTCTTGCTAGGAGTTTACCACTTCAACAGGTCCTTGTCTTTCTTGTGCTGGGGGCTCCAGAGGGGGTTTACCAGAGCTCACCTTGACCTGCTGGCCACCCTTCTGTTGATGCAGCCTGGGGTGTGGTTGGCTTTTAGGATGCAAGCACACATTGACATCACACATCCAACTTTTCATCCACAAATACCCCAAGTCCTTCTCAGCAGGTTTACTCTCAAACTCTTCATCCTCCATCCAGCCTGTACTGATTCAGGGGGCTGTCCTTACCATGGTGCAGGATCCTTTTCTTGGCCTTGTTGAACTTCATCAGGATCATACAGGCACACTTCCTGATCCTGTCCAGGTCACTCTGGATGTTACCCCATCTCTCAGGCCTGTCAGCGACACCATTTGTCCTGGTGTCATCTGCAAACTCTTTAAGAGTCTACTCAATCCCTGTGACCATCTGTGTCATTGATGAAGACATTAAACAGTACTGGTACTAGTATAGACTCCTGAGGATCTACACCCCTGAGGATTTGTGTCTGAAACATTCCCACACATCACTCCATGGCTCAGGTGAGAACAGCAGAACTGGGAACTGCTGCCTCTTTCCTGTTCATGTTCTCCACTCCCCACTGGAGGAGGTGCTGGCTTAGGGCTTTGGGTGGCTTGGCCAAGAGAGTGATGTGTCTTGTTGATCATCTGTTAGTGCTTGTGACTATTAATTGTATGTCTGCTGGACGTGTGTTCTGTTGAGTAGTTTCTGTCAAGCATCAAAGGCAGCAGCCTTGGTGAGATGTTGTCAATAGCAAATGAAGCATGAAACAGCCTTCCCTTTTCCCTTCTCTGTGTGGCAGGTAGTGTGTTGTTGTGTAGGGAATTCATAATTAGTTGATATGAGGCATAGGCTAAAAAGCACCGACTTTAAACAAATATTGAAAAGAGCAGAAAGTAGGAGATTGCATTTTGAGGAAAAAACCTGCTTGGATAGACACATGCATATTTAATCAGTCTTCAATAATTCATATAATATTAATGTGATGCATATGGTAACACAAATATTTAGTAATAGTTTTGGATGAAATTTGAATACCTCAATGTGAACTGTTGCCATTTTTAATACCTTTAAATTATTTGGAAGTAGTTAGAATTAGCTGAAGTAAACAGCAATATTGCACCTATGTCTGCCATACATACCTAACCGAAAATAGTTTTGTCCTTAGAGTTATTAAGCTTTCACTAACTGAAAGTTGTGTTTTATTTTCCACAGATATTTTATTGCCTGACTTCTTTTTGTGCCTTTACCCGAGAATTCATCATTATCTAAACTGTCATTTTTTCCTTTACTCTTTTTGTTCTGACAGAGTGCTGCTGTGTGTTTGCTAGTCTGAATTAAAACAAACAAAAAAAAAGACAACTGCCACAAATAGCTTAAAATTCAGCTTTAGCTCATGAAAGCAACAGCAAAAAAGAGACATTGACTTTGTTGCTCAGGTTTCTGGGTTTCATAATAGTTTATATATTTGTGATACTTTATCAAACTGATGAAGTTAAATTTGTATCTTGCCTTTCTACACTTGACCCAGTTTCATAACGTGATAAAATTCCTCAAGTTTTCATTAAATTTGCTTTGAATAATTTTGATAGCAACTCTTTTACAAGCTTTTTAATGAGGTGTGGTATTTCTTTACGTACAGTAAGGTGAAGACTGTTTGAGCAGTAAAAAATCCTGGGATGAGTCCAGCATTTCCACTGGCTAAATGTGTCGGAAATGCAGAATAAAGGAAAGTACAGTAATTTCTGAAGAGATCTCATGCCACATACCTGAATTTGCAGATTTTTGCATGTCCACCTGGTTAATTTTCAGAGGTGCAGTTTTGACCTGTAAATGGTGAGCTTTCCAGAACAAAAGGCTTTATAACTCACCAGGGAGTGAATGCTGTTGGGAAAAATGGGACTATTCAGGAAATACCTGAGCATAGATTTTACAAAACCCCTGTTTAGGGAGCATCTCTACAGCTTAACAGAGATAAAACAGTAGCAAAGATGGTCATGGCAGCATTTTCTTTATCTACACAGATTTAATTCATGCCAAAATATATCCCTTATACTCTGGTTGCTGAACTTTGCTGAAGCCTGTACTGCTGTTGCTTCCTCTGCTAGCCTTATGGAACGTAGGCATGGGAGCATATGCCCACACTGAAAGCTAGATGGGACAGTGTGTTGTTATTTTCATTCCGCTCTCTCTGATTGTAAAGCATACATGCAACACTGGCTACTGGGTGCTGGCATGTATTCCCTCTCTGGAGCTCAGATGATGCTTTTTTTCGTGCAGCTCTTTACTTCAAGGACTGGGGAAGAGGGGAGACTGGAAGATGGACTGCACTTAATCATTTCTCCTCCCTAGTTAAGCACTGGATGTGAGCAAAGCTAAAATGTGTATCCATTTGGGGAGGAATGTGTGCCGGAGTAGAAGTTACCAGTGAGGAGGATGGGAAGGTGCCATATGTTCTCCTGCAGTGCAGGTTTTACTCTTTCCACCGAGACTTGTTCTGAAATTCTATTGATTTCTTGTCAAAAAAAATTTAGTTGTCTTGATCAGTACTGTAGAAGATTTGGCTGTTACTGCTTAGTGTTGCTATCTTTGCTGTTACTGGGATGTAAGCACCGATTTATCTGAGGAAAGCCTAAGTCACTTTGTTCTCTGTTATTAATGTTAAATGATGGCTTTTCCTGAATTTGGATCTAGGTCAGCATTTATTATTATTTTTGGATGCTGCTTGTTGAAAACCACATTCCTGATGCACGTATGAATCACCCAATAGAAATTTTTAGTATGACATTAATGTTACTCAGTTGCTTTTTGCTGCAGATTTTTTTCTGCCTAAGGAGATATTAATGCATGAGGCCTTTTTTATTCTTTCTACTTGACTCTTGTTGTATCCCTTTTAAAAATGCTAACTAGGAAACTGAGTTTCAATGTTCTTTACAAATAAATACAAGGAACCTGTCCATATATTGAAGACTTTTCCACATGCTATGTTGCTATAGACAATTCCTTTATACATTTGGAAAATTTACCTGCCTTGATTTTTGGCAGGCATCAGCACTTCCACCATGCCAAGGAATTAAACTTAACCTGTCTCGTGATGAAGAATATTTCTTCCTTAATAACAAGTAGCATTCCTCATCAAGACCCTCTGACAGTGTTCTCATGTGAGGCAGCACAGTGTGAAAGCGTTACCATGTTGAGATTATGTTGCTTCAGTGGGGGTTATAATGGAATCATAAATTAAAAAATACAAAGAGTTTTACAGTGTACTAAGAAACCTTGTGTTAATGTAGTCGGGCTTGTGTAGTGCTGGACATCGACTTGAGTTCATTAGATGGTGAACTGTAGGGAATGAAGACGAGTAATTATTATGAGCTTACAATTACATTCTAAAGCAGAGGATTTAATAACTAGTTAAATTTTATTGGACTGACCAGTCTTGAATTTTAAAAGAAAGTGTATGAACAAAGGAGTCACTTCTCTGAGGTGTTTCACACAGCAAAGCTGCTGCAAAAATAGAGTGGATCATTGAAATTGTGCTATTGCCTATGAATAATTAAAAATTGATCTCATGCATATTATTGTAAAATTCAAATTGTTTTACAGTTATGTTCTCTATTCAGTTTAGAAGTTCTACAAATTTGTAGAACATATTTGAGTTTTAGCATAGCTTTTACTTCTTTTTTTTTTTTTTAGTTATCATTAAACAAGTAACAAGAGTGCTTGGATTAGCTCTTTAGTCATCAGCTGAAGTCTTTTTCCCCACACTGAAAGCACCTCATATACCATACTTTGATAGTTCTGTATGGAGGAGGGAACTTAATTCTGCATCTTGATTAATAACAGTACCTAGGTATAATTTCTCTCATACACTAAACTCTTCATCTTATGACCATTGTCATTGCATCAATATACAATTTTTATGAACAAGTGATTAATTACCTTTTATTTCCTTGAAAATTGTACTAGTAAATAGAGTGTGCCTCGGGTAAGAGTACTGAATGTTCTAAAACACTGTCATGCTTTTTACAGATATACTATTATACAGTCCACTTTCTATAAGGGATGTCTGCATCTTTGTTTTCCGTACACATTGTGACCTTATTTATTTTTCATGTAGTTAAGTTCACAGTTTATGTGTCGTTCAATCAAGGGAAAATTCTAGGGGGACAACAGATGAATTTTAATAATGGATGAGGAAGTGAACTGTAGTTGCAGTTGTTTTCCTAAAGCCATTTTAGTTGAGGATCTGTGTCAACAATCCCTTTGAATCTTTTATACTTGCAGAAGTTTTTTACCTCTGAGTATTAAGACAAGGTCTAATAAAGTTAGCATTTCATTTGCTTTAGAGTTCAGAATCCACTTTCCTTCCATCATGTAGGCCTCTGTTGTAAAGTTGGTGGGTGTAATTTTACACAAAGAATGAATCAGTGAAGGATCTGACCATTGGTTATGGCTAGTCATACCACTGCTCTGCAGATTCTGGACAAAATCAAGCAACTAATATTATATTTGTCATAATTTTTAGTGTTCATTTTTCCCCTCTGCGTTTGCATGCCTTTTTCAAGAGGGAGCAAAATTAAAGAGTCCAGTTATTGTCCTCCTCTTATACATTAGATTTGCTAGTTGACATCCATGAGCAACCTCATCTCTTTTGTAGCAAAAAAGTGCTATGCAGGTTCATAAAAGTGGAGATTGTGACATAGATTTAATGAAAACCTAGCAGAGTGCCCCTCTACTCGGCTCCGGTG